>JABXJD010000008.1:7032500-7338627 GCA_013375575.1 Percina caprodes
AATCAAAGTTTCTCTCCGGCCCGTCTCTCATCCCCACATGAAGATTTCTCTGAGATGGAGATTTTAGAGTAAAAGTGTAAATTCTTCATTTCAATTTCAGTTTAGTGGTCGCTCGCCAACCACAAGATTGACCACAAGTAGGCTCATCCGGCCACATGTCAAAGTGTCCCTGAGCAAGACACTGAACCCTAAGTTGCTCCCTGGATGCTGCATGTATAGCTTTCCATTGCTCCTATTCAGGGATGGAAATTAGCACCCACCAAATTTGGGTGATTTTGTGCAGTGGTGGGTGAATTTGCCCAACCAACCAGCCACGGTGTTGCGTAAATAAACACAGCATATTGTTTCAGTCGGACACTTTTAGAGGAGACACACCTTTATTGGTTAGTTTACAACGAGAAAAGCCGGACAATTTCTGTGTCGCCTGTGCAAGTGGCTATGTTGCGGGGCAACACAAGACGGCCATCCTTCCTCCTCCTGTCTGAATCCTGTGTGAGGCTCAAACATGATAAGAAATGTCTGTTTTTAGTCATCTAAAAGCACTTTTTTACTGGTCAACCTGAGGAAAGATGATAGAATGTAGTCACCAAACCAGTCTCAACCAAGCGCAAGCATGAGCAAGGTAGGCGGGGCCAGGGCAGATCCAGAATTGCTCAATGAGGGAGAAATGGTAGGAGCGCTTCCAGCCCTTTTAGACTTTCATTTTACTTTTTAATGGGGGTTAACTATGTTTAAAAAAAATATTGATCATAACAGAGTAGTTTATATACTTTAAAATGTATCTGAGTGGGACCTTATGTTGTAATGCCACTACCCTATGTAATAGTTTATCTTCTTTTTGGTGTAGCTTCTGTTAAAGTATGATCTGATAAAGTATGACAATGTTTCCCAAACTTAGGGTCGGGACCCAAAATGGGTCGCAGACCTGTTTTATTGGGTCTCCAATTGGCAGAGTAAAATGCATATCAATCTTATGTGAATGAGCGTTCTTTTTTGCTACACTGGTCTGTTCAGCTCAGATGCTGTGGGGGTGTTCCCCTGAGTGACTCTGTGAAACAGAACATTGTTGAGCACGTCTGTTCTACAGGAGAACTTTAAGCAGTACTTCCCTGACTCTCAGGGATCTCCAAACCTTCAGTGGGTGAGGTATCCTTTCCAAGCAGTGCCATCACTAGAGCTTGGCCTAAGTCAGACAGAGTTAGAGGCACTGGTCACACTGCAGGTAAGCAGTGCCAGTAAGATGGAGACAACCACCCTGGCACAGTTTTGGATTTCTCATCTCCAGCAGGTGGAGTTCTCCTGCTTAGCTAAGAAAGCATTAGAGGTGTTGATTCAATTTGGCACCACATACTTGTGTGGATCTGGCTTTTCGACTCTAGCGTACCTGAAAAACAAATACAGAAACCTAGAATAGATCAGCTGGTTGATATCTTCAACCAGCCATGTGGCCATCTCATTAAATTCAAGTCAGCATTATTTTTAAAAAACGTTGGTATCGGTACTTAGGGATGATGGGAGGGGATAAGAAAATGAGTTGAGAAAGGGGTGAGACAGAAAGGAGAATAGAGACCTTTTCTGTTTTTGTTTACTTTTATAATGTAATAAATATACTTCATATACATTTAAATTCATGTTTTTTTCCGTCTTTTGTCCACAGTTTAAAAATGTAAATGTTACAATGATTCATGGTGTATTTTTGTAAAATTGCGTCCCGGGGAGACACCAAATTTCTCTTTTGGGTCTTGAGCTGAAAAGTTTGGGAACCACTGAAGTATGATATGGTGAAAGATAAACCAGTAAAAGGTCAGAATGAAACTTGGGATGAGGTTGGGTAGAGGAATGTTTTTGTGTAATCTGTAATCCAACTCATTAGGGCTACATGTAACTTCACAGTACATGTGTGGGTTTGTGTGAGTGTGCACTAGAGAGAAAGAAAATGTTAGTATTATCCTTAAGACTTTACCCTATGACTTAAACATGCTTAAGTATTATAGATGTATTATTTTTTACATGCAGTTATGCACTTGCCAGTTACCACAACTGGCTGGTAAAAAAGTTAAGTGGCTCAAAGATTAGGAAATCGACCAGCCACAGTGGCAGGTGAACTAAATCGTTTTCCATCCCTGCTCCTAATACTTAGTATGGGGTTAAATGCAGTAATTAAATTTCCCTACAAATGTACAGGCAATTGTATGTGACGAATTAAGAATAAAGCTTAATTATTTCATGACCCAGAGATTAAAATAAGTATGTTGTGAATAAATAACTTACTTCCTCTTTTGCAGCACAGTGTAGCACAACAGGAGGCCCAACAATGCGGTTGTCGTGTTTGTAGAGATAGTTGTAGTCAGAAGAATCAAAGTCTGTGAGGACGAACACCGTCTCGAAATTAGTGTTGTCTCCATCTCCAAACTCCTGGACGTTGTCCGTCATTATGCACGGGGTGTTGATGTCCTGAATAGGAAGATTTAAAAAACAGAAAAATAAAGTAGCATCTGACGGACTGTTAAAGAATGTAACATTCAGTGTGCACAAATAAATCACCAAATATCAGAATTTTTTATTTTTTTGTTTTTTTTTACTGTCAACAAATCCCATTAAAGACCCATATCAAAATGTTGGTCCATATGCAAAAATTTCAAACTTCCCTATCGAGACTCAAAAATAAGTAGGCTAATTTCTAAAATTGCATTCTTGGAAGCAGAACTCACAACCTAAACGTAACATAAGTTTGCTAGATTATAGACCTATTGCATTGTTACGCAATAAGTCAAATATTTATTTTCCGTTTAGCTCCGTTTTGCTTTCCGCTATATTAGGCAAAAAAATTAAGAAACTTAATTGAAAATTACTGAAAAGTAACACGGCATAAAACCAAAACAGTGAGCTCAGAAATTCTAAAAACACTCTAGAGCTTTCACAAAGTATATAAACATTATACCTAACTCAACAAACTACTTAAACGGCATGATTTTTTTTGTGAGTTCAGGGACATTCTCTCGGTTAAAAGGGTATCTTGTGGTTACTACTATTTTTTTAATTTCACGTTTAAGTTTAATAAAATTGTAAAAATCGGAGTTAGTGATAGACCTTTTTTTTTTCAGCCGGCCAATATATCAGGCCAATATTCGCGCTTTTACGTGTATCAGCATCGGACGACACACATAAAAACGCTGCTGCGTTTGACGATATTTCTTTCCTGGCATTACTCACATACAGGCGTCCACAAGCAGCTCTGTTTTGCTGGAGACACTGCAGATCACATGCAGACCATGCACTGCCCCTCCACTACTAGCACCAGTGTGCCACCCTGCCACAAATCCAGTGTGGCAGGGTTTACAATTAATGATGTAAATTGAGGGAGCAGAAGCAGTATTGACTCCAAGTATTGACTTAAGAAAATTGGGAGCCCATATCAATCATCGGCTAAGACTAATTGAAGAAGAAAAAAGAAAAAAAAAAGATCTATACCGGTCGATCCCTAATTGGAGTATGAGTATATTAAGTATCTGTTGCCATCAAACTATTGCAGTGGTAACTTTATCTATTATTTGCAAATACTAATTACCCTGATGCTGCAAAATGGTAAATGTAAATGTGCTGTATTTATATAGCGCTTTTCTAGTCTTAACGACTACTCAAAGCGCTTTTTACATCATACATTCACCATTCACACACATTCATACACTGGTCGAGGCTGCCGTACAAGGTGCCACCTGCTCATCAGATAAACATGCACACATCAGCATTGGGGGCAACTCGGGGTTCAGTGTCTTGCCCAAGGATACTTCGACATGGGACTGCAGGGTCAGGGATTGAACCACCAACCTTCGAATTGGCAGGCAACCGCTCTACCACTGAGCCACAGCCGCCCCAAATGGTAAATGTTAATTTTTTTCCCCACGCCACATTACCATTAGGTTACCATGCTGTTCAATGATTCAATTGTGAAAGAAGATTAGCATGACACAAGCTTGGCTAGAAATATAAGACTTAAGATATTTCAAGATTTTCTGGAAAAAGTTATTAGCCTTTGGATACACAGACAAAAATTGTTGGTAGGACAAAATCGATTTTATAATCTGTTGTGTTTTGGACACTCGGGTGAAGAGAGGGGCGGAGCTGTTTATTGCTCACCATCTGGTGGTGAGTTGGGTTAGAGAGTGGGGAAAGACTCTGGCCAGACCTGGTAAGCCCAAACTGGTAGTGCGGGTAAATTGAGAAAGTTTGGAAGAGGCCCCTGTCCGACAGACTTTCAGTTCACCCCTCTGCCGTAGCTTTTTGTGCATCCCTGTGGAGGCTGGGGGCATGGAACCTGACTGGACAATGTTCAAAGTTTCCATTGCTACAGCTGCGGTGGAGAGCTGGGATCTTAGGTGCATGAGGGGCGGTAACCCACGAACACCCTGGTGGACACCGGTGGTCAGGGAAGCCGTCCAAAGGAGGAGTCTTTCCGGGATATGCTATCCTGGAGAGATCCAGTGGCAGCTGCAAGGTACTGAAGGGCCGAAAAGGCTGGAGCCTCTGCCGTGAAAGAGGCAAATAACTGGATGTGGGAGAAGTTCGGAGAAGACATGGAGGAGGACTTTCGGTTGGCATCATGGTGCTTCTGGAAAACCGTTTGCCACCTAAGGAGGGGGAAGCGGGGAACCATCTGTACCTGCGTACAGTAAGGATGGGACACTGTTGACCTCAACTGAGGAGGGCAGTAGTGGAAGAAGCACTTTGAGGAACTGCTAAATCCAGCTAATACGCCCTCTGTGATGGAGGCAGAGCTGGAGGATGATGGGGGATTGTTGTCAATTTCCCTGCCGGAAGTCACTGAGGTAGTTAAACAACTCCACAGTGGCAAAGCTCCAGGGATTAATGAGATTTGTTCAGAAATGCTGAAAGCTCTGGGTGTGGAGGGGCTGTCTTGGTTGACACGCCTCTTCAACATTGCGTGGACGTCTGGGACGGTGCCTAGGGAGTGGCCGACCGGGGTGGTGGTTCCCCTCTTCAAAAAAAAAAAATAAAAAAGGGGACCAGAGAGTGTGTGCCAATTACGGGGCTATCACACTTCTCAGCCTCCCTGGTAAAGTCTACTCCAAGGTGCTGGAAAGGAGGGTTCGGCCGATAGTCGAACCTCGGATCGATGAGGAACAATGCGGATTCCGTCCTGGTCGTGGAACAACGGATAAGATCTTCACTCTCGCAAGGATCCAGGAGGGAGCTTGGGAGTATGCCCATCCGGCCCATCCTACATGTATTTTGTGGATCTGGAGAAGGCGTATGACCGGGTCCCCCGGGAGATACTGTGGGAGTATGGGGTGAGGGGTCACTTTTCAGGGACATCCAATGTCTGTATGACCAAAGCGAGAGCTGTGTCCGGGTTCTCGGCAGTAAGTCAGGCTCGTTCCAGGTGAGGGTTGGCCTCCGCCAGGGATGCGCTTTGTCACCAATCCTGTTTGTAGTATTTATGGACAGGATATTGAGGTGTAGTCTGAGTGGAGAGGGGTTGCAGTTCAGTGGGCTGGGGATCTCATCGCTGCTTTTTGCAGATGTGGTCCTGATAGCATCATCGGCCTGTGAACTTCAGCTAGGGCTCCAAAATTAATTGAATTTTAATAACAATCACAATTTTGGCTTCCCACGATCAAATTTGCGTTATCAAGCGTTTGTTTTTTTAAATGCGTCATTTCATAGAACGCTAAAAGTTTTTTTGCAAAGCCCATCTACCGCTCCATTAACCACTGTCTGATCATGAGCCAGTCAGAGTTGTTCCCTGCACCGCACAGCTTAGTTTCTAGATGTAGACAGTCAGAGGACAGGGTAATGTGAGGAAAATTCAACAGGTAGCAGTCGGTCATACGGCGGTCTCAAGTTTTACCAGTAAATGCAACATTTTGTCCCGCCTGTGTTGTTTTTCCAAACAGCAGTGACCAGTGCTAGTCGGTGCTGGTGACTGTTAGCTCACAGGGCTCTAGGGCGCGACTAACATTTTTCCTCTAGGTCGCATTCGCTGCCTTTCCACAAACGAAGTAATGTTGTTTATATCGATATGCTCGATATGCTTTTTATCAGTTATTGTTGAAAACAAGTAAAGGAGCTTTCACAGAGATACTTTTGTTTTAAAATATATCCTAGGCAATTTATTTCAGATAATTTTCATTTACATGTGTTGCAGCTTTATGTATGTACAACTTCAACATATGAGGAATGTAGCACAATATGGATGTGAAAGCAGTGTGACTATAACATTTGTTTTGGTTAATATCAACAAATAATCGTGATCACAATATTTATCAAAATAATCATGATTATCATTTTGGCCATAATCGTGCAGCCCTACCTTCAGCACTCAGTTCTCAGCAGGAAACCGATGGAGTGCCTTGTTCAAGTAGGGAATGAGCCCTTACCCCAAGTGAAGGAGTTTAAATACCTTTGGGTCTTGTTCACGAGTGAGGGAACAATCGGCGCAGCAGGTTTATTGCACTGTTGTGACAAAAAGAGAGCTGAGCCAGAAAGCAAAGCTCTTGATCTAACGGTCTTTGTGGGGGGCCGTCATTGACATAATGCATTCCTTAGCCCCTTACCTTAACCATCACAACTAAATGCCTAACCTTAACCCTTACCCAATTCTAACCCTAAAACCAAGTTTAAACTTGTGGGGTCCAGCATTTGGGCCCCACAAGTTTACTGGATTCCCAGTTGTTGGACCCCACAATAATAGTTAAACACGCAGACACACAGACAGATGTTATTACAATAATGTTAGTAAATACAATGTTATGTTTTGACATCCATGACAATGGTTTAACATGTTTGGCAAAACACTGATTTGCTTTCTTTCTAAAAGGTGAGATGAGCAGAGTATTACCCTAAGCATAACACCTAGAGCAAGGTAAAACAGCTAGCCTGGCTCCGTCCAATGTTTAAACATATACCTACTATGCCCCGCGAACCTGTGTTACGGAGGGAGAAGGCGGAATTGCGACACACCCTTTCCAACTCCCAGAGTTATCCTTCCCGTCCATATCCAATGCTACCACGTCTTTAAAGTACTATTGGTATTAGTCCTTTTGGTGTCTTATTCCAGGTTTTGTCTGGTAAATTTAGCTAACACTAAAGATGGCTAAAAGCAAATGGGGGGTTACCGTTAACGCTAACTGAGGTGTACCACTGTTCTGACTTGGGTGACTGGGTCTGTTTCCCGACGGTTCAGTAAACTGCCGCTAGCATCCTTAGCACTAGAGTTAAGTGTTGACTGGGAAGGCTGCTAGCTGGCTGGGGGCAGACTGTAGATTCAATTCAATTTTAATTTACATAACGCCAAATCACAACAACCGCTATCTCACAGCGCTTTTCATAAAAGAGCAGGTCTAGACCGTACTCTTTGATGTTATTTACAGAAACCCAACAATTCCCACTGTAGATGTGTCCCCAGGGCTGTTGTCAGCTCTCATCCCGACTTAAGCCTTGCAGACTGAGGCAGAAGACAGATGTGATACTAAAAATAACTTAGCGTGGTGAATGGCGTTGTAATCTTATGTTACCCACCAAGAATTACATTAGCATTAGCTAATTGTCAAGCAGCACCTTTACTGTTGGCACCAAAGCACTTTTCCTCTTTGTTCTACAGGTTGGGAGCGGAATTGTCCATTACTCTTACTATTATTCTTATGTTTCATTCCAACGAGTTATTGAACCACTGAAACGATTTTGGAAACATTATTTAAGGTACAAAAAAAATCTTTGGTGTTGGATTGATCGATACTGAAATCAATATCAATAAATAAGTAAATAATCTCTGTTGTATAGTTGTGTTGCAAAGTGGGATGTAATCAGTGACAAAACAATGGCATGCAGCAAAAAAAAAAGTTCTGTCTGTGTATCGTGTCTGTGATCAGAGGTCCCATGGTAATACTAGTCCCGTGCAAATATGGCAGTTTTGATACAATCACGCCTGTGCACTCGGTGACCAAAATCTCACCAACCATATCTGGCAAACCAAACTTTAACTGTAGATGTGGCATAAAAGTCCTGGCCAGAGGGATATATATAAAACCAAATCTTAACTATAGCTCAAAAACATGAAATTGTTATCAATCTTCAACTCACTCTCAAAAGAAACTTAGGTTTCACAAAATGCTAAACCATTTTAACAAAAGATGCTCAAAAATCAAAAGCTTCAGGTGCATTGCTATTGATCACAGTCCAAGAACTGTCTAATGAAATCTTGTTTGCAAACAATGGGAGTGCATGCAACTTTAACAGATGGAAATTGCTATGTCTAGAAACTTGCATTGATATTTCAATACAAATCTGTTAGAAAGCGATGAGATAGAAACATACATTTAAAAATTCACCCACAGATACATTCACCATCAGTAAATTTGCCATGCACAATGATTAAGTGAGCACCCAGAGTGAGTTAGACCCATGAGGTACTTTCCCCAGTTCCCATCAAAGTTTCAGACACACAGAGAGGAAGACACTGTACTGTACCATATTGACTATAGATTTTCTCATCATTTTCTCCTCAGCGCCTGCATCGCCTTTTCTTATCTTTACCACTGGTACCTCCATTACTCTGATGGCCTGTAAAAACCAATCAGCAAGAAGTGGATGTCAAACATTGGCATTTGAAAGGAGGATAGCAGAATCAAAAAAGGGGAAGGACAAAAGGTTGAGAAAGCTAGAAGCAAATTCTCTTTTTCTGTTGCATAAGCAATGGCAGCCAGCAGTCAGCCAGGCAATCGGGAGAGCTCTGATGGAGCTGTCGACAGTTGTCTTTGGATGTGGCTGTGCTGCAGATTGGCAGGGAGAAATAGAGGATTAAGGCAGGAAGACAGGGATACACCAATATTACAATTTTGGCCAATGCCGAAAACTGTAACATTGCTGTTATGGCCGATAAGCAATATTTACCGGTGTTGATATGATCTATACAAAATAAGTTTCTATGATAATCATATTTTGTACATATTGAAAAACATGTCAAAACAATTTTTTAGGGCTGTAATCTCCCACTTGATTTATTGGTCGATATGTTCTGGCTCGACCAAAATTCTGATTGGTCGATTGTTTTTGCCTTGTTAATTTCATCAGGTGGAAAGCACTAATTGCTAATGGGGGTGTTTTTAGAGCACCCCTGTTTCACAGGTAATCGTCTGTCTTCAGAACACCCCCCCTTGTTTTCACCTTTTTTGGATTAGCCCAACCCACCAGAGACAGATTGAAGAACGTACTAAAAAGCCTTGGTCTGATGGTTTGCTGAATATTTATTTAATTGTGAGTGTTTAATTTACAGTCAGTCCTTGACCATGTGGAAGACATCGGCAGTATGGCAACATTTTACAAAAATAGATAACGGAAAAAAAGGTTGAATGCAAAGTTTGCAAGCAACAGTTTGCATATCACAGCTCGACTACAAACATGGCATATCACCTCAAAACGGTAAGCTAACTTATCTGCGTTAGGTTGCCGCTCTGTGCAAGGACATGCACAGAGCGGCTGAAATTATAGTGTCTGTCAGTTATTATAACATATGACAAAAACAATTGTCTTTATATTATGTTGCATTTTCCTCAACAGCTCTTGTGCTGATAACACAAGTTGACATAGTACTATTTTCGGAAATCATAGGCTATGATACTGCACAGGTGCACGTGACGCAACGCTGTCAGAGCCGACAGACGAGTGTCATTTCAGTGCAAAATAATTGAGTCAAAAACGATTTAATATATTGCAAATAGCCTACTAGTTTTTATGTTAATTTATAATTAATGTAGGCGGACAAGGCTACCAAGTACTGCGCAGCTAATTAAACTAAAGTTTTTTTTCAGTTTGCGTGTTATTTCTTTCTGGTGTGTCATGTGAAGTGTTAACTTTTCCTGCTACAGCCTTCCGATACAGTGAGAGTTGAGAAAAAAAAACAATTTTGCACATTACGTTTTGAAAATATACTCTTATTTTGACTTGTGTTCTGAATGACATGCACACTTTCGCCCCTCCCAAAGACTAAACTCACTCAGCCAATAGTCAGCGAGGTCCTGTTTGTGGCATACGGTGGCATGTAAAAATCAACACGAGTAAAGATAATGGCGGAGATAGAAGCAGTGTTTGGTGAGCAAAAATGGAAAAGCAAATTCCGTTGAATGGGAGCAGTTCGGAGACGAGGTATCCGGGGAAACACTGGAGACTACAGCAGCTCCTGATGTGTATGTGGATTTTGTGTCTTTTCTTAGTTTTGGTCTGTATGTATTTGCTTTTTTTATTGTCATCATAACATCTGTGTGGAAATAGCTTCTGCACTGTGTGGACCTATGATGCAGACGGGGGCCAAGCCTAAAATCTCAAAGGAACTGCGTAGGAGGGGCTCTGGTCGAGTGCAGATGTTCGTTGCACATGCTCAGATTTACGGTTTACAACATAATTGTAATACTGATATTTGTGAAATCTATGAAATAAACTTCTCATTAAAAACAACAGAAGATGGAAATCATTTCAAAAATGTTTTAACTATCAAGCTATGACTGTTTGATTGCTAAAGTTAGCTCAAAACGGCATTCAACTGACAGTCTTTGTTGTGTTTGATGCTAACTTGTAGCCAGCAGTGAACGAACTTCGTTAATTAGGTTCATTTTGTACTATATTGACATTACAGAAATCTCTTGTTAGCATCTTATATGCTACTTATTGCAAAGTGACGCATGCACAACTCACAGCTTCACCAGTCGCAAAGTGACGCATGCGTGACTCAAATCTGCACTGACCTCACATTGGGCAGTGACAGTGGTACCTGGCTTAGACTGTTCGTATTAAGAGGGACGTTATGGAAAGCAGTAAGAAGAGGCTCCGACAGCATCGATGTCGTACAGATCGCTGCAGAAAATTTTTCTTGCCAGAAACCATAAAACTACAGGGTTTCCGCTATATGCATGTAACTGCAGAGCTCCTTCAGGCACACCACTGCTCCTTCAGCTGTTTATGAAATGTCATAAAGTCATAATTATACACAACTCTGCAGAGCCGTCTGATCTACTGATCTGATCTCAAGCGAATCCCAAGACCCCCCCACTTAATGTCTCCCCCAAAGGCCAGAAAACCAGAAAAAAAAACCTGTATGTGGGATATTTGTTAAGCTGAATGGCCTCACAATAATAAAACGATTATTGATTCTGATCCAAAAACAGAAATACAACTCTTTCTGTAAGACAAAGGACCCAATATCCTGGAATGTAATTGTAAGATACATTATGCTTTTGGGAAATGATTGCAAATAAAGTAAACTGTTGCTAAAAAAGGAACTACACAATGAATTCAATTTGGTAACATTATTGTTGACAACAGTAGCCATAACAATATTTTTCATCACTGTTGCCAACCTGCTTTGTAGCTACTAGTGCACCACACAAATATTTGACCCTGACCTAACCTGAAATCCAAAAGTCTAAACTAAAATAATAAATTAATTTAAAATTCAAAACTAATGTAGCCATGCTACTTGGAAGGACAACCTTTCAGCTGAGCTATTTAATATAATATATTAAAGTGCCCATATCATTAAAAATAAATCACTTTTTCTGGGATTTGGGGTGTTATTTTGTGTCTATGGTGCTTCCACATGCATACAAACTTGGGGGAAAAAAACATCCATGCAGTTTTGAGTGAGATACGGGTTTCTGAATGTGCTCTGCCTACAGTCTCTGGGTGAGCTGTTCAAAATCTGCACGGCTTTCTACGTCACTAGCCGAGAGGAGGTGGCTAACCGTAGCACATGCTATCGCTAGCATGCTAGCTCGTTCTCAATGGCAAACCACTGCTACAACACACATTAGTTCCCCATAAGCCACAAAGAATAGTCAGCTGTTTGGTCAGCAACCCACACTTATAGAAAGCACTGGTCCTACTTATTAAACAGAATACAGCAGTGATGTTGACAAGCTCAGATCGTTGAGGTCTGTCATCTTAATAGAAGCCAGTAAACCTTTAGGATTAATAGAGAATTTATGTACCTGCAGTGCTTTGACCAGCGCTCCTTTTCTGCCTGCTTCTCCCACAAGGACAACCCTTGTCTCCACTTTTGGCAGTATATCTGAGAGAGAGATGAAGAGCAACCGAGAGACAGAATGAACAAGAAGGAAATGGGACAAGTGCGTGTGCATGTACACGTACACACACACGTACACACACACGTACACACACACACACAGGTCAAGAAGTAGGTTGTCTCTGGGAGGTTGAGTTGATTGGGTTACAGCCAGACAATCCACCTACATCACTGATTAAGATAAAAAAAGACACAGGGTTGCATAGAAATTGGGTAGAGGAGGATAATTACAAAAATAACATAGGAAGCTAATGCAGTGGAACATAAGAACAAATTTCAGTTCCAAACAAAAGACTGCATTATGTTTACAAGCTAGGGTCCACAGATGCAAGTAAACATCCAGTTACATAATTTCAAACCGACATGTGGACATGGTACGTCTCTCGAAATTTGAATCATTGCGATCTACGGCCACAGACTTGTTGTTCTGTAGTACCCCAGACTCAATGGTTTCCTTTTCAGCAGAAACAACCCAGTAATTAGATAACTGTGTTGTTAATAATAAAAATAATAAGAAGAAATATCTTTGACAGTGTCCTTCCTGTGTATTGTTGTCAATTAGTCCACTACAAGAGCAATGGCAAGGCAACTCCCTCAAGGATAAGAGAGAAACAGATGAGAGACTGGCTTTGTTATGTACAAATTAATTGTTGCAGACAGTGCGCACACAGATTATGCTGGAGATAAAAGTCTTGCAATTTGTATCTTCATTCAGGTTATACATTTTTTTTCTATATAAACACACACACACACACACACTTCTATAGTATAGTTTGTGTTTAATGGTATTGTTATATTAATGTGTTTCTAATATTTTGTATCTCTCAATAAGGGTAGACTAAATATTAGAAAAACTTTTCAATATAAAGCAATACTACTCCAAAGCATCACAAACTACTGCCTCTACAAATTCCAACCAAAATGACTAGGAAGTTGAAAACTACTTTAACAAAAACTGAAAACAGGCCCGTTGTATTGTACTAAGTGCATTGATTTTGATATTAGTTGCTAGTTTACCTGATACACCGAGTGCCAATGACTTTTTTTCCAGTTCTAATGCTCTGTTTCTCCACAGCATTTTGAAATTCGCAACATTGCTGTGTTTTCAAACGTTACTAGCTTGCCCACATATAACGTTAGGGAAATCCTGATTTGACACACTACTAGATTTTATCTACGCCGAAGGTGTAATGAAAAAAAGGTAAGGTAAAAAAAGGTATTTTGTGAGATTCAGAGAAAGGGGGGAGGAAAAAAAAAGGTAACCCATACGTACTGACCTTCCCCGTCGTCACATGCCATCTCCAGAAATACATGGTCCTTGGTGGTTTCGGCGATCTTCGAATCATAGACCGAAGAATCCAGCAGACTCCGAGCTGTCCCTAGAGTCACTATGCTGCTGTCAGCCATGCCAGGAACTTGTGGAGGCACCAAATTGTCCAAACTATCACACGTTACGGGAGATGAACAAAAAGAGACGCTTGTGTTCCTTAAGACATGTTTTGTATAATATAGCTAATGGTCAACATGTTTTGAATGATTAGCTAGGCCGCCCGGGGTTATTAACTCAAAGGATATGTCCACCTTTATTTTTTACGCTAACGTTAGCTCAGGTAACGTTGGCTGTACTTACCACGGTACCAAATTTCCTTTGCTTACGTTAAGGTATAATGCGTTTTCAACAAAATCACCTCAAAGAATCGTAAACCAAACTTACCGACTGTTTCGGTGGCTGGTAACTTACATCAAGCAATTACAGAAACGGGAGCGAGCTAGCTTAATTCAATAAGCTCTCTAACTAAATTAGCTAGCTAACGTTCGTTAGTAGCTAACTTCAAGTCAACAAAACAATAAAGAATTCCCGAGAATTCCTCTTCGGTCCAAAACACTCAGAAAATCTATAACATCTCTTCGTTATATGGCAAGTCTGGTATCAATGCATGTTGCCCTTTATGCGTGAATAATCCAAATTGTCAAAATGTGGCTACTTTGTTGACAGCTAGCTAACTGTTTAATAGTAGCTAGTCTCGGCCGAGTAGGTATTTGCCCGAACTCAATTCAAAAAGCAAGGCAAACAACGGTGCAGCGCGCTGATTGGGCGAGAGTAACAGAAATCCAGCGGCGCCAGTCCGGCGAGGCAGCTGATTGGTCTGTTCATTCAAATAACAATTTGCGTTTCCTGCTCAAACATGTGACCTTCAGGTACTAATGTAAATATTACACTCTCCAAGACGAAAACGTCAACGTGTTTTATTAATTACATATACATTAAACTTAATTTTACAAAAAATAATTCCGGCCTAGCTATGTTTCTTCTTCTGTTTTATCTGTTGCAAAAAAATAATAAAAGCTAAAATTACCAAAAGTAGTTCTATGTAAAAATAATCTTGGCAAGCAGCATGTTATATTATAAGGTCTTATTTATAATTTCAGAAGTCAATCTGAATCGCTTTCCAAAAAACATTTCCTCTGTAGACCCAGATCATTTCTTGCTGCATTTGTTCACATGTAGTAAAGCAAGACATATGTGACTGCTGAATCAATAAAATATTCAATAATAACGTATAGACCTATGTCACACTTGCTGCTTCCGGAACACAGAGTAGGGAATCATAACTTCCGGTCAACATTCCCTTTCTCCATAAGGATTTAGATTTTCAGATATTATGTCTAAACCATCCAAGGTAAACTGACCTCCACAGCTTTTTAATTAATATTTGTGTCATTCTCAAAACTTTTGACCACGACTATACACTGCGGAACGTGAAGGCGATATAGAATCCCATCTAAAGCTGCTGGCTAAAGATAACCGTACATACAGTAAGATCATACTTCATGTAGGTGCTAATGATACCCGATTACGCAAATTGGAGATCACTAAAATTAATGTTGAGTCACTTTGTGCATATGCAAAGACAATGTAGTACTCAGTTTTCTCTGGACCCCTGCCAAACCTGATCAGCGATGACATGTAGCTGGTTGTCAGGGTGGTGTCCCGCTAATGATGTGGCCTACGTGGACAACTGGAGTGCATTCTGGTGAAAGCCTGGTCTCATTAGGAGTGGCGGCATTCATCCTACTTTGGACGGGGCCGTTCTCATATAAAAAAAAAATCTGACGAGCGTATTATGGGCCATAAACCACGACAACCCAATAATGACCCAACTCTTTTTCATCTTTGTAACATTGCCAAAATTAGGAACATCCTTTCTCAAAACGATGCTGAAAAACTAGTCCATGCATGTTACTTCCAGGCTGGACTACTGTAATTCTAGACTCTCCAGGTGATCCAGAATGCTGCAGCACGTGTTGACAAGAACTAAGAAAAGAGATTTTATGTCTCCTGTATTAGCCTCTCTGCTTTGACTTCCTGTAAAATCCAGGATTGAATTTAAAATCCTTCTCCTGACGTACAGAGCTCTAAATGGTCAAGCACCATCTTCAAGAGCTTATGGTACCTTATTGTCCCACTAGAGCACTGCGCTCCCAGAAATCATAGTTACTTGTGGTTTCTAGAGTCTCCAAAAGTAAAGTGGGAGCCAGAGCCTTTAGCTATCAGGCTCCTCTCCTGTGGAACCAGCTTCCAGTCTGGGTTCGGGAGGCAGACACGTCACCAAATTTAAGAGTAAACTTAAAACTCTCCTCTTTGATAAATCTTATATTTAGGGAGTGAGGAGTCGCAGCATTCGCCTAGACTGGCAGGGGTGTTTAGCTGCAGACATGGCACTCCTTCTCTTCTGCTCTTCAAAGTCGTCATATTAATTTACCATATAATCAATAACCTAGCTTTGTCATTCCCCGGAGTCCTTATGATCAGGGAGGATCCAAAATCATGGTTGCAGCTGTCACTTTGGTCTTGCTACATGTCCTGCAATGCTTTGCTACATCCTGCTACACTCTGCTGTGCCTTGTAATGCTGCACAGTGCCCTGCTATGCCAAACTTTTTTTTTTAATTGAAATTTAATTTTTCTTCACACATCCTACTTTTAGGCAGCGAGTAGATAGAGCTTGTTGATGCATCAGTGTTTGATGGTAATATAATTCTACGTTTTAGCATGATATAAAAAAATCTGTAAGATGTCTTGTAAAATATTGAATTATAAAAGAAAATTATATATATCACACATCTGACTTTTAACTTTACAGAAGGGATAAATGAAGCCTGAACATCTGGATGGATGTGATGTGAAGAGGGGCTTCTGATGAAGGAACCCTTAGTGCTGGGAATAATGAGAACTGGAGGAGAATGGGGTGGAGGGTTGCATCGATTTAGCCTGAAATGACAATTGACAGCAGAACAGATTTAACGTTTTAATGCAACAACGCAATAGCTCATGGAGACTGTGGCAAATCTGATTGTTTAACTGAAGGAGTAAATGCCCACATTCAGCTGATTAAGCTGATAGAGAGAGAAATGTGAAGCACAGAAGTATTCCTGAAATAATTTATGCCAAGTTGTATTAGTTTTGAGACTGGGTCAGATGATACATTTTTTGAAGTTACTCTTACTGTGGACTAGTGTATGCCCTAATCATGAGCAAAGACTTCAAGGGAACAAATGGTGAAAATATAAAACATTTAATATAAAATTTACTAATACGTCCTCAAATGCAAATAGTGGAGAAAGATATATTGATGAGTAGTTACATGAAATAAAATGAATAAAGAGACATATGATGGTTGATTTTACAGATTTTGAAAGCATGTTCACATGATTGGGTCTTGTTTATTGAAGTAAGAGGGAGACAGTTTTGGGTAGACAAACACTTCAACATTTGTGGTCTCTAAAATTAAACAATATTATTTGGTTATCTACTGGTGGACGTCCAAAACTGCAACTGTGAACAAAGTCTGAATCCAAGAGAAGGGCTGATGTCTCGGTTATCGGTCCTGCTAAAAGCAGGTGGCAGTACTCTCCCAGGGCAGAGTATGCTGTTTTGTCGAGTTTTAGTTGTTCTGGGAGGCATGCTGCATGATGACTGAACACAGACTTAACATCTGCAGGTACTCATCTGCACCATCTGACAGGCACTTACTGACAACCTGAAACAGAGAGGAAAAACAAGCACAAACTGAGGGTTTATTAAAAAAAGGGAAGTCCATCTGAAGGACATTAACTTCTACATGACACCATCAGTGTTTTTTTGTTGTAATGCAACTTAAAAAAATAAAAAAAAGAAAAAAAAAATTATTTGACTTGACTTATGTTTATTGGATTATTTTTGTAAAACCCCAGATACTGCTCATTAAATGTTGCCTCTACTACACTGATTAAAATAGATGAGTATGAGTTCTCTTGCACTGATATTATAGTGATTGTGACAATTGGTGCTAATATTTACAAAATGAGATTTGCGATAAATAGTATTGCGGATAAAAGGACTAAGTGGGTAAAGGCAAATAATAGAACAGCTTGAATAGTCTCGTAAATTCAGAAAATGACATGCCCTTACTGTGATGCCGCCTAGTGAACTAGGAAAAGGCAACACTTATGCCATCTTATGATATCCAAAATCAGAGGCAGGGGGGCAATTGGGACTTTTCCCGGTGGTCCGGTAGTGTTTCGAGGCCGCAAGGGCCGTTCTGATAATAGTTATGCATTGCAACAGCATTCTTAGTAATAGCACCTGGCGGCCATTTTTTACTTGATGTATCTGTTGGCATTATACATGTAAGATTTAGTTGATGGCATTTTTCTTTTTTATATTGTCCAGTCCATCATTAGTTACCAGCTAGAAAAGATATCGGCTGCCAGACTGAGACCCCTCTAAGACAGAGTGTTGGCACACAATTCATCTAGGACTCTTTGCTCACTTTACAAAAGTGAAGGTTTGTAGTTTTACAAATTGCAAATTACTCATGATCAAGTGTTACAAGGAGCTGTTGCAGCCTTTAGTGCTTGCATTTATACTTTGACAGTGCTGTCCTGTTTTACTCATTTTGTTTGTCGAAGAAAATAAAAGAAAAGGCTACAGCATTGCCTTCAATGACTCAGGAATGCTGTACCAAGTCTCCAAAGTCTTCCCCGGGGCTCCACCCACACGAGCCGTTGAAAGTTGTGACATCCAAAAAAAAAGGATCCATGAACGAACAGATAAGTCATGAGGTGGCTTCCAACGAGTTGCAATCATCCTCTTTGCAGCTTTAAGTCCAACAAACAGCATGTTTCTGAGCTTTAGAAAGCTGAAAGGCTGACAAGTCATTCATTGTCAAAACAGTGACAGTAACAGGCACACTGTCATGTTTTACTCTTAATAATGCCTTATCATAGAAAATATAATTTTGTTACAGCTGTCCAGGCTACGATGTCTTGCAAGGACTTTGGCACGTCCACTGATCCCTTCATAGCCCAACTCCCTTTTCTAAGCTCAACACCCATAAAGCAATTGTCTAAAAGACCGTGCCTGGAGGAGGAGGACCTTCTCGAGGGCAGCTCAATTATTACTTCTCAAAGGCTGGACACAACCTGTGACCCTACAGACTCAGTCTCAGCTTTGACAAAGTCAACTGTCATGTTGTGAGTTACATTACAGTAATGCATTTGTCTAAATAGGAGTTTATTTTTTTGCTGAAACGAATATTGTGTATCCCCCCGCTTCCCCAGAGATGCTGCATTCACTTCCACACAGGCGATTAGAAAGTAAAATAAACAGAAAAAATAAACAGTTTACTTTTTGAGAACATTTGCCCATTTCTTGCAATTGATTTCATGTTTCATTTTCTTTTTACTGTCCAAGACTTCACCTGGCTACAATGAAATCTAATGAGAATTTTTGGCCCTTTTACCCCTGAGGTCGAGCACGTTGTATACCTTTTGGAGCTAAAAGCTAACATTCGCTCCAACATGTCTTCCTAACCCTTACAGAAGGTTTTGTATCCAGCCTAGCCGAGTTTTTCAGGGTCTTTGTGCAATTAATCCATACTGTTACATCAAAGATTGATAAATGTATGTAATGTTCAATATGTTTATTTTTGAACTGGATGAATCCAAATATGTTTTAGACAAATTCTTGTGTGGCATTGCTTTGTAATATCCTGTATATCTGTGAGATTTAGGTTTTATGTATTTGTCTTTATGGTCCTACAACCTTTTTAACAAGTAACCTCACTGCAGCAAAAATATTCTTATAGCCCAGTTTTTTCCAGAATTTTTTTTTTTCATAGGTTGACTATGGGTTGATGTTTTACAAGCTTTTATAGAAAATAAAACCAGACGGATCAGAGGTTGTTAAAAATCCTTGAAGGCTCTGGGATTTTTGCAACGGCAATGTACCGCAGACTGTGCGGTTCACACCTCTTGATATATCGTGACGTTTGCCTCCCCACCGTTACACTGTGGGTTCCGCTTTAGCGTGCTCCCCCGGGTCGACTCGTGTCAGGGCGACTGCCGCAATGAGGCTGTGACCCTGTCATAACTGCTTGTAGTTCTAGTTTTTTTATTTTTTATTTTGGTTCTGCGTATCAGTTTCAAATGACACAGGGCACTCTTTCTGGACTGGACGATGCTGCGCAAAGCGATTCGTTTTGTTTAGGTACACAAGAACCAGCGGTACATCTGATCACTTACCGCCATCTTCTCTGTAATGGCCGACTTCTGCTTGTCACTCAGGTCCTGCTCTATGATAGACTCATGGAGCTGAGTCAGGATCTGTGTGGCTGCATAGCCTTCATCCACCATGTTCTGACAGAAGAGACATTAACGTGAGAATGCAACATACTGGCTCACTTTTTTTTTTTTTTTTAAAGGTCTTTACTGTTCATAATTAAATATCCAAATATCCACTTGTGAAGGACAACTGCTATTGCTAGTTTATGACCGTAGTCACCTTTTTCATGCCCATGTGCAAGTAGGCATGAGCCAGTTACCGGCATGAAAAAGTTCATAACCACTACCATTTTCTGTTATACAATTCCTGCAGTATGAGCTGTATTTATGAGTTGTCGCGGATCACACAGACACAAAATTGCCTCCTTGAGTCCTCCTTTTGCCTCCCTTCCCAGTGAGGAGGCACGGCAGAAATGCAAGGAAATTGTGGGAGAGGCAACAAGAAAATGTGTTTTAGAGTGATGAGCTGTCCTTTCCTCTGAAGTGTCACATGAATTAGTCAGCTGCAGGGGCGGTGTTAGCAACTCCTTAGCTGCACGGCTTCCAGGAAGGCTGCTCTCGGGTATCCTCACCTATAGCTCCTTGGTGATCCCTCCTTAATGCTCGCTCCTCTGGCAAGAAATAACAGCTGTAAGACGGCCTTCACCAAGGAGGAACAGAATAACTTCCATTTCAGTTGAGCTATCAAATAAGGTCTGCATTGCGCTGATCAGCCATCTCCTGTGTTCACAGACATCTTTAACACCTCACCTGAGACATGCCCGTACCAGCCTGCTTAAAGTCCTCCAAAAAACAAGGATCACAGGACTTATGGCGTTTTTCCACTGCTGGTATCAGCTCGACTCGCCTCTACTCGACGCACTCTGCGTCCGTTTCCCATTGCAGATGCCTCAGCATGGCTGGTCTCCATAGCTACGCAGCCGGTAACTGCCACGATGTAATTTTCAACGCGACACACAACAGCACGTCGGAGGATTTTTGTTTTGATTCTCGGCATGTGGCTACTTGCCACAGCCAGAAGAAAATTTGTTTCAAAAGAAGCTGAAGGAAGCAACAAAAATCACTGCTGAAAAAATTAAAAAAATAAAAACAGTCGACATGACTATGGTTCGCCGACACAAAAGGGTAAGTTAAGTTTCCTGAACATTTGCATGTGTTCAGGGTCACAGTCAGTATTTACTATACCCTATATAAAAGTACATGAACTTTAGCAACCATGATTACACACCAAAATATGTATGCTGTGTACCTGCTGTGCTTTGAAAAATCGTTATGAGAGTCATGGAGACGCTTATGACAATGACTGGGATGTATATGGGACAGCAGAGCTGGTGGTGACACTGTCACAGGGTGCAGAAGAAGAAGACCAGGATGTATGGGAGGGTTTGATGTGCTACTTGAATAGCTAAATAAAATATTTTCATTGATATATTGTCTTGTTTTTTTTTTTAAGTAACAGTGTGCAATATTGGAAACAACATGCAAAAGCCCCTAATAGCCCTTAATATTGAATAGTGAGAATAGAAAAGTGAGAATAGTGCAGAGAGTAGATAATCTGTCGGTGTCTGGAGAGATATATATATATATATATATATATATATAGATATATAGATATATATCTATATATATATATATATATATATATATATATCTATATATATATAGATATATATATATATATATATATATATATATATATATATATATATATATATATATATATATATATATATATATATATATATATATATATAGATATAGATATATATATATATATATATATATATATATATATATATATATATATATATATATAGATATAGATCTCTATCTATCTATATCTATCTATCTATCTTTACATAGATAGTTGTTCTGGACGATCCTCTCCGACCAACCAGTAGTCTGCAGCTGAGGCGATACCAAAAGGTGACGTGAAAACCTGCAGACTACTGGTTGGTCGGAGAGGATCGTCCAGAACAACCGCACCATGTAAAAAAAAAAAAAAAAAAACAAAATAATATATATATATATATATATATATCTATATCTATATCTATATCTATATCTATATCTATCTATCTATCTATCTATATCTATCTATATATCTATATATATCTCTATATATATATATATATATATATATCTATCTCAATTAACTCGTTAATTTATCAATACTGCTTTAGTAGTAATTTTACTTTCAAATCTCGCAATCATCTCTCAGCCCAGGGTGTTTCAAATGCCTATACTCCCATGGCGCCAGATGGAGGCATATTTGGTTAAAATGGCAATGGGACATGACACTGACTGGTTGAATTCATGCTTCTAAAACACACCTTTAAATTTAGACTAACTACAATCCCTTTGCACCTTGACACTCCCTGAAAGCACCTGCGACATGCACTTTAGACCACACACACACTACAGATGGTTTAAAAAGGGGCCTGAAGTGTTTGGCCATAAATGAATAAGAAAATAAATGCATGTCACACTAAAGTGCAGCAAATTCATGACATAATCACAGGGTCAAAGCACTGACATGTCAGAACACTTACCCTGACTGCAACCTCTAGCTTCTCAAATGTTCCTGTGAAGCATATCTGGAGCAAGTGGTCAATCATCTTGGGAGGGACGACCTTCAGTGTAAGAGAGCACAACAGTGTGAACTGACTGGCAAAGAAGGTAACAAGTGTACGGACATTTTCAGTACAGGTAATAAATTATAAGTTTCTTCAGTCTCCTATGTGACACAAAGAAACATGTCTCACCCCGGCTATTTCAATGACAGCTCGCTCTGTGATCTCCTTGTCAACGTTGAGACGCGCAGCACTCTGGAGGAAGGTTATGGCTTTCCGCAAGTCTCCCTCAGACACCCTCACCAATTCTGCAATACTCTAGATCAGAAACCGTCACACCTTGACTACACCAATTGTACAATGAAAGCAGTTGAAGTTATCTGCCAGACCTGAGGCCCAAAAATATTATCCATGTTACAGTTATATGCATTATGTTTGTGTTAAATGGCTGGTGTAAACCACAGCATTGGTTAAATAGTAGTGTAACATCAGACATTTTTTGTGATCAAATTTTTCTTTTAATTTAAAGAGCCAAATAAAAATGCAAACATTGTTCCAGATAACAACATACAGAAAAGTATATCTACACAGTTTTGTTAGTTCCATGCAAAAATATAGTCTTGTCCTTAAGTTCCGTTTTGGGTAACATCTGTAGATTAAGTGCCCTATCTAGAGTCTTACTTTTACAGATATTTCCTTTTACTTCTACAGCAACAAAATTGGCAAATCTAATCATGTAGATACACTCTCAATAAGCTTTAAGATGGAGCATTATTGTAAATGCAGCTCAGAACTAAAAGGCATTTATTTTCTTCCCACATTATAGCAACACTGTTAGTCTTTCTGTTTTACCTCTTTGGTGTACTTGAGGTTCTCCTTCTCACAGATCTGCAGCAGTCGCTCTTCTTGGATCTTATTGGCTAGAGGTTTGAAGCGAAACTTGGAACATCTGGAGGTCAAAGGCTCAATAATCCTAGAGACCACACAGATACACAGCAGGGTCAGGATCAGACACAGTGTGTGTTTTTGTGTTCATGATTGTGGTAAGTTAGCGGACCTGCTGATGTAATTACAGATGAGGCAGAAACGGGTGGTGCGAGACTCCTTCTCCATGGTCCGCCTTAGAGCAGCCTGAGCCGGTGCCGTCATGGAGTCCGCCTCATCCAAGATGATGATCTTAAAAGGAGGACACTGCTTCCCACTACAAAAACAGAAAAACACAGTGACTGAAAGTTTTAGCAAGAGTATGGAATTTACTGAGAGACATACATTAAACAATTACTCAAATGGTAAGGTAGTTCAGATAATTGTTGACTCACTCTGGACGAGTCCCGGCCACGGTGAGCTGAGCAAAGTTCTTGACCTTCTCTCTGACAACCTGGATGCCTCGTTCATCAGAGGCATTGAGCTCCAGCACCCTCTGTCTGTACAGGTGTGGACTGGATGAGGGACAGTGGAGAAGGACAGGATTCAACAAGAAATAGGTGTATGATCAAACTTGGGGCTTAAAATGACTCAAAAGAATCCTAAACTTAAAACAGCAAGGTAATGGTAGTGTTATTTTTAGCAATACCTATCAATTCTAAGCCAAAAAAGTGTGCCTTTCAGTTGGGTACAGATCTCTGTGTGAGCACCGGCTTTTTATGACTGTCATTATTGCCAGCATTAGGGCTGCACGATTATGGCCAAAATGATAATTATGAGTATTTTGAACAATATTGAGATTACGATTAATTATGATTTGTTGATTTTAACCAAACAAAATGTAGTCACATAGGCCATTTATAACTGCTTTCACATCCATATTGTACTACATTCCTCTTATGTTGAAGTTGTATATACAGTGCATACAGCTGCAACACATGTAAATGAAAATTATCTGAAATAGCCTAGGATATTTTAAAAAACAATGCATCTCTGAGAAAGTGCCTTCACTGGTTTTCAACAACTGATTAAGAGCGCTAAGGAGAGACGAGGACGTATGCTAGGCCAACTCAGAGTGACGGCTGACTCATTATCCAGGGTCCAGCACACAGGATGGTGAATGGGTCCAGCACGGGTCAAATGGCAGGTCAGCAGAGTTACGTGTGTATGAAATGACTATTGTCACTGTGCTGCATTATTATTAACTATGATATTCTGGCCATGGGTCACATCTCTCGTCCAGGTCCAGCAGGCTCCGTCTCACACGCTATTCCTCTACGAACTGAAGTTAGCTGCATTCAATAACTTCTGTGTTTTTCCCTGTGGCGGCCGCGATAGAGTTACCAGTGGAAACACTGGTTCAACTATAGGTTTGCCTGTCATGCTTAAAAATATACAGCTGTGTTAATAACAAAACTGTGGACAAATGTCAGCAGTGTGGACTGGCGCAGTGTCTCATTGTGTTGCTGGGAGCCATGTGTGAGTTAATGGGGCGGGGCTGTGCGGAGTGTAAGAGGAAAGATACCAACACAGGCACGGCTTTACAGAAGAAATGGGTCACGTATCACAACATTAAACCATATCGATATTAACAACATTGCTTCGTTTGTGGAGAGGCAGCGGATGCGAGTCATTAGGTGCACCGGAGCGACCTAGGAAAGATGTTAGTTGCACCCTAGAGCCCTGTGAGCTAACAGACATTAAATAGCACACTAGAGGCCTGGGAGCCAACCGATATTAACTAGCACTGGTCACTGCTGAAAAACACAGACGAGACAAAATGTTGCATTTACTGGTAAACCTTATGACCGAGGTATGACCGACTTGGGTGCTTAAAACAAGGCTGGCTATTATAAGTGAAACAAAGAAAGAGACCTTTCAGTTTAACGGTTACTTTTTTTTATACATATACATTCCGCAACAAGCAACAATGGCTGCCGCATTGAGCAGAGACCCATACATGTAAGTATTTTTGGCTTAAATAATTGATTTAAAAATTACAACAGTCTTGTTTTGTGCTCTATACAGTCCTTCACATATATACTTGCAACCAGGTTCTTAATTGAAACTTTAAAAAAAAAAAAAATCACTAGCTTGCTATGCTAACTGCTAACATTACATTGATGATTTGCACAACAATCCCACATTTCTCTGCCTTGAATGGACTCCATGCATGTCTACAGTTTTAACCATTAGCAGAGAATTTCATTTGATATCAGTGCACAACACTGCTTCGATACGTGCTTTATATATACCGTCCTGTATCACTCACGAACGCAGGAGGACACAGCAGCTGATCAACTTTCGGGCTGAGAACGAGCAGAAGTTTCTTAAATCATGTGTCATGTTGTAGCCATTCATTATTGTATTGGTACTGTATTATTGTAATCATGTGTAATTAATTCCTGTTCATGCACTTGTACATTGTTGTTGGTTATGACACGGGACACTGATGAAAGAAATGTGAGGGAAAAGTTACTGGCCAACAGACATCGGACTGGTCTGGAATATCAGAATAGCTGAAGTAATATAATATATTTTTTGTAATGTTTTTGCCTGTTATGTTTAATGTATTGGGCAATAAAGACAGATCTTTGTTAAAATGTTTTTCTGAACATCAACGAACAAAATCGTGATAACTGAAAACAGATATGCAACACACCACGCAGTGTGTATAAACACACACGTATTGCAAACAGACCTAAGTACTACACAAATAAGAACATCTGCCTCTGCACCACCAAAGTGAACATAAAATAACTAAAATATATAAATACATAAATGCATATGAAACTGTTGTCAAAACCCATGCAATTGACAGACACACTTGCAGACGGCATCTTGGAAGTTTGTGATCAATACTATATGGTGATGTAACCAAGTGGTGTCCCATTTCATAGGGGTATGTTTTCACCCCTAGCCCTTACCACCATTTGGTTTCAAGGGCCAAGGGATAGGGGTAAGGGTGAGATGGAGAAATGGGATTCAGCCTTATACTAAGAATTTTCAAAAACTAAAAACTAAACTGAATTTGAAAACAAAGAGTCAAAACTTAGTAACAATAAAAACTAATGCAAAATGGTTGCAAATATATGTACAGGACTTTGTAGCGCAGAAAACAAGACTATAGTAATTTTAAAATCAATTCTTTAAGCAGGAAATACTTGCATTTATGGGACTCTCTGGTTGATCTGGCAGCCATTGTTGCCGGTCAGCAGTGTATTCTGGGTACCCCTCGGTTTCAAGTAAGCTCTGGACTTTGCTTGGTTTTAAGGGTTATGTAGCACTTCCCCTTAGCACTACCCCTTGATCAAAAGAAATATTGGGATAGCCCTTGCACTCACGTGAATGCCCAAAACTAAGAGGAAGGAGAAAGGGGAAGGGGTTAGATAGAAGTGAGATTTAGGTTAAAGCTTTGTGAATAGCATCTAATGACGAGCAAGCACTTTATTACCGCTGCTGCCTTACAGTATCTTTCTTGAACAAAGGCTGCAGAAGCAAGCACTCCCTCATTAGTAGGTGGAACTGTGATAATTAATTAAACCCAGGGCAAAAACAAATCCCGTATGAACTTTTCTTTCTTTATTTTTTTTCTAAAATAGTAACAAGCTTATGGCGTTTTTCCACTGATGGTAACAGCTCGACTCAATTCGCCTTGCCTCTACTCGACGCACTCTGCGTCAGTTTTCCATTGCAGATTGAGTAACGCCTCAGCGTGGCTGATCACCATAGCTACGCAGCCGGTAACTGCCATGATGCAATTTTCAACGCGACTCACAACAGCACGTTGGAGGTGTTTGTTTTGATTCTCGGCCAGAAAAAAAATTGTTTCAAAAGAAGATGAAGGAAGCAACAAAAATCACTGCTGAAAAAAAACAGGAGTTTGGGAAATCCGACGGAGTTCAGACGTCGACGTGACCATTGTTCGCCGACACAAAAGGGTAAGTTAAGTTTCCTGGTAACGTTAGCTAACATTTGCATGTGTTCAGGGTCACAGTCAGTATTTACTTTATGCTATATAAAGTGCATGAACTTTAGCAACCATGATTACACACCAAAATATGTCTGCTGTGTACTGTGTGTTTCAGATCCTTGACGCTTTGCAAAATCGTCGCCGCAGACGTCAGTTTGGGCGTTCGATGTACAACTGGTGAAATCTCTGGTCCTGACCTGCTTTGTAAAATGTTTGAGAGTCACAGAGAGGCGCTTATGACAATGACTGGGATGCATCTGGGACAGCAGAGCCGGGGGGGGGACACTGTCACAGGGTGCAGAGGAAGAAGACCGGGATGTATGGAAGGGTTTGATGCGCTACTAATTAAATAGTGAGAATAGAAAAGTGAGAATAGTGCAGAGAGTAGAGAATCTGTCGGTGTCTGGCTAGATTTAGATTTTTTTTTTTTTTTTTTTAAATGCCGTGGTTGTTCCGGACACACACTCCGCACTCTTGTTTGCTAAAAACGTAGACAAAAGTGACGGTCAAAAATGGCGAGTAGAGTCAAGGCGAGTCGAGTAGATACCACGCAGTGGAAAAACGCCATTACAGTACTCAGGCCTGGTGCCGGAGTACTTTAAGCTTGTTACTGCAAACTACAACAAAAGGCAGATGACAGGACTTTCTGGAGATGGAAGGACCTAAAATGTCTGCTTCTTAGCCACAACAGTTCACTCACCCATAAAGTTCTCTGGCAGCAGCTAAGATAGTTGAGGTCTTCCCTGTTCCAGGAGGGCCATAGAAGAGCAGGTTGGGAAGCTGCAATTAAAACAAAAACACTAGTGAGGCTATGCCTTCATCAATTTGTACGACAAAATAGAAACATAATTTTGCTAATGTTTGCCTTTGAGTACAGTTTGAGTGGTGATTTCCTGTATTTAGTTTACCAATTGTCCTCATATTGATGCAACATTAATGCTTTGTGATTTTGTCATTAAGAATGTTTAGTTAGGGAATGGGTCCTCCTTACCCCCAAGTGAAGGAGTTCAAGTACCTTGGGTTTGACAATGGAGCGAAGGATTGACCAGAGGATCGGCGTAGCAGGGGCAGTATTACATTCACTTTATCGCACCGTTGTAATGAATCTACTGGTCAATTTTCGTTCCTACCCTCACCTATGGTCATAAAGGCTTGGTCATGACCGAAAGATCAAGATCCAGGGTAAAAATTGGGTTTCCTCAGGAGGGTGGCATCTCCCTTAGAGATAGAGTGAGAAGTAGGACTTTAATGATATGGAAAATAAAACCGAAATCGCGACACAGCTACACGAACTTGAGTCGCAGTGGGAGAAGGAAGAATCGTTATGAGTGACTGCTATTTGACTCGGGTGTCTGGGTCTGTTTCCCGACGGTTCAGTAAACTGCCGTTAGCGTCCTTAGCACCGGAGTTAAGTGCTGACCGGGATGGCTGCTAGCTGGCTGGGGGTTGGCAACCAACAGGGAGATGTTGTAGAGTGCCTCTGGTGGACAAACTATGCAATACCAACACTCATGACATGGTTGACCATCCGTTAGGGTTGGGCGGTTATAAAATAGCAATGTATTAGTTTTAATACCGTCATTAAAGAAATTGAATGCAATTAGAGTGGGGTTCGAAAGTTTGGGCAACCCAGGTAAAAATTTGCATTAATTTGCATAAAGAAGCCAAGAAAAGATGAAAAGATTTCCAAAAGGCCTAATATGGCTTCTGGTCTTTTAATATTAACAGTCTATGGTCTTGACTCAGTCCAGGTGACTTCGTTATGTTTATTATAATATTGGAGGGAAAGTGAAACACAGCTTAGACGGGGTGTTGTTCGGCTTTTCACAAGTTTAGACAGCTAGCTAACGCTACGCCGCCGGACGTTAGCGCAATAGCGTTAGTCTAGCCTGCTAACGCTAGGTAAATATTACACCTGCCTTTAGTATTGCCTATATATGCCTCTATGTTGTCCATATTTGTATTGAATGAAAATAGTAAGCTTCGCTCCTATGAGATTGGTGGGTTTTTGTTACGTTACACACAAAGCTAACTGGCTATAGTTAGCCTGTACGTATGCTAGCGGATATAGCTAACGTTGCGTAGCCAGCCAGCAACTTCGGCAGTAGAGTTTCGGTAAGCTAACCACGACTGCGTTGTCGCCCACAATCAACCTCCATGTTGTCAACATAATACCTGTGGCGTTAGTGCACATTTTATACCATATTTGTATTGAATGAAACAGTAAGCTTCGCCCCTACGAGATGGGTGGGTTTTTGTTACGTTACACACAAAGCTAACTGGCTATTGTTAGCCTGTACGTATGCTAGCGGATATAGCTAACGCTGCGTAGCCAGCCAGCAACTTTGGCAGTAGCAGTAGAGTTTCGGTAAGCTAACCACAACAGCGTTGTCGCCCACAATCAACCTGCAGTGATGTTTGAAATGGAGACACGCATATCGGTTCTTTTCCCGGAGATCCTGGACATTATTTTCATTTATGACGTTAAAGGCAAAGGAAGCGTAGCCCAACTGGAGAAATGCGTCCAACCACAAGTCGGTGTGGAAGCCGAGCTACATCTGCGGCGAGCAGTCTGCAGACCGGGGGAATAAAGTTCAGATTCTCAGGAACCAAGTCTGAGCTCCATGATTCATCGAAAGCCTGGACTGGTGTGAATGTTTCAACCTCACAGACAACGGACAAGCTTTTAAAAAAAACTTTTGAAGGATACAACAGTGTACAAATACGTGTACTGTTGAGTATACTGTGAAAATGTTTTATGCTCTCAACTAATCGTAATCTGTAAAATATTGATTTTGCTCCAAACTGCTCTTTCCTTAAAAACTTCCATATGGATTTATTTTAAAAATGATGCGCTTTGTGCCCAAATAAATAGAACATATGTTAAATTACCCTCTGTTCATTGTTGTTTAACCAAACTTTAATGTTTTCTGAAAATACATGTCTTGTTCACCCACATTCTAATAACAATATAATTCAATATTTATTACTGTGTACCCCGCACAGTAATACTGGTCACCTCTTTCCTACACCACATTTGGAGTAAAGCTATATTGTCATTGAGATGCTCAGTACTAGTACTACTGTAGCAGTGGTAATAGTGGATTGGTGTTTGTATCATTTCTAACACTGCTATTATGAGGTATCGCCATATCTTATTCTGTTTTCTTTAGGTTATATGATATCAAGGGGAATGGCTATAATGGCCCAAAATGATTGTCTTGATACTGTCATAAGACGTTTATTTTGTATAGCCTGTCTGTATGCAGTGAGCTGGTGTCTAGGGATAAGGAGCCTTTCAGATGACTCAGTCTAAAAGGAATGGTAAAGTTAATATAAACAATTAAAATATGGTGCGTGCTGGTTGGAGAGGACCATGATCCTGTCTGAAATGTCAAACGGATTTAGTTATTGTCAGATCAGCTGATCGCGGGGGGAGCTGCTCGACCGGCGGCTCTAACGCACTCACTCCCCTACAGCACCCGCTCTCCGCCGCAGCTTCGCCACCACGCGCACAAGCACCTGCCAAACAACGACACGTTTTCACCGGAGGAAGAGGTAAACGCTTAGAAATAACACTATCTACACTGTTTCCTATATCCAGAAAAGTGTACCAGTACTTATCTGAACTAACGACATGATCACTGTCACTAGATAGAAAGAAAACGTTGACGTTCACTCTGTGCTATTCACTGATAGTAAAAAGTAAAGTCATCGTATGCACTGTTGCATTGCTAAATGAAGGAGATAAATGAAGGAGACTTCCCAAAATCTTGGCAATTCCTCATTTGCCCTCTCACATCTGGCAGGTTGGTAATTATACAGCTGCTGGCCTTTCCACCTCGTCCACATCCCAGTCAGTCACCGTAGTTCTAGTGCTCGGCTGAGACTTCGCTCCCCATTGCGACGTCATCGCCGAATTGACTTAATAAACCCGCGAATACCAAAAATGACCAAAAACTGTAATTTAACACTATTTGGAGACATTTTTATAAATGATATACAGTGGTGTGAAAAAGTGTTTGCCCCCTTCCTCATTTCCTGTTCCTTTGCATGTTTGTCACACTTCAGTGTTTCGGAACATCAAACCAATTTAAACAATAGTCAAGGACAACACAAGTAAACACAAAATGCAATTTGTAAATGAAGGTGTTTATTATTAAAGGTGAAAAAAAATCAAAACCATCATGGCCCTGTGTGAAAAAGTGATTGCCCCCTAAACCTAATAACTGGTTGGGCCACCCTTAGCAGCAACAACTGCAACCAAGCGTTTGCGATAATGTGCAATGAAGCTTTTACAGCGTCCTGGAGGAATTTTGGCCCACTCATCTTTGCAGAATTGTCATAATTCAGTTACATTAGAGGGTTTTCGAGCATGAACGGCCTTTTTAAGGTCATACCACAACATCTCAATAGGATTCAGGTCAGGACTTTGGCTAGGCCACTCCAAAGTCTTCATTTTGTTTTTCTTCAGCCATTCGGTGGTGGACTTGCTGGTGTGTTTAGGATCATTGTCCTGCTGCAGAACCCAAGTTCGTTTCAGCTTGAGTACACGAACAGATGGTCGGACATTCTCCTTCAGGATCTCTTGGTAGACAGCAGAATTCATAGTTCCTTTTATCACGGCAAGTCTTCCAGGTCCTGAAGCAGCAAAACAGCCCCAGACCATCACACTACCACCACCATATTTTACTGTTGGTATAATGTTCTTTTTATGAAATGCAGTGTTCCTTCTACGCCAGATATACTTGGACACACACCTTCCAAAGAGTTCCACTTTTGTCTCATCGGTCCACAGAATGTTGTCCCAAAAGTCTTGGGGATCATCAAGATGTGTTGTGAAGAAATTGAGACGAGCTTTGATGTTCTTTTTGCTCAGCAGTGGTTTTCTCCTTGGAACTCTGCCATGCAGGCCATTTTTGCTCAGTCTTTTCCTGATGGTGGAGGCATGAACGCTGACCTTAACTGAGGCAAGTGAGGCCTGCAGTTCTTTGGACGTTGTTGTGGGGTCTTTTGTGACCTCTTGGATGAGTCGTCGCTGCGCTCTTGGGGTAATTTTGGGCGGCCGGCCACTCCTGGGAAGGTTCACCACTGTTCCATGTCTTCGCCATTTGTGGATAATGGCTCTCACTGTGGTTCGCTGGATTCCCAAAGCTTTGGAAATGGCTTTACAACCCTTTCCAGACTGATAGATCTCAATTACTTTCTTTCTCAATTGTTCCTGAATTTCTTTGGGTCTCGGCATGATGTGTAGCTTTTAAGGATCTTCTGGTGGACCTTACTGTGTCAAGCAGCTCCTATTTAAGTGATGCCTTGATTGTGAACAGGTGTGGCAATAATCAGGCCTGGGTGTGGCTAGAGAAATTGAACTCAGGTGTGGACAACCACAGTTATAATATGTTTTAACAAGGGGGGCAATCACTTTTTCACACAGGGCCATGATGGTTTGGATTTTTTTTTACCTTTAATAATAAACACCTTCATTTACAAATTGCATTTTGTGTTTACTTGTGTTGTCCCTGACTATTGTTTAAATTGGTTTGATGTTCCGAAACACTTAAGTGTGACAAACATGCAAAGGAACAGGAAATGAGGAAGGGGGCAAACACTTTTTCACACCACTGTACATATCTTGAGTGCTTTTTGTACCCAATAATCAAAAGTGGTGGTTAACCTGCAACATGGGCTTTAATTCATACTGTTTAACATCTACATCCGCAAGAGGGCGCTCTAGGCTTATAGTCCATTGCGACTATTATGTTTTTTCTCTCTTCATGACGCATTTATGACTGATGCGATTTACACTCCGGAGCAAGTTATAGTCCGGAAAATACGGTAATTTATTTAATGCCTACAAATCAGTACCTTCAGGATGGCGCGATGGCAACATTGCGAAATTTCATGCAAATTTGACCAATCAACGCAACTTTTCCGCAAATTTGACCAATAACCGGAGTTTCCCACGACTTCAACCAATCCCATATGTGGTCATTCATAGTTTTGATGCCTTCAGTGATAATCTACAATGTAAATAGTCATGAAAATAAAGAAAACGCATTGAATGAGAAGGTAGTTCCAAACTTTTGGCCTGTACTGTATGTATGTACAGTATGTGTGTTCTCACACACATTGAACTCTGGCAGACTCGCTCTTCTCATTTTTTCAACTTAAAATAAATAAAAAGCCGTCAAATTTGCAGGTCACAAATCAAAAGGCATCATCAAAACCATGATAATACCCTGATACTTACATCAGCTCCTTCCAGAGACTTCTTCAGAACTGCTACTACCTCCTCCTGAAAGGCCACCTCATCAACACACTTTGGCCTGCTGGGATTTGCAAAAACACCACCTGTTAATATTTAGCATGTTGTCTAACTATTTAGGCACAGTTGATAGGCAAGCCTTACAAAAGCTTTTATTTGTCATTAGCACACATTATAAAGGGCATTTTTTTGTGTATTCTGTAACGTGTAGGTAGGTATATTTTTAAAATAAATTGTAATAATATTCTGTTGAAATAAATATACCTATACAAGTAATATAGTAGTAAAAATAACAGGGCTGGGAATCACCAAACGCCTCTCGATACAATATCACAATACTTATTTCACGATACGATATTATTGCGATTTTAAACATATTGCAATATTCTGCAATAAATTGCAAATTACCTTTTTTCCCCCCAACTTCTATTTTTCCCAATTCCAAATTATGTCCCCAAAACTAAACTGTCAACATCTGTTAACTGAAAAGATACATTTCTCAGTTTGTTCATCTCACTTAAATTCTATTGCTGAAAATGGCATTGTCAAGCATGCAAACTATATAGCATATATAATAAAAGAACGATCTAATAAAAGAGTGAGCGCCTGTGTATCGATACAGTATTTCTACGGAAAATATCGTGATACCATGCTGTATCAATTCCCCCCCCCTAAAATATACCTATACAAGTAGTAGTCTTCTGTCTTGTTAGCCTCTTATGGACATAATGTGCAAAAATAGATTGTAATATAAATAGAACTTTGACAGCCCTAATAATCCTGTGTATTCACAAACACTATTCTCCTTTATCACTTGCCGGTCTTAAGACATCACAATGCCTCGCGTTTCTCAATCCCGCCAATGTATTGTTCAGACATGACAAAAGCATTTAGCTAGTTTTCATGTACAGGGAGGCCAAGGCAAGAAGAGGGATATTATTTAACGTTAGCCAACATATTTATTTAAAAAAAAAAAAAAACACACAAACAAATGATTGTAATTATTGTGGCTTCAGGTTACAGAAGCAGAAAGAGATACTGTACACCTTTGGGGTTCACACTTACTATTTTTCTACCCAAGGAATAGCCTTGGCTTTCTTCTCTGTACTTAGCCCTGCTGCTGCCTTGTCTTTCTGAGATCTGGTAGTCTGAACAGTTGCTCCTTTCAAAAAGGCCTGCATGACTCCACCTGATTTTTGAAAAAGCAACAGAAACACCCAAGATGAACAAATATGCAGAAGCAAATCTTACACGCAAGCTTCAGCATAAAGCTTTCCTTTGGATAAAAGATGCATCATGTCTATAATATCTGATGATTATTCAGAACTAAGACTGACAATATCCATGCTGCACTCACTAGGTTCTTGTGCAAGTATTGCAGACGGCTAATTATTAGCTAATTTCTCTTGGTTGACGTCTTGTATTAGTGACGTTCAACAAGTTAAATTTTACAATAACGTTAGATGCTAGCAATTAACGTTAACCTTCCCCAGGTCGTTATTCAAACAGGAAAGTTAGTGGTGGGTAGCTAACTGTAGAGTTAACGAAGTTAAAAAACAATCTAGCTAAAGTCTACTTTCCCCGAAGTGTGTAGCTAGCTAGCCATGTCAGAAGAATAAAAATCAAATTAATAGTTTCTGAACGTAGTTTGGCGTTAATGTCAGGGTTACCTTATCGTATGTAAAAGGATCAACAACAAAACAACTTTAATGTTATCATTTACGGCTAAAACCACCAATCACTGAGATTTATCTCAGATGCAATGGAACAAATAAATTAGCACGCTATGGCTAGCATTACAGGCTAACTGTAATTAGTTAGCTAACTTTAGCTTAATTAGCCAGTGCTGGCTTGTTAACTATTAAGTTACCGAATAGTATTAGTCAATCGTTGGCTGTTGGTTTTGCAGATAGCGCCTCACATTGAATTTATATAACAAACTCTGACCTTAATATCACACAATCGGAGTTTCTACGTACCAAAGCCTTCTAATAGCTGTAGGGTTAGCTAGCGTTACTACCTTCCCGCTCGCAAATTCGCGTTTGTGGGAAGGTGAAGGCTTGACCCGCCCTACTCTGCCACTGATTGGTAATTTCTGGTTGCCTTCGTTGATTGGATTGGTTAGGTTTTGGAATAAGGAGTGAGATTGGTTAGGGTTATGGTAAGAATTCCAGGGTAAACCAATCAGAGGCAACTTCCGCCGACGACATGTCGTGGCTTCCGTAACAGATGCATGATCAGATGCTGCGAATGCCGGAGCTGAAGCAAGGGTGTTGTCTCCATAGACATATAAAGAAAAGACGCCGCATTGATGGTGTGCGGTGACTCCCCTTTATATGTCTATGGTTGTCATTGCCCAATGTGAAGAGTGTGCAGGGTTTGAGTCGCGCAAGCTCAGATGGAAACGGTTTACGGTATAACGCGTCATACCCGATGAGAGCCGAGTCAGACCGGCTCTTGTGGAGTGCAGATATAAGGTTCGTTTGAGATGAACTGCGCCTCGCCTGTAAAGTAGACGAGAGCAGGCGGCCGCAGCAGGGGCCGGGGACAAAAAGCTGCGGTAAAGTCGGACAGTTTCCAGCCGATTTCAGCCGCCTTCAGACTGAACAGGAAGTGACAAAAACACTGTGGTGCGATTCCGATTTAAAAAAATATAATCAGACCCACATATCAGCTGGTACACACTCTCTACTTGTTTTAATCATGAGAGAGTAGCTCTCAGATTGCTCTACATGCGATCTGTTGCTGATTTTAATTATCTGTAGATGGTCCGTGATCTGAACGGATTTAGTCTCTCTGACCTCTTAACATCACTATCAGCCACACAACATGTGTTCTGTACAGAATACGTCTATAAATCAGACAAATAGCAGTTAAAATCCCTCCGATTCAAAACAATAAAATGTTTATATAAAACGTCATCATGTTGTAAACCAATCAGGTGTTAAATCAGCTGAGAAGCCGGCGTTTCCCAGCATGCTCTGGGTCCTCCTGGCTCTTGCAGTCGGTGAAAAGCAACTGCGCTACCTGCGTCTCAGAACTGCGTCCGCCTTGCTCTCGTGAGATTTCCGTTGCCCACGTGTGCATGACGTCAGAGCAAGTCGGGATCAAGTCGGACACAAATCTAACCGGCATGCAACGGGCGTCGATCGCCGGTGATCGATTCTGCGCAGACCTGGCTCATCTCGAACGAGCCTAACGATCCGTCCTGCCTGCACGATCCGTTCTGCGCATGTGCAATATGTTCGCGCATACGCAGATGATATCATGATGAACGCGGATTTACGACATTGCAAGATCTGTATGGAGGACCAGGGGCCTGTTGCACGAAAGTAGAATAAAGATATCCAGGATAAGTGAAAAAGCGCCGCTTGACTTAGTGTGATCCGCTCATTGCGGCTTAATCGGTTGCACGTTTGCCGAGCCAGGATGAACAGGTGAAGCTATGTCAAGCCAGGTGTAGAAGCTGGGATAAGTGCACGTTCACGGCTTTCTGAAATAGACCACAGTATCGATCACAGATTTACTGATGCAGAAATGGAGACGACGCATGTTTCACCCAATGAGGAGCAGCTTCTAGTGGAAAGTAACGAGGAGGTGAAGCATATAATATGCAGAAAGGGAAATACGGCTCTTATCACTCTACTTTTTTTATTTTACAAAGTTGTAGGCTACACAGTGTTTTAATAGCTCTAAATATGCTAGTTTCATGTTTCGTTTTTAGGTGATAAATGTGCTGGTTTTACCGTAAAGTGTCTTTGAGTAACCTACCATGTGAAGTACAATATAAATAAAATGTATTATTTAGCCTACTTTGCCTTAAAAGTGAGCAGAGGGATTTAATGTTCCTCGGGAGATGGACCCTAAGGCTTAATTTCAAACCCATATTCACAACATGTTTTACAACCATAAATCTCTATAAGCGATGTCTGATTCTAAATATCTTTGTCTGATTCTAAATATCTTTGTACAGAACAATCAGAAAGGTACAAAAACTAGAAAAAGAAGTAAGTGACTTCAATACACGCTGTGAGCATGTGTAAAACAATATTCGTGTTTTTTTTTTTTTTTTTAATCTTCTGACAAGTAACAGCATCAAAATAAATATATTAAGAAGCATTGTGTTGTTCCCTGTGTGCCGAATATAAACTACACTATATACGTGCTGTATATAGACCACGTTATTGGTCCAGGGATGTAAAACTTATGAGAAGGTTATGAAACCAAAGTAAGTTATAATAAAAAAAACATCAGCCTACATATTAAGGAGTAGCCTAATACAAACTGTCCTTTATTAGAGAAGGACGAGCAACAAGAAAATAAAATCATGAACGTATTGGTCTCTGACCAGTCTGCCATTAATATCATATCTGGGAATATAGCTGCATTGTCCCACTTAATCTCCGGAGCGCGTCCTGTATAAACCTGAAGCTGCACAGACCACGGACGCCGCGCTGCTCATCTTTACTTTTACAGAGAGGGTAGACACTGATGTGATGCACAGGTCTGCCGGCAGGCAACGGCAGCGGCCACCGGGCAGCGGTCAACGGGCAGCAGCCACCGGGTTGCGGCCAACGGGCAGCGGCCACCGTAGCGGGCAGCGGCCACCGGGCAGCGGCCGCACGCCAGGCTGCCTCGACACACTACCATCTCGCCGGGAAAGTCCCGACTCTCTTGATTTCCACTCCGCATCTGGGTTCCAGTGCACCCATTTCTAACCATCTAAACAACTGCTATAGTAGGTTTTAAATCAAACTCGTGACAACAATAGTGACAAATAATGCATGTTAATAAAAATAAAGCAGAAGACACGCAGAAGACAACGGAATAACTGTTAAACACGTTTATTTTGGTTCAGAGCGGCAGCTGATTTAACACATGACACTCCAGGATTAATCTTAGCCTGGCTGTTAGCCTGCTCTGGACCAGGCTAGCCGCAAAGAATAAATTTCCATGGTTACTTGGCTGGGTTTAATTCAATCTGGTTTCGTGCAACCGAGTCAAAGCTAAATTCATCCAGGGTAACTTGAATATCCCGGCTTAATCCCTTATCCTGGTTTCGTGCAACAGGCCCCAGGTCTACCATATTTAAAAATAAATACAGAAATAAATAAATGCTCAATAAATAAATAAGCATACAATTAATTGCCCCAAAAAATACAATAAACAAATAAATGTAGGTAGAAATTAAATTATACAGTGAGACATAAATGTATATATCTTTTAATTAGCTTCTTTATTTATTCACCTTTGTAATAATTACCTTATTTATTTATTGTCTGTTATAATCTTCAACTTTATTTATTAATTACTTATTTTTTAAATGTATGTATTTCTGTATGTGTTTACATTTTTTGTCTGTTTTATTCTTCTGTTGCATTTTCTACCCTATATATTTTCACCCCTGGTATTTATTTCTGCCTGTCAATTTTACATTTCTTCATGCATTTTCTGCCTCATTATGCAAATGAGGAGGGGCTGGTCTTAAGGGGTCAACTTCTGCCCATTGGTCGGTTAGCATTTTACTGCATCGGTCGAATCTACATGGCTTTTCCCAGCCATAAAGCATTGTTTAGTAATGTCAAACTCAGCAGGCAGACGTTCCCTGTAAGTTCGCTAGCAAGCTTTTGACTAGCTAATCCATAATGTTTGAGCATTATTCACAGATGAGTTTAAGGTAAGTTAATTTAACACTTGGCGAGCGATTTGCATTAATGTTACTGTGGTGGCAAGTCTTAGAGGAGAACGTAACAGTTACTTAACGTTACCGCTCTCTTTTCTAACTTGGTTTAATTTTAATTTTGCAGATGTAACGTTAACGTTGTGCAGGCAGCCTCATCTTGAAACGTAAAGTTAGGCGCTGCAGCACCAATGTATTTATCAATTAGTGCTACTTTACGCATCCGTGAACATATCACACAGTCGACGTGAACTAACGTTACTAAACACCAGCTAGATGTGCAGTTATGTTTTTAACGAGATGTAGCTCTGGTAAGAACAGAGGAAACGGAGTCTGTAGACAAACAATAAATTGTGCACAAACGTAAATGTCATTGATAAACACTGCTCTCTGGACATATCAATAAATTGTTTCCATTTCAATGCCGAAAGAATTCACAGTTGCCATGGTTACTGCTCTGTTTATACAACCGGTAGCAACCGGTAGTTCCTGTGGTATCGGTGGGTTGCACAACCCGCTTTCGTAACGTTAGCCTCCTCCGGAGTAGTCTGCCATGGTTCCGTGATGATCGGAACGCAGCAGTGTTTTTTCAGGAGCGTAGATGTGTTAACTTCCAAGTTCATTGCTAAGTGATCTTGCACTCGTGACGAAAAGCTTAGGTTTGTGTGCGTGTCTCTCACTAGCCTAGCATGTAACTCATATCACCGGTTCTGCAGCCTCGCATTTGTTTCCTTTCTCTGCCGCTTCTCGCGTGGGAGAGTAATTCAAGGTTATTTACCGGCGGATCTGAAGAGCTACATCTCGTTAAAAACATAACTGCACATCGAGCTGGTGTTTAGTAACGTTAGTTCACGTCGACTGTGTGATATGTTCACGGATGCGTAAAGTAGCACTAATTGATAAATACATTGGTGCTGCAGCGCCTAACTTTACATTTCAAGATGAGGCTGCCTGCACAACGTTAACGTTACATCTGCAAAATTAAATTTAAACCAAGTTAGAACAGAGAGCGGTAACGTTAAGTAACTGTTACGTTCTCCTCTAAGACTTGCCACCACAGTAACATTAATGCAAATCGCTCGCCAAGTGTTAAATTAACTTACCTTAAACTCATCTGTGAATAATGCTCAAACATTATGGATTAGCTAGTCGAAAGCTTGCTAGCGAACTTACAGGGACCGTTACTCCTTGGGCCTTCCTCGGGTTCCACACCACTGTTACTCGAACTGGAAGCTGTTTATGTAAAAGTAAAGTAAAAGTAAAAAAAAATGTTCAAAGGACCACAGAAAAACATTTCAGATCTCAAACTTACAGCGTTCTAATTCTTCCAGTCTATTAGCAGCTTCCCTTAAGAGGTCGGACACTGAACGTCTGCCTGCTGAGTTTGACATTACTAAACAATGCTTTATGGCTGGGAAAAGCCATGTAGATTCGACCGATGCAGTAAAATGCTAACCAACCAATGGACAGAAGTTGACCCCTTAAGACCAGCCCCTCCTCATTTGCATAATGAGGCAGAAAATGCATGAAGAAATGTAAAATTGACAGGCAGAAATAAATACCAGGGGTGAAAATATATAGGGTAGAAAATGCAACGGAAGAATAAAACAGACAAAAAATTTAAACACACACAGAAATAAATACATTTAAAAAATAAGTAATTAATAAATAAAGTTGAAGATTATAACGGACAATAAATAAATAAGGTAATTATTACAAAGGTGAATAAATAAAGAAGCTAATTAAAAGAGATATATACATTTATGTCTCACTGTATAATTTAATTTCTACCTACATTTATTTGTTTATTGTATTTTTTGGGGCAATTAATTGTATGCTTATTTATTTATTGAGCATTTATTTATTTCTGTATTTATTTTTAAATATGGTAGACCTGGTCCTCCATAGATCTGTTCCCACAGGCAGTTAAAGAAAGTCTGTTCGCCTTCACCGGAAAGCTAACGTTAGTTTAGCTAACAGCTAATTCGGCTAACATTTAGCTGAGACAGCAAAAGACCCTCTAAAGTTAAAATAACCGTTTTACTTTACTTGTGCTCATTTAAAATACAATCACTCAATACTTGTCTTTATTATTACTGTGAAGTCTTAATTTAGCTGTAGCCTGCTTTTCCCACTGTTTAGTTTAAGTAACGTTATTTTAGGCTGAATCAAGCTGTCAGCTAGCGGAAGTCATGCCTTTATTGTCATTATACACAAGTACACAGTACCTGTGCAATGACATTGGAGCAATCCCTTTTCAGTGTTGACAAATATAAGATAACAATATAAAATATAAAAAATATAAAGTGTAGTTAGTGCAGAGAAAGAAGGAGGGGGGGGGGGGTTGGTGCACAGTCCTGAGTCCGGAGAGCAACTGTTTACATATATAAAATAGCTTTGAATACACATTGTGTGAAAGTAGATAAGTATTAACAAATAAATAAATATTGCACAGTAATGAAAGGGTTAAGTACTAAATAATAAATAAATATTGCACAGTAATGAAATGGAATGGTTAATATATTAAATATTGCACTGTATGAAATTGCACAGATTCCAGTGTCCTTTGAGGTATTTTATAACAGTATTACAGTATTGCACAGTCGGAGGAAAGAAGAAGAAAGCCCGGGGGCCAGGGGTAGGCTGTGGAGTGGAGTCAGTACATATGTGAGTTCAGGGTGGTTATGGCCTTTGGGAAGAAACTGTTCTTGAGTCTGTTAGTCCTAGTTCTGATGCACCTGTAGCGCCTACCTGAGGGCAACAGGTCAAACAGATCAGAGCCGGGGTGGGAGCTGTCCTTGATAATGTTCTCTGCTCTGCTGAGGCTGCGTGAGTTGTAGATGTCCATCAGGGAGGGGAGAGGACAGCCAATGATCTTTTGTGCTGACCTAACAACCCTCTGCAGCCTCTCCCTGTCTGCCACGGTGCAGCTGCCGTACCATACTGTGATGCAGTAGGTCAGCAGGCTCTCAATGGACGAGCGGTAGAAGGTCAGAAGCAGGTTGGAGTCCAGGTTGTACTTCCTGAAGACCCTCAGGAAGTGTATTCGCTGCTGGGCCTTCTTGATGACCGCTGTGATGTTGGCTGTCCAGGAGATGTCAGCGGAGATGAGGACGCCAAGAAACCAGAAGGTGTGGACCCTCTCCACACACTCGCCATTGATGTGCATGGGGGCTAGGTCGGTGCTGTTCTTCCTGAAGTCGCCGATGATCTCCTTGGTTTTCTTGGTGTTCAGAGGCAGGTTGTTCTCCAAACACCAAGCTGCCAAGTTCAGGACCTCCTCTCTGTAGGCTGCCTCGTCTCCCTTTGAGATGAGTCCGACCATTGTGGTGTCTTCAGCAAACTTGACGATGAGGTTATTGTTGTGGGCCGGACTGCAGTCGTGGGTGTAGAGACAGTACAGGAGGGGGCTCAGCACACAGCCCTGTGGGGAGCCGGTACTCAACATGCGAGTGGAGGAGAGGTGGGGGCCCAGTCTCACCGTCTGGAGCCGATTTGTGAGTAAGTCATTTATCCAGGCACAAGTGAGAAGTGGAAGGCCGAGAGTGACCAGTTTGGAGATGAGAATGTCCGGGATGATTGTGTTGAAAGCAGAGCTGTAATCCACAAAGAGCATCCGGACGTAGCTCTGCTGCTGCTCCAAGTGACTCGTCGTGCTCCTTTACAGTGAGTGGAGTGGTGCAGGAACCAGGTGTGAATGGGGGTAGGGCTGTAGATGATCAGTGATCTGAACGGATTTAGTCTCTCTGACTTCTTAACATCACTATCACCCACACAACGTGTGTTCTGTACAGAATAAGTCTTTAAATCAGACAAATAGCAATTAAAATCCCCCGATTAAAAAACAATAAAAAGTTTATATAAACCGTCATCATGTTGTAAAACAATCAGGTGTTAAAACAGCTGAGAAGCCGGCGTTTCCCAGCATGCTCTGGGTCCGCCTGGCTCTTGCAGTCGGTGAAAAGCAACTGCGCTGCCTGCGTAGTTTCCAAGGTATAATTTCCTTAGGTAGAGAATTTAAATTATCCCAACTAGCAGATGATACAACAATTTTTCTAGCTAATAGACATGAAGTGCCAAAAGCAATTAGTTGTATTAAGGAATTCTCTGATGTGTCAGGTTTAAGAATGAATTTGAGTAAATCTGTTTTACTACCACTTAAGGATTGTGACCTATCCGAAGTAGAGGGAATCCCTGTGAAGCACACGATTACATACCTGGGTGTTATCATTGATAAGAATGAAAAACGTCGCAATAACCTAAACTTCAATCCTATAATTGAACAAATAGGGAAAAAAATTAATACATGGTTGATGAGAGATCTGTCGTTGAATGGTAGAGTTTTGTTATCTAAAGCTGAAGGAATATCCAGGTCTTTCTATGTATCATTATCATTGAATGCCCCTTCCGAAATATTCAAAAAATTGGATAAAATCTTATTAGATTAGATTAGATTAGATAATACTTTATTCATCCCACAGCGGGGAAATTTACTTGTCACAGCAGCAGCAGCATTTTCTACAGTAAAAGCAGCAATAAAAACAAAAAAACAACAACAAACAAACACACAAATAAACATACAAAAAGCAAGCAAACAGCAGACAGTGAGCAGCCGGTAAATGTAGTGACATCAAGTTCACATCAATTCGACTTTATTTGGAGGAACAGATGCCATTATTTAAGAAAAGATATCCTGTGCAACATAAGAAGACATGGTGATCTAGAAGTTTTAAGTTTTGAAACCTTAAATAAAACTTTCAAGGTAAAATGGTTAACTAATTTGATTGAAGAAAAGGATTGTATTTGGAATACTTTCCCTAAACATGTATTTGGTTTAGTTGGTGGTCTCAAATTTCTGTTAACTGTGATAATAAAATTGATAGATTACCTGTGAAGTTATCAAATTTTCATAAACAAGCTCTGCTGGCCTGGAAATTAATTTACAAGCACCAACCAATTACTACATTTGGAATAACAAGGTTATTCAATACAAAAACAAATCTCTGTATTATGGAAGATGGGTTGATAATGGTATTATCTTGGTAAAACAACTCCTTAATGCTGATGGGCAGTTACTAAAGTATAATGAGTTCCTCTCCAAATTCCAGTTAGCAGTGACGCCGAAAGAATATGCAATAGTCGTTGATGCTGTGCCGAGATGTGTACTGCAACTTCTTAGAGGGTCAGTAATGACAGGGATCAATCCACTCACAAGTGGTATATTCCTTGGGGGAATTGACATTACCAAGAATAAATGTTCAAATAAACACATCAGGAATTGTATACAAGAGGTAACTCTGCCCTCAGGAAGATTCTGTGGGACTTCAATGTATGGAGAAATGGACTGGCAAAAGATCTGGTTAATTGGAGACAAATCTTGTCTTAATAACAAAGTAAAAGAGGTTTCTTTTAAAATTCTGCATAAAATATATCCAGCAAAAGGGACACTAAAGAAATTCAAACTTGATATTGAATATTCTTGTACTTTCTGTGAACTAGAAGAAGAAACAATCTGTCATTTGTTCTTTCATTGTATGTATACTAAAATATTTTGGATTGATGTTCAACATTTTATCAGACAGAACAATCAATCAATTCAGTTTAAAGATAAAGATATTTTGATTTGCTTTGTAGACAATGAGAAGGATAAAGATGTTGTTTATTTTATTCAATTAATCTTGTTATTGGGAAAATTCCACATTCACAAGAAGAAATGGACGGACTCCAAACCATTTTACTGTATTGACATTAGCTACAGAAGTCTCTCGTTAGCATCTTACTACTTGTCGCAAAAGTGACGCATGCGCAACTCACAGTTTCACTTTGTCGCAAAATGACGCATGCGCGACTCAAATCTGCACTCTCCTCACACTAGGCTCGTTCGAGATGAGCCAGGTCTGCGCAGTATTGATCAGGAATCGGAAGTCGGAATTTTTTTTTTCAACAGTGATTTTTGTTGCTTCCTTCAACTTCTTTTGAAACAAATTTTCTACTGGCTGTGGCAAGTAGCCACATGCCAAGATCAAAACAAAACACCTCCAACGTGCTGTTGTGAGTCGCGTTGAAAATTACCATGCCGGTTAGATTTGTGTCCGACTTGATCCCGACTTGCTCTGACGTCATGCACACGTAGGCAACGATAATCTCACGAGAGCAAGGCGGTCGCAGTTGCTTTTCACCGACTGCAAGACCCAGGCGGACTCAGAGCATGCTGGGAAACACCGGCCTCTCAGCTGATTTAACAGCTGATTGGTTCACAATCGACTCAACATGATGACGTCTTGTATAAACTTTTTATTGTTTTTTAATCGGAGGGATTTTAATTGCTATTTGTCTGATTTAAAGGCTTATTCTGTACAGAACACATGTTGTGTGGCTGATAGTGACGTTTAGAAGTCAGAGAGACTATCTGTTCAGATCACGGACCATCTACAGTCTGTTGTTAATTAAAATCAGCAACAGATCGCATGTAGAGCCTTTTGAGAGTTACTCTGTCATAATTAAAACAACTAGAGAGTGTGTACCAGCTGATCTGTGGGTCTGATTATATTTTATTACATTGGAATCGCACCACAGTGTTTTTGTCACTTCCTGTCCAGCCCGAAGGCGGCTGGAATCGTCTGGAAACTGTCCGACTTTACTGCAGCTTTTTGTCACCGCCCCCTGCTGCTGCCACCTGCTCTCGTCCACTTTACAGGCGAGGCGCAGTTAATAGGCTCGTTCGAGATGAACTGCGCCTCGCCTGTAAAGTAGACGAGAGCAGGCGGCAGCCGCAGGGGCCGGAAAAAAAAGCTGTGGTAAAGTCGGACAGTTTCCATCCGATTCCAGCCGCCTTCAGACTGAACAGGAAGTGACAAAAACACTATGGTGCGATTACGATTTAATAAAATATAATCAGACACATATATCAATTGGTACACACTCTCTAGTTGTTTTAACTATGACAGAGTAGCTCTCAGAATGTTCTACATGCGATCTGTTGCTGATTTTTATTAACAACAGACTGTAGATGATCAGTGATCTGAACGGATTTAATCTTTAGTTTTAGACTTCTAAACGTCACTATCAGCCACATAAGGTGTGTTCTGTACAGAATAAGTCTTTAAATCAGACAAATAGCAACTAAAAACAATAAAAAGTTTATGTAAAACGTCATCATGTTGTAAACCAATCAGCTGTTAAATCAGCTGAGAAGCCGGCGTTTCCCAGCATGCTCTGGGTCTGCCTGGCTCTTGCAGTCGGTGAAAAGCAACTGCGCTACCTGCGTCTCAGAACTGCGGCTGCCTTGCTCTCGTGAGATTCCCGTTGCCCACATGTGCATGACGTAAGAGCAAGTCGGGATCAAGTCGGACACAAATCTAACCGGCATGGTAATTTTCAACGCGACTCACAACAGCACGTTGGAGGTGTTTTGATCTTGGCATGTGGCTACTTGCCACAGCCAGTAGAAAATTTGTTTCAAAAGAAGTTGAAGGAAGCAACAAAAATCACTGTTGAAAAAAAAAATTCCGACGGAGTTCAGACGTCGACATGACCATTGTTCGCCGACATAAAAGGGTATGTTAAGTTTCCTGGTAACGTTAGCTAACATTTGCATGTGTTCAGGGTCACAGTCAGTATTTACTATACCCTATATAAAAGTACATAAACTTTAGCAACCATGATTACACACCAAAATATGTATGCTGTGTACTGTGTGTGTTTCAGATCCTTCACGCTTTGCAAAATTGCCGCCGCAGACCGTCTGTTTGGGCGTTCAATGTACAACTGGTGAAATCTATGGTTTTGACCTGCTGTGCTTTGTAAAATGTTTATGAGAGTCATGGAGAGGCTTATGACAATGACTAGGATGCATCTGGGACAGCAGAGCCGGTGGTGACACTGTCACAGGGTGCAGAGGAAGAAGACCGGGATGTAAGGGAGGGTTTGATGTGCTACTTGAATAGCTAAATAAAATCTTTTCTTTGATATATTGTTTTTTTTTTTTTTTTAAAGTAACAGTGTGCAATATTGGAAACTACATGCAAAAGCCCCTAATAGCCCTTAATATTGAATAGTGAGAATAGAAAAGTAAGAATAGTGCAGAGTAGATAATCTGTTGGTGTCTGGCTAGATTTTTTTTTTTTTTTGAAATAGCGTGGTTGTTCCGGACACACACTCTGCACTCTTGTTTGCTAAAAACGCAGTCATAAGTGACAATTCTCTCCAACCAACCAGTAGTCTGCAGGTTTCCACGTCACTTTTTGGTATCGCCTCAGCTCGCTTGGAACCTCAACTGAGGTAGTACTAAAAAAATTACCTGGTACCAGGGACTTTTTTTCGTAATGGAAAACCAAAAAAGGCGAGTAGAGTCGAGGCGAGTTGAGTAGATACCACGCAGTGGAAAAACACCATAAGCGTAGCTCCCATGGCACCATTTTAATGCTACGAAGCCAACACCTGCCGTTAGCATTCCATTGACTGCCATTCATTTTGTCGCCACTTTGACAGTGAATAACTTTACACCTGAAGTGTTTCAAGACTTTGTCTGTTGTTTATTTCTAAAGAAACACGACAATGTATAAAAGGCTCCATTACCTTGTACCTCACATTATGGCTCCATAGCAGACGTTTTTGTAAACATAGGCTAACAATTATGGCATAACCAAGCGACTTGCTGTTGCGTAGTTGACAAATCACCGTTTGCCTGTGTCTATTTTATCTCTTAACATATACCTACACTCTCCATCTGCTGATTGGGAATGATAGCACAATGATGGCACAGCTACCAGAAGACTTACAACTTTGAGACACCTTGCCACACGTCGTCTAACTCAGTTGGAGGCATAGACAGTTAAAGAAGTGGACCAACTGATCCCATTGTTCTGGACGGAGACCAGTGAAGGAAAATAGAAGCACTTTTTCAGTGATGGCTAGGCGTTACTGCGCAGCCTCCAACTGAGCTTGACCACCTAGATGTGACGTGGGCAACGTGTCTGGTAGCTGTGCCAAGAGAAATCTCAATCATTCCCAATCAGCAGAGACGGATAGCGTTTGGATGTTATGTTTGGAGATAACACATAGGCACAGACTAATTACTGCTAACTAACATGCTAGTTAACGTTAGTAATTTAACCTAAACAGCTGATGTAAGTCCAAACTGTCTGCGAGCTTCTGCTGGCATTGCGGTGATTTGTCGACTATGAGACAGCAAGTCACGTGGTTATGACACAATCGTAAAAATCGTTTAAAAAAAAAAAAGCCTATTTTTACAAAAACGTCTGCTACGGAGCCATAACGTGAGCTACAAGGTAATGGAGCCTTTTATACATTGTCGTGTTTCTTTAGAAATAAACAACATACAAATAGAGTCTTGAAAAGTTATTCAAAGTGGCGCGAAAAGGAATGGCAGTGAATGTGATGCTAACTGCAGGTGATGGCTTCGTAGCATTAAAATGGCGCCATGGGAGAGGCTTACCCCCTTGGTTGGAGGCTGTGCAGTAACGCCTAGCCATAACCACAAGTGCTTCTATTTTCCTTCACTGGTCTCCGTCCAGAACAACAGGATATGTTGGTTCATTTAATTAACTGTCTAAGTGCCGGAGTTGGTTGGGGAGGAGGAGGAGTTTTTTTCTGCCAATGAAGTTAAAACCTGTAAACATTACAATTTGCTGTTGTATAAGGGGTTGACTTTAAAGGTGCTGGTAGGTTACCTACAGAGCCAGGTTATCTGATTATGTCCTACCTTTCCCCATGTCTCCTCCAGGTCTCCTCCCATCCCTTTCTTTTTTATGTTTTACCTCTTGTTTCCCCCTCTCCTTTTTCCTCTCTTCATATTTTGTCATTCTCTCATCTCGTATTCTTGTGGAATTTCCAAACTTTTGGACAATATCATAATGACACAAAACATCATATACCAGCATTTTTTTCAGTTATTTATGAATTTGAAATTAGCAAAAAGCTAATTATTTCTCCTACGTTAACAATGTTATATGAGCACAATGACGCTTTAATAGATGAATGTACATACTGGATACAGAACACATTACCGGTATTCTTTCCCTAACCCAAACCAATCACCCCATGCCTAAATCTAACTACGTCGACCAGTGTAGCAGATTCCATTTAAGATCAACCAGAGGGACAATAAGTGAGTGGCAGGGTGAGGCTGAGTGCAGATGTCTCTGGCTAATGGTTGTCTCCCAGGAAATCTCCATAGTCCCAATAGACCTAGGCTCATGGAGAGGTGCCCTGGCGTTGCTGGCTTCAATCAAAATGTGGAGCCGGATCAGCGCAAAGTTTCCTCTGGTAGCACTGAATAAACAGCAACCAAAGCATGAATGACAAATTATAGTCTATTGTATAATCTATTGATTTTTTTTGTTTAAGCCCTTGTCAGATTATGATGGTGAAAGATTGGGCAAGGTAATCGTCTTTTAAGAGACTCAAAAACGATTTTTGGTGTTATTTTTCCTACCTCAGATCAATGAAAACTTCCATTTACCACTAGCTCCAATCCATGTAGGCCTAATTCCAGGCACCAGGATTTCTCTCATGGACCTATTAACCCCCACCCCATCTATCCACCCTCCCCCAGCTTCTGTGTCTCTTTGCCTTCAGGTAAAGCAGCCCTCTGATTCATTTTCCCTCATTGTGACTCAGCTGCTTTATTAGAGCAAACAGAGCCTCATTTTGCTGGAGGATTATTGTGTTTTTGACCAGGAGGTTTCTTTTTACTTTCTGGATATGTAAACCAACAACATGAAAAGGACTGAATAATTGGGTAGTTGTAGTTTTGTTTAAATAATTAGCTTTGTTTTAATATAATTACTGAGTGGCTGTTTTTTTACTTACAAATTTACAGACAAACTGGCTCTTTTCTTTAATTATTTTGTTGCTGTTTTTTCACTAACTGCCTAGTTTGCTGGCTGAGAAACAGTTTGGCTATGGTGTTTATTGTCGGGTGACTGGCTGACAAAAAAAGTTATTTTATTAACTAAACTCTGGCTGACTGCTTATTTTATTTATTGACTGTCTGACTGAGCTACTTGCTGTTTTATTCCCTGACTAGCTGTCTTAGTCATATGCAGGTTTACTATTTTGCTGATTGGCTGGGAGTGGCATCATCATTGCACACACCCCTCCCCCCAGGCTTTGTGATTGTTTGAATTTGGAGGAGGTGTGATGAAGAAGAGAGGCTCCACATAAAAAAAAACTCAAAGAAGAAAGAACTAGAAACAAGAAGCAGCAGAGAGAAAAGAGGAAGAAAATTGGGGATTAGGGAGCTAAAGGAGATTGTTGAGGAAGGAAGGGTGACGAGAAGAGGCGTGGCAGCGGAGAGAGAAAAAGATAGAGCGGAGAGAGAGAGAGAAGGGCAGGAGAGTGGATGCGACCCACACCCTGAGATGCTGTGCTGGCTGAGAGAAGACGAGATGTCAGTCCAGGAGCTGCTACAGAGGGTCCAGTGTGTCATCACTCATGTCGGTAAGTCGTCCTATTTCTCCCCTTTTTTTCTCGTCATCATCTTCATGTTTAACATTTTAGATGGTTAAGATATGCTTTTGTCTACTGGTGTTGTATGTATTTACGTGAGAGCCCCTTTCTCTTCCCTGTTTTTAGTTCAAGTCTTTGGTGGAAGCTGTGTTTTAAGGTTTTATCTTTTTCTGGAAATTCTTGTATTGGTTGAAAAGAGAAGCAGAGCAGAAGCAGATGAAAATCTCACCAGGACCCCTTAGTGAAGAGGGATGCAGATGGATGCTCTGCGCATGGGCAAGGAGAAAATATGTTATCAGCATACAGCAAGGTGGTCATTATGTTTGATTGATGTTCTTTTTTTCTGTGGTTATGAGTTTATCCAGAAATATATTGAGTGGTATCATAAATGTGTCCTTGGCCTTTTTGTCCTAGTCATTTCTTTCCACTGCTCATTTTTCCATTAACCTCCTTAACATCCCATCTGCATCTTCACCATTCATCCCATGTTTCCATATCTTTTGTCCTTTCTTTCTACCTCCCTGTCCTCTCCCTTTTCATCCCTTTCTTTCCTGTCCTCTCCTTTTTCTGTCCTTTCTCCTCCTCCATCTCCCATTCTGCATCCGGGTCATTGCCCCATCTGGTTGTGAAATAGTAGGTTAATGTGCCACTCCATCACGGCACTTCTTGCAAGCATAGGGAGTGAGGGTGAGGGGGCTGGAGGAGGAATTGTGCAGAGTGTTACCATGGCAACTAGGTTAGCATATGCAATGCATGGGGCACTGAAATGATTTATTGGGAGCCCGGTTCACACAGGATGCTGTCACCAGTGTTTGTGGCATGAGTGGCAGTGTAAAGATCATGTTTAAACTGCAATTCTTTTCTTGCTCTGTATTTGGATCGTATCTTATCATATTTTATGTATGTTTGGATCTATAAATGTGATGACTGTTTGTGCTGTCTTTATTTTACTTATTTAAATTACTTACCAAACCCCTTGTCTACTATATTTAAATTCCCAATATATTCAGATTGTTGACAAAAATAATCTCAACACCAGGTCCACTTTTGTTATCCTTTTATATTTTTAAAATAGTCTGAAAGGTTTTTTCCCTACTGCATTCCACTATATATTACTTGTGTATGTGCGTTAAAGGCTCTTGAATCTTGAATAGTTGTTTTCATCATAGCTCTTCAACAGCTGATATAGTTTGCACAGTTGTGGTTTCACTTTACAGACTATCTATGTTGGGTTTAAAGCTGTGCTAATTGTTGACCTTGAAAACAACAGTTGACAAAATAATTTCACCACAAGGTCCATTTAGTAGCTGCTTTGTTCTTTTATTCTGGGTGTTGTTCTGTAAACATTTCAGAACATGCACAGTGTGTCCAAAAACAAGAGAATGTTTGTGACCAATCTGACGCAAAACCAAGCACCAGCTAAACAGTAAATTAAAATATCTTTCTGAAAATGCTTGAGGCAAGAAATGGACAATACAGTAACACAATCTGGATTCATATTTGATGAGCGCTGCCTAGTTTGATAGTTTGATGTTTGCAGTTCATGAGCAGTCATGACACGGTGTAAGAGACTCCTCGGCCCTGATTGGCTGTTTATCTACAGTGTAAACTTGCAAATGACACTAGGAGTACTAGGGGGAGGAAGAGGAACATTATTGGTTCACGTTAGCTTTCATTTCCTATTTTCAGGATAAAGTGACACTTTCTGAAAATATGACAAAAAGTTATTTTCATGAAAGTTACCTATACTGACCCTTTGTTTGAACACCAGACTTGCATACACTATATAAACCAACATTTTAAATGTTTTGAATGATTTTCATTTGTTTTATTTATATAATTTTTATTTTATTTATAAAGCACTTTACATGGTACTCAAAGACACATTACAGTAAAACCAGCACATTTAGCACATAAAAAACATAAAACAAGCATATTAAAAGCAATTCAAAACATTAAAACCAGTAACTAATAATATGTAAGATTAGTGTATGTGAAGGCTAATCTGATGATGTGTTTGGAATTTGAATATGTCTAGGTCAATACAGTCACAGATGTGTATGGATAGGGAGATCCAGAGGGAAGGGGCTGCAATGATGAAAGCTCTGCCCCAGGTACGGTTCTTGGTCCGGAGTGGTGGGGAGAGGAGGTTTGTGTCAGAGGAGCAGAGTTTACGGGGGGGATTGTGGCGGTGGAGCAGGTCTGTAAGGTAGGAAGGAGCCTGGTTATAGAGGGCTTTGTGGGTGAGGAGGACTTTAAACTGGATGTATTGAAGTTTATTTAAGGCTCTTGCAAATGTTTTATAAAGGATTCTGGAAGTGATGAAGGCTTGAATCAAAGTTTTGGCAGCAGAGAAGGTCAGTGATGGCCAGAGACAGGCAATGTTTTTGAAGTGGAAGAAGGCAGTTCTAGTTAAAGTGAGGTTGCTTTTGAAGATGACTCTGAGGTGTGGGGATGGAGACAGGGTGGAGTTGTTGACAGAAGTTATGGGTGTTCTTTGTGAGGGATTTTGGGCAGATGATAATCAAGTCACATTTATTGTAATTGAGTTGGAGAAAGTTGGTTTGCGTCTAGATCTGGACATCATCGGTGTAGCAGTGGAAGTGGAGACAATGTTTGCGTATGATATTTCCAAGTGGCAGGATGTAGAGGAAAAAAAGGAGCAAACCCAGAACTGAACCTTGAGTGGCGCCTTGTGACAGAGGAGCAATGGAGGAGGTGCAGTTGTTTATGTGGATGATCTGTTGGCAAGATGGAGAGTTCAGTGCCAGTATTGTTGCAGTAGCTTTCCAATCAGGACAGGAGGATAGAGTGGTTGATGGTGCTGAAGGCTGCAGTGCCCCCAACCCCCACCCCCAAATCCTTGTCGGTTATTGGCTAGAACACTAGAAGACTATTATATTTGTTGGTGCCGGTTATGTTGGTGTTTGTGGAGCAAACCACAAACACTGTATTCAGGGGACAGGCAGCTAGCAGATAGTGAGGAGATGCTTGCTATATGTGACAAAAAATGTTGTAGCCTAAAAAACTTTAAATGAGCAAGTGGATTCAGTATCAGCTTTTATCTATTTTTGTGTTGACAACATAATACCTATTAAGAGGGCCACAATATTCCCTAACAGCAAACCTTGGGTGAGATTTTGAACAACAAAAGGATCTTGAGGACACTTAGGCACTGTGCTGAGCAATTACCGGTGTACTCCAACACCAGTTTCAGTGCTACGTCAACAGCAGCAAAGTTCCCCAGCTGTGGAAACACTTTACGGTGATTCCCAAACCCAAAGGGTACCAACAAAGTCCTGAACAACCTCAAGCATGTGGTCCTAACCTCCCTGGTAATGAAGGCCATTGAGAGAGTCATAAAGCACTATATCACCAAGGTAACAAATCCAATGATGGATACACTCCAGTTTGCATATCGGGTGGGCAGGGGGGTTGACGATGCTAAAATCTTCATCCTAGACAATATCCACAAACAGCTGGAAACCCCAAACTCTGCAGCCAGACTTCTGTTTGCTGACATTTCGTCTGCATTTAACACCATGCAGCCACATATCATGGCAGAGAAGCTCATCACCCGCTTTGTAGTAGAATGTCGTTAGGATGTTCTTGCTTACATCCAATGAGCTTAGTTTCAATTAAATTTTCAATTCAATTTTATTTAGAGTATCAACTCATAACAAGTGTTATCTCGAGACACTTTACAGATAGAGTGGGTCTACCACACTCCATAATTTACAAGGACCCAACACTTCTAGTAGTCCCCTCCAGAGCAAGCAACAGTGTGACAGTGGCGAGGAAAAACTTACTTTTAGGCAGAAACCTCGGACAGACCCAGGCTCTTGGTAGGCGGTGACGACCGGTTGGGGTTAGAATGAAGAGTGGCAATAACCATCACAAAAATAGTAGTTTGTAGTAGTTCTTTGTAGTAGTTCATGGCATAGCAGGGCACTGTGCGGCATTACAAGGCACAGCAGGACGTAGCAGGGCACAGCAGAGCGTAGCAGGATGAACATGGCATCGCAGGACGTGTAGCGGGACCATGGCGACAGCTGCTACCATGATTTTGGTGCCTCCCTGATCCAAGGAAACATGCTGGCCGAAAAAGAACATAAGGACTCCGGGGAATGACTCCCCAGAGCTAGGTTAGTAACAACCATTTCTAGGACATGGATGCACACAAATGGAAAGATAGAAAGATAGAGGAGAGAGGAGCCCAGTGTGTCAAATGACCCAGTCCCCCAGCTGTCTAAAACTATTACAACATAACTAGGAGAGACAGGGTAAAGAGAGGAGCCTGGTCAGGCTAGAACTTTCCCCAACCGGATCGGGCTGTATACCCTGCCTCCCTCTAGTTTTACTATATTATTGATTATATGATAGATAGATCTGACAACTATGACGAGAAGCAGGTGTGCCGAGTTAGTTGGACGCTGCAACTACTCACTCCCTAACAATATTCAGTTCTATGCCCTAACTAAAAGCTTTATCAAAGCATAACTAGGAGAGACAGGGTAAAGAGAGGAGCCTAGTCAGGCTAGAACTCTCACCAACCGGATCGGGCTGTATGCCCTTCCTCCCTCTAGTTTTATTATATTATTGATTATATGATAGATAGATCTAACAACTATGACGAGAAACAGGTGGGCCGGGTTAGGCGGACGCTGCGACCCCTCACTCCCTAACAATATTCAATTCTATGCCCTAACTAAAAGCTTTATCAAAGAGGAAAGTCTTAAGCCTACTCTTAAATGTGGGGACGGTGTCTGCCTCCCGAACCCAAACTGGAACTTGGTTCCACAGGAGAGGAGCCTGATAGCAGAACGCTCTGGCTCCCGTTCTACTTTTTGAGACTCTAGGAACCACAAGTAACCCTGCATCCTGGGAGCGCAGTTCTCTTGTAGGGGGTTTCCTGAGCAGGTACTGCCCATTTCTTCAGAATTTCTTCTGTGTTGGACAAAAACGTCAGCTGGTTGTCAAAAATATTCCTCTACAACCTCTACTAGCTTTCCCTGGATGGTGGTAGTGACTGCCTCAGCCAACTGCCTCTGCTTGGGGGAGAATTTCACTATCATCTCCTTGGTTATATCCACATTCAGCTCTGGACAGGACATTTTCCACCACTTCACAAACTCCTGCAGAGCTGAGCAGTGGTCATGAAGGGAGCCTGAAAGCAGAGACAGGACAAATATGTCATCAGCAAATTTCACCATCTGACAGTTTGGTTTAGTAGACCTGCAGTCATCTGTGTAGAGAATGTAGAGGAGGGAAGAAAGGGCACACCCTTGTGGCGAACCTGTTGATGTGATCCAGACATCTGAAAAAGGTGGCGTTAACCAGTATCCTCTGTGTCCTGTTGGTGATTTCGATGTTTGAGTGACCCCCTTTAAGGCGCAGACTCCGCTGTCAAGGCTGTAAGACCCAGAGAAAAAACGTGGCCTTTGTCCCCAGGGCGGAAGATCTTAAACTCCCAGCCCCCAAATCTTTGGACTGCACTACAAGACTCGGTAGACTTATGACCAACACACTCATCCCATCCCCTTTCCCTTTTTTTTCTTTTTATATATTACTATCTATCTATTTATTTTATTTTTTTTATGATGTACTGTATGTGGCGGAATATGCTGCTCTTTTTGTAATTGAATTGCCCTCTGGGGATGAATAAAGTGATTTGAATTGAATTGAATTCAACTTTCTCATTCAATTTTTTAGTTGCATTTATCCACTGTTTAGAAGTTGGTTTATTGTAGAAAAGAGAGTCTTAGGATTGTTGGAGCCAATGTGTATGAGCTGTGAGTGGTAGCAGGACTGGGCAGTGTTTAGGGCATTTTGCAGGACGTTTGCAAGAGTGTACCAGGGGTCTGAGTGTATTGAAGGAGATAGTTTTAGTAATGGTGGGAGCCAGCAAGTCCAGACAGGAGCACAGAGGGCTTCTGCTCTCTGCTGCTACCACGACAGTAAGACAAGTGCTTAGGGACCATGTACAAACTATATTTATAAATTATTTATAATAATAACTTTATTTTTTAAAAGTGCTATAGTTCCCCTAGCAGGATACAACTTATAATTGAGGTAAGTTTGGAGACACTACCTTATTTAATCATTCTAGGCAAATGCTGCAATTCCTCACTCCTAAAAGCTTTATCAAAGAGGAGAGTTTTAAGTTCTTAAATGTGGGACAATAAGGTACCATGAGCTCTTTAAGATATGATGGTGCCTGACCATTAAGGGTTTTGGATGTCAGGAGAAGGATTTTAAATTTTATCCTAATTTTCCTAGAGCTAATACAGGAGAAATATGATCTCTTTTATTAGTTCTTGTCAGTACATGCACTGCAGCATTCAGGATCAGCTGGAGGGACTTATTTGAGCAACCTGATGATAAGGAATTACAATAGGGTAGCTTTGAAGTAACAAATGCATAGACTAGTTTTTCAGCATTGTTTTGAGACAGGATGTGAAAAGATAAATCCTGATCAAAAATAACTCCAAGATTTCAGACAGTAGTGCTGGAGGCCACAGCAATACCATCCACAGTAGCTACAGGATCATGAGGTTCAAAGGTGTTTAGGGCCCAGCACAATTAACCTCAGGTTCCTGAACGAGATTTTGCACTTGTCTTTTGGGATAGGAATGGGGATGTTGATGATGATTGCAATATGGTCTGAGGTATGGAGGTTGATGCTGGAGAGATGATGTACTGTGAGACCAGTGGAGCAGACCAGATCGAGGATATGAGCACGAGTGTGGGTGGGGAAGTTAACATGTTGTGAGAAGTAGTTTAACAGTAGTAGTTTAACAGTTCCAGAAATTCAGTGGCAGATTTTCAGTTTATGTTGTCAATGTGGAAATGGAAGTCTCCAAGGATGAGGACAGAGGGTGATTAAGGCACAGAGCTATGTCAAAACATGCAAAACAATAACTAAGAGGAAGGTGGGGCTTGGCTGAATCATTCTTAGTGATCAGTGTTGTGCAGGGCTATTTTCAGATGACGTTGTTTGGGGATTTGTTGGGAGGACTGGGGGCGAGGACCGAGGTTGAGCAAATTGGCATGCTGTGGAATTTAAATATTTCTTTAAGAATTTCCAGGTTTTTCTGTAAAATTTCTATAGGAAATTAGTTTTCCTGTGATGTATGTATATTACATATGTGTATGTTATTCCTTTAGTATTATTATGATGACATTAACTCCACCACCTATTCACATCCACAGTATACACAAATGTCCCCTTTGTCCTCTTTGGTGGCCGATGACATCACAGCAGCACCAGGATGTGTCATTTTCCCTTGTTCCCTCATAATTCATGACCATACTTGCTGCTTTATAGATGCTTGATCTAAAATGGGTACTCCCGTCCCACTGAAGTATGTTAGGATGATTAGTGCTGAGGCCTGCAGATAAGTGCTTGCTGGTCAGACAGACAATCATATTCTTGTTCAATTTCAAGATCCCTTGAGCCGAACCCTCTTCCCCCTTCCAGCCCTGCTCAGTCTGGGAGCTCCTTCTAAACTGGTGGTTTATCAAAAGAGGGTGTGTATCAAGGATGTCATGAGTGACCTTTACAGTGTACAGTGAAAAATGTCAGGCTGTAGGGAGGGATGTTTCTGACTATTGCTGTACTTTTGTTGCTCTGGGCAACCCAGAAAGTAGGAGGACAATATCTCTTTGAATGTACAGTGAAATTCCTGTCCATGGATACAGAAAAAATGAATAGTGATAATTTACCACATAATGCTGAATTCTTAGAGACTGCAACAAGGTACAATGAGTCTGTAAACAAAGGTGTAGAAGGTGAGAAGAACTGCTGATCAGTACTGGTACAATTTCTCTGTCTCAGAACTAACTTTATGGGCCAGGATCTGTTCATGATAGTTCTTGTCATGAACAGAGTTGAACATTTGACACAGAGTTGAACATTTGACACAGAAAAGCTGTCCCATAAGACTATACAGAGCAGTCTGAGTAACAGTTGAAAAGCAAAATGAAGAATCAACTCACTGGCCAGAACCACAGTGTCCATTTGCCCTTTCAAATAAAAAAACAGCAGAGATAAAATGCTTGTTAAAAGCATCACAAATATCATTTTTATCACTTAGAGAATGGGTATCTGAGATAATTTTCTTTGGAAGAGAGACAGCATAATTTCCCTGTTTAAGTGAGTTAACGGTTTTCCAAAGTTTTGCAGGTTCTCCGGCAGAGTCTGTCATAGCACTTAGAAAGTAGTTTGATTTGGCTCTTTTGACAGCTGCAGTACACTTTATTTATAAAACAGCCAAACAGCTGGGGCACCTGTTTTCCTCACAAAGGCCCAGGCTTGATTCTTTTTCAGAAAAAGACTTGCTAATTCAAGAGAGAACCAAGGATTAGTCCGATTTTTAACTCTGTGGTTCTTTAGCAGAGCATGTTTACCAGACAACGCGGTACAAATCAAAGAGAAAGAACGTTAATGTTAAAGGCTTGCGGCAAGAAATGTTTAAAATTTAAAAAAGAGATTATATGGGGGTCTGAGCGTTTCAGGCTGGTATCTGAAATACAAGCAATAGAGCAGTGGTCACTGATATCATTTGCAAAAACCCCACTGGCTGTGTATTTATTGTATTGGTTAGAATAATGTGTATAATAGAGTAGATCTTTCTGTGTTTTTAAAGTTGGGACGGGTTGGCTTTGTTATCAGCTGAGTAAGATTTAGCTCAGTACAAATGCCTTTTAATTGATCAGAGACAGGTGAAAGCCAATCCAGGTTCAAACTCCCAAAATAAGTAATTCTGAGTTTGCATAATTAGACAAAATATCAGAGAGTTTGCTTAGAGTACAAGGAGCTAGACCCTGCTAGAGTTAAATGAGCATTCCAAGTACCACATTTAAAATTAGACATTCATATTGCTTTGGGACAGAGGTTGATATGTACACAGAAACATTTAAGCAGCATTTTATAGCCATGAATCAGATACAACCAGTACGTTAGCATTAGATTGTGTGACCATAATTTCAATAAAGTCCAACTTTTGGATCATGCTTCTAGCATTCAAATGAATTATTCCAATGCAATTTTTAAGTGAGTGCATATAGAAATCAGGGTAGACCTCAAAGCAGCGCTAGATGAACGATGAGCCGTTGATGGGCTAAATTTTACAAGATTACAACTAACAATACCTCTCTGCATGTGAAAAGGCCTACTCACAATACGGTGAGGAACTGATTAATGAAAACTGGGGGAGGAGCATTGAACATGGACTGATGGGGCAGTGAGTAATCCCAAAAATCTGACCTAAGAGATAGAATACAGTACAGTTACATGTGTTCATGCGTAGGAATATGAAAATTCTACAGTTAAAACATTGTAGTGCCAAAGGAAAGGGCTGAAAAGTAAATACATTTTATTTTTTTTCTAAATACAGTGTGCACTTAAAGGTGCAATGTGTAATACTGACAATTAGTGTTTAAAATAGTTACTGCAGTACAAATTCAAAATACTGCCACCTCCCACGCCCCCTCCTCCCCAGACTTGAAGTTCACAGAGGTTGCCAGGCTGAGACCTCAGCAGCCACAACAATGTTGCTAGATGCTTGTCTCACATTGCCAGACATTACTTCACAGCACAGTGGAGTAGCTAACGTTAGACGCTAGCTATATTGACATTGATATTGTCATGAAAGCCGGTGCTCATGCGGAGCTCTGCACCCAACTGACAGACACAAATTTTTCGGCTTAGAATTAAGGTAGGAATCGCTAAAAACAACCTCACTGTACTCTCCACCGAAGGACAGACTTAGAGTTAGTATTAGAATTACGGTAGGAACCGCTAAAAACACAACAACCTTGGCGTCCTCTCCACCCGACTGAACACACTTTATTGGGTTGGAATTACGCCAACAATCACTAACCAAGAGAAGTCTAAGGCTGAATCCCATTTCTTTATCTTACCCCTACCCCTTGGCCCTTACCCCTACCCCTTGGCCCTCAAAACCAAGAGGTAAGGGCTAGGGGTGAAAACATACCCCTATGAAATGGGACACCACTTGGTGACATCACCATACAGTATTGATCACAAACTTCCAAGATGGCGTCTCTATTGATTGTGTGGGTTTTGACAACAGTGTCATATGCATTTATATATGTTTTAGTTATGTAATGTTCCCTTTGGTGGTGCAGAGGCAGATGTTATCTGTGTAATACTTAGGTCTGTTTGCAATACATATGTACACACACACACACACACACACACACACACACACGGTGTGTTGTATATCTGTTTCAGTTATCACCGTTTTGAATGTCATTGATGTTCAGAAAAACATTTTAACAAAATTCTGTCTTTATTGCCTGATAAATTAAACATAACAGGCAAAAACATTACATTAAATATATTATATTACAGAACCATTATTAACTATTAGAACCATAACTTACATGTCACACACATAAAAAGGCTTCAAATGTATAAAACTAAAAAAAGACAAGACCACAAACAAACGAATTAACTACAGCTGTTCTGATATTCCAGACCAGTCTGATGTCTAAACACACTGAAAACTCACGGTCCTCTCTTCCTGATTTACAGCTCCCCTCTCTTGGCTTAAAATAACTTACTGTTGTGTGCTACAGCCGCTGAACAGGCTACACATTGTAAACAGCTATGGCCCACTTGCCTTGGTTAGCATGGCGGTGTAAGCCAGGACCAGTAGGGATCACTAATTTTTGGATTTATTACAGTAAATATATTGGAACTTTAAACAGATTTTTCTTTATCCATCCATCCATCCATCTTCATCCGCTTATCCGATATCGGGTCGCGGGGGCAGCAGCTCCAGTAGGTTCTTTAGGTGGATAAAATCTGCCAGGCCTTTTTTTAAAGCCATATAGATTAATGTTATAATGTTCAAATCAAATAATGAGGTAAACTTATTTTTAGATTTTGACGGTGGAAAGTGCTGCTAATTTTGGCCTACTGGTAACTATTACGTAGCTGCGTGCTAACACTATATAGCTGTAATCATGGCAGCCAATGTTGCTATTGCTTCCCAATTTTGGGTCACATTACTGTCTGAACATGTCCAGTTTGTGTAGCATTTGGATTAGAAGCCTTTCTCTGCAGTTTTTGCAGGTAGAAAGGGCTGCTCCATTTAATTAAAATCTAACGTTAACCTACTGCTAACTATTAAGTAGCTGCATACTAAAGCCAAATAGCTCTAATCTTGGCTGCCAATGTGGTAATTTCTCCAATTTTGGATCTCATTACTGCTGAAACATGTCTAGTTGTGTAGTATTTGGATTAGAAGCCTTTATTGGTGATTTTTCATGGTACAAAGTACTGTTATATACTCCATAGAAATCAGTCTTAGGTTTTGGAGTGAAAGAATTGTGGACATGCGCTGCCCAATCAGAGCAGACTAGGCTTTTTCAAAAGGGGGCTCAGAGAGACAGGCGGTTCAACAGAGCGTCTAATACAGAAGGTAAACACAAAATTAGTATAGTGTTTTTTAAACATTAAAGCATGTAAACCTGTTCTAATAGAATCACAAAATACAAGTATGAACCTAAATATTCTATGTAATAGCTCACCTTTAAAAGTTTATCTCACCATCAACAACTACTGTAACATTAAATGCTACACTCTGATAGCTGCTTGGGTTTTTTTAGTATTACCCAGCTGTGTCCCCAACCTTTGTTGATGTGACGTCAGAGCTGCATTATCTCTGCTTCCTCTTCCTGTCTCTGAGACGGCAGTGGTGGTGGTGTGGGGGTGGGTCACCATATCCTTCAGAAAGCGTTTGTCTTTTGTATTGTCAGCTGGACTGAGGCCAGGAAAAGGGAACTTTCTTTATGGAGTAATTATTTATATAGTATTTATAGAGACAATCGGAAACCTAAAACTGTACATTTAATACCACTTAACAAATGAACTGCTGATGTATTCACTGCTCTGATAGCCGACAGCTGTCTGCTCTGAGCGCATTCACCGTTAATCACGCTCTCATGTAGCCTACACACTAAGCGGCGAGCTACTCGTTAAAGGCACTCGTTCCCCCGGTATTGTAACACAAGGAGAACCTGCCAGAGCTTCTTGAATTTGGTCCAAAAGTCTGACCCATCCAAAAAATGCTTTTACACTATAAACAAACCAGACCATGGAACCAGTGTGGTCCGGACCGAGACCTTTTTATTCGACCAAAATTAGATCTTTTGATCCAGACCATGGTCTGGGGGAGGTTTCACACTTGTAATTTTAGTTTGGATCAAACTGAAAAGTCCAAAAGTTCAAACCAAATGAGGTATGTGTGAAAACGCCCTTAATTAGCTTGGTAGCAACTAATTTGGCAACTGCTTGAATGTAATGGACGTTTATTATTGTCAAAAAGTTACGCTGTAAAGCATAAAAATAATTCAAGTTGTTCAAAACCTTGGGGTTTGATATGGTCAGGGTTGTGGGGTTGAGTGTGCATTATAACCTGTTTTTTGATTCCGTGAGGCAGTGTCCTCGGGGTATGTTTAAATAATTGGTTGAAATGTATGTAGCTAAATCACAGATACAGTTTGGATGAGACGCATTTTGACACTGATTAGGAACAACAAAGAAAATTTTTGTATGTATTTTCCTATATTTCAAGAGTGAGATAAGAAGAATAAAATCAAATGTATGTCTGTAGAACAGCACTGGAGTCAAGATGTGGTTAGTATAAAGCACCTAGCCTTACTTTTCTGAATTTCAAAATTACACCTCTCAACATATCGAAAAGCTGACTGACTATTGGTCATTATGCTGAAACAACGTCAGAGTTTTTTGACGAGAGGTATCTCACAGCAAATTAATGCACAAGATGAAAAATGGAAGTGAGAAAAGCAAGCAAACGACTAAAGTCAACAGGGCACACAGAATGCTCTTCTCATTTTTCATCTTCATCTTATCTGGTCGATCCAGCACACGACAGGACTGTCAAAACTGGCTAAGTTGACATTAGAATGTTCCTAGTAAGTCAAATTTAACAACTTAATGTTTCACTCACACTCTTCACAACATAGGAAACATTGCTATAAGTGACAACTTTGTTCAGCTCATTTTCTGTAACCCTGACACGACAGGATGGTGGGTGGAATAAGCAAGCTAGCTAACTAGCCAGTTATCTGCAGTGGGCTGCTTGGTCCCTTTGCTTCCCTACTGCAGGGCCTATCCCAATTCCCAGTTTTGTACCTCCTTGGCTCTTCTGGATTGTGACCTGAAAATTGATCTCAGCATGCCATCTTGAAGGACATCCCAATTGATAAAATGCATCATATGGAGACAGGATCGAGGTGCTAGGAGGCTTGCTGGAGGAGCTATAATAGGGTGTTTCCGTGTGGAAGGCTTTTTTCACCCGTGCCATATAAACAAAAAGGCGAGACACAGAGAGAGAGAGAGAGGAATAAGAAGAGAGAATAAATATACATTTATAGGTAATAGTGATGCGCAGCCCAGTGGGTAATCCACAGACCGGGTTAGATCATATAAATTAACCTTGTTCTCCACAGTATAAGTATAACCAGGCCAGGAACACACTGACCAAAGAGATCAAAGCAGCTAAGAGGAGCTATGCTAACAAGCTGGAAAACAGCTTTTCGAACAGCAATCCTCGGTCAGTGTAGAGAGGCCTGTAGACACTCACTAACTACAACCAACACTGCTGGTCCTCAACGACTGGCTGAACAGCTTTTACTGTAGGTTTGAAAAGACCACAGTCACACCCCTCCCCCACACCAACTTACCAACTCACACTTCAGTCAGTCACCTCCCCCCCTCTGACCCCTCACCTGCACTCACGATCTGCGAAGTGGATGTGCGAAAGCTCTCCCAGAGGCAAAAGACCAGAAAAGCTCAGGCTTCAGGTTTCTGGGATCCACTATATCCCAGGACCTGAAGTGGGAACCCAACACAGACACCATCATCAAAAAGGCCCAGTAGAGGATGTACTTCCCGCGCCAGCTCAGGAAGCTCAACCTGCCTAAGGAGCTGCTGATCCACTTCTATACAGCCATCGTCCAGTCTGTCCTCTGCACAAGTATCACTGTCTGGTTTGGATCTGCCACCAAAAAGGACAGGAGCAGACTACAACGGACAGTTAGTACAGCAGAAAAGATCATCGGTGCCAACCTGCCCTCCGTTCATGACTTATACACATCCAGAGTCAGGAAACGTGCAGGAACCATCACTGCAAACCCATCTCACCCCGGACACAATCTGTTCCAGCTTCTTCCCTCTGGTAGGCGCTCCAGAGCACTGTTCGCCAAAACCAACAGATTCAGGAACAGTTTCTACCCACAAGCCATTTCTCAGTGTCAGGTTCAATTCTAGTCAATAACCCAGTAATCACTGTCTCTACAGCACCTGTTTACTGGTTCCACTTTTTATTCCACTTATTTAGTATTATTCATCATTCTCATATCTCATTTATTATTTACTATTCATTCACCATTCTCATATCTCACTTATTATTTATTATTTACTATTTACTCATTCCCATTCTCACATTTCTCTTATTTGTTATTTATTCATCATTCTATTTCCTATTTCAGAACTGTCCATAATGTTCATACTGTTCATATAATAACATAATACTATTTATCCCAGTATCCTTGCACTATGCTCCATATTTAAATAATTGTTATTGAACTCTTCGTTCACTCATGCTTCTATATTGTTCTGTTTAGAGTATGTATATATTGTGTATATATTAGTGTGTATATTTTTGTTTTGGTTGTTTTGTGTGTAAGCACAGTGTGAGCAACGATGCTCCAAAGAAAAATTCCTCGTATGTGTCCTCATACCTGGCAAATAAAGCTGATTCTGATTCACAAAAGAGGAAGGAGGGGAAAGAAAAGGTGGGAGTAAACAGAGAAGGATGCAGAGGGGAAAGGAAGTCCCTGCTGCCTGATGTGAGTATTGTTGAGGATATTTGTGTAAACGGTGGTAAAAATTGAGCCGCTCAACTGATCACAAGGCAGCCAGGAGGCTCTGATGAAAACATTCACATTTCCGCGCCCCCTCTCTCTCTCTCTCACGCTCACTCACTCACACACACACACACACACAGGAAAAGGGCTTGTCCTGCAGCATTGAGGGACACCAGACAGCCCTGACGACTGAGGAGTGTCACCTGTGTATGTGTGTGAGTTTATGTGGCTGTTTAGACTTGCGACTCAAACCCTCCTGTCTGTGTGGATTGTTTCAGAGCAACAGCAGTAGCATGGGATCAGTAATGTGTAAGTGATGAACATTTACAATGTTACAGGTGTGTGTATGTGTGGTTGACATACTCAAGTAGAAGTCTTATTAGGGTCAGCACCTGGAACAAGCTGGGACATGATGTACAGATATGTTTTGTTTGGCATTGCCACCAATGAAAGTGTGATGATAGGATCCATTCTAAGAGAATTTGACTTAGCTGGAGTAGTTGTTTATGAGTCTCTTAGTCTTAAAGTTGAGTTCAATGCTTGTCTGTTTAAGATCCACATTAGCTTTTGCGTCACAGCAGTTATTCTTCCTAGAAAACGCTCTGACTGAATCAACCATCTGACATAAATACCATTTAATGCCCGTGAAACCTTCAACCACAAAGCATACTTATTAGTAATTGTTTCTTTTTAAGTAACGCTCTTACTGTTTTTTAACATTATTATTTTGTTGTATAAAATGATTTGGGAGTGAATTCCATTATTTCATTGCTCTGCATAATATTGTACTTTGATTTTGGTAAAGTAAAACAACCTTTAGCAGCGTGCCTTGTTGATTAATTTAAATAGTCATTTTTTTTAAAATAATATATTCTTAGCTTTCATGAAATTCATAATAAAGACCAGCAAGAAATATAGCAATCTATACTGACTAAAATTATAAATGCAACCCTTTTGTTTACTTTAGAGTGGCCTTTTATTGAGGCCAGCCTAAGGCACACCTGTGCAATAATTATGCTGTCTAATCAGCATTTTGTTATGCCACACCTGTGAGGTGGATGGATTATCTCGGCAAAGGAGAAGTGTTCACTAACACAGATTTAAACAGATTTGTGAACAATATTTTTTTATTTAATTAGCCTTTTGTATACGTAGAAAAAGTCTTAGATCTTTGAGTTCAGCTCATGAAAAATGGGGGCAAAAACAAAAGTTTTGTTTATTACTTTGTTCAGTCTTTTTTTAAAACCAAGAGAGACATTAATTTTATTAACATTTTATCTTAACCCACAAGAAAGAGGTACAAGTGTTGCATTATTTTGTACAGGTAGCAATTCTTATATTATCTAATTAAGCATTGGACCAAAGGGACTTGAATCACTTGTTTGACAGTTTGTTATGTTTGCACTGTTTGACTTGGGTGTCTGGGTCTGTTTCTTGACGGTTGACCGGAGTTAAGTGCTGACCAGGATGGTTGTTATGGCCATCCTGGTCCATGGATGTGTGGCCGGGGCTGTCCTGGATGGTTGCTGGCTGGCTGGGGGCTGACTGGAATGGATGTGTACCCAGGGCTGTAATGATAGTGGATGGTTGCTAGCTGGCTGGGGGCTGACTGTGGAATGGATGTGTCCCTGGGGCTGTAATGATAGTGGATGATTGCTAGCTGGCCGGGGGCTGACTGGAATGGATGTGTCTGTTGTCAGCTCTCATCCCAACTGAAGCCTCGCAGCGCCGGGAGACTGAGGCAGAAGACGGAGGTGTGCTAGCTAGCAAAATTACCATTAGATTAGTCGTCTATCTATACAGTTAACGTTACTGATGAATTTGTGGGTTAGCTAGCCCAGAGTTGTTAACCGTGGTCAAAACAATCATAATAAAAATAAATGAGCGTGTTTGACGGTGTTGTAATCTTACGTTACCCACCAATAATTACATTAGCATTAGATACTTGTCAACCAGCAGCTTTACTGTAGGCACATTGAAATCAATCAATATCAATTATTAAGGTCTCTGTATTACTGTGTTGCAAACTGGGATGTAATCAATGACAAAACAATGCCATGTGGCAGAAAAAATTTAGAATTATTATATATATATATAATTACATTATTATTATCTGTCATTATTGAGAGGATTACTGCAGAAAATCCAGGTTGTCTCAGGTCTCCCTTCTCAGTTTGTTAGGAATAGGGTTTATTCGAAAGATCCAACTTGGTTTCCAATTATAACTAGAACTGCAAGCTGTTATGACGGGGTCCACCCCTCCCAGCAACAGTCACTCCCTTAGACCCAGGGTACTCGCAAAAGCAAGACCCAAAGAATAACGGTGGGGAGGCAAAGGTCAGGAAATATAGAAAGGTGTGAGCTGCAAGGTCTGCAGTACACTGTCGTTGCAAATATGCCATTAATATTTGATTAAAGATTGATTAAAGGGCCCAAACTGGTCTATGTTTACTGTAGCGCCCCCGTCTGGCTGATCTTTTCAAAATTTGGTACAGAGCCTAACAAACATCGCAAGTTTCATGTTGATAGCAATTCTACGCCAGAGAAATTGCAATCGCAAATGTACCATTTGCACGCATTATCGGCCAAAATGCATGAACACTTACTACAAACAAATCTAAAGTTTTGCGATAGCATTTATTTTGGTCCAGATATGGCAAAGTTGGCGTTTTCATACATAGTCAGCTACACAAATTTGTTTGTGAGTAATATGCACAATTTTTATTTTATAAAAATTCTTTTGATACCTTTTTTGTCAGGTGGGAAGATGCTACGGGCCAAGGTTCATGCAGATCGGTTGCACGGTCTAGGAGGAGTTTGGCAAAGTAGGTTTTTGATAGATTGCGATTGTTGACGCATAAAAGTCTAGGCAGAAATGGGCGTGGCTGCATCAGAAGATTCAGTTGGATCCAGTGTAATGTACGGTTTGGGAGTTATAGGGCCAAACATGTTTTTCTGCTATAGCGCCACCTAGTGTTTGAAGTGGGTCAATTGTTGCACCTCAGATCTTTGCACAGTTTTGAACCAGTGCTGAAGATGTTGCCCCCCCACCCACAACATGTACAGTTTAGGCTGTAGCATGAGTTTTACATGGAGAAGAATAAAAAAAATTAAAACTGTAGGCAGCTTTGGATGGGCCCTTGCTCTTCTGCATGCATCAAGGTCAGCGGCGGACGCCGCTTCTTGTGACCGTGCATTATGAAGTCCATCGGATGAAATCTTTTATTTATTTATTTATTTTATTAATTCAGGACAATGCTCATTGATTGAACAGTACATGTAAATGTGCCAGATTGTAGCCCAAGGGCTAATTTCCATCTGCAGTCCAATAGACAGGTTGGAGTTACAATAAAAAAGACATAGGATAGTAACATGTAGTATATAAAAACAAGAAGGAACAAAAAGAAAAAAAAGAAAAAACAGGACAATTCATTAGTAGAAAAATAGCGTTGGTTACACTTTTGATTAGCTCTAAGCCACAGCTTTACCTGGCTCTTAAAGGAGGCCAAAGTGGGATGCTCCCTTATAGCTGGAGGAAGTGTGTTCCATAATGCACTGCCTTTAATAGATGGCTGAAGGAGGTTTTTCTGAAAGGAACCTCACAGTCTCTGTTTACCACAGCTCTGGTGATCCGAGTGTGTCTATATTTAATAAACTCCAGCAGTGGAGGTGGCGCCAAGCCATGAAGTACTTTATAAATTAAGCACAAAGAGGAAAATTTACAATAATTATCAAAACTCAGTAAGTTATATTTCTCTAAGATATTACAATGATGATAAGAGAGGTTTTTTTTATCCAGAGTCTTAAGCGCCTTTTTGTACAGAAGCTCAACTGGTTTTAGGGTAGTAGTACTCAACATAGACCAGCTAGTGATGCAGTAGTTCACATGTGAAACTATCATTGAATGCAGAAACATCAGAGCAGCTGAATCGGATAGAGATCCTCTGATTTGTTTAAAATTATGAAGATTGAATTTGATTCTTTTGGATATAATTTTAACATGGTTTTTAAAAGAGTCTAGAGTCTATAATCACACCTAAATATTAACATTCATTAACAACTTCCAACTCTTCTGTGCCCAACATCACCCCCGATTGAGCAGGCATAACAATGGAAGATTGCTTCGACAAGTATAAACAAACAGTTTTTTTTACATCTAAAATAAGACAAGATCTATTGAGCCATGTTTGTATGTGTGTAAGAGCTGTTGAGAGAACACGTGCTGCCTCCACAGGATCTTTTGCTTTAGTAAAAATTACAGTATCATCGGGGTAAAGCTGGACAGTATTCTGGTAAGTTATTAATGTATAGAGAAAATAAAATGGGCCTAAGTATGGAGCCTTGGGACTCCGACTGAGCTACCCATATAGGCAGAACTAATCCCGCCCACCATAGTGCATTGTTCTCTGTGAGACAAGTATGAGTGAAACATTAAAATATGACAATTTAGATGATAGGGGAACTTTGTGATTGACGGTATCAAAAGCTCTTTTCAAATCCAGAAATACAGCACCAACACATCTATTTTTATCTAGCTGACATTTAATTTTTTCCATAAACATGGCCAATGCAGTCTTGGTTGAGTGATGTGACCGGAACCCAAACTGCATGGGATGTAAAGGTGTTTGACTATTGCTGAGGAATTCAGTGATTTGTTTGCTAACATTTATCAATCATTTTCGAAATTACAGGTAGAATGCTTATTGGTCTATAATTATTCATATCAGATTTGTCTCCAGCTTTAAATACTGGGGTAACTGAGACCAGTTTCCACGCCTTAGGAACAATTGAATTTTTGTATAGATAAATTAACCAAGTGCATGAGTGAGGGGGCTAAAGCCTCTCTAGGAGGACTTTGGTAAAGTATAGCACCCTGACTTTTCTTTGAACTTCCTGTTGCCACTAGGGGGCGCTATGACTTTGAGCCAATATCGGCATGTATATGTCACCATGGTTGGACTGTAATGAATCCTGAAAAGTTTCGAGCCAATTGGACAACGTACACTCAAGTTACACACACTTTCTGTTTTGATGGCGAAACGCAAAAAATGGCCGCCCCGCCACAGCCATGGCCTATAACAAAATGTTTTCATCTTAAGATGGCACAGACCAAATTTGAAGTTGATCGGATGAAATCTCTAAGAGTTCGTTAAAGTATGACATGTGGAAATGGCCAAAATCACACCAATTTCGAAATTTCAATTCAAAATGGTGGACTTCCTATTGGGTTTAGGGTATGGCTCCTATGAGCTTTTTTGTACGTCTTGACGTGCTATATGTATACCAAGTTTCGTTAGTCTACATTAAACGTACTGCAGGAGCTCAATATTTTTTAACTTTGAAGGGGGTGCAAGCGAGCCATTTTGTGCACCTATTCCTGAAACCCTTAAAATCCGTAAATTTTTACCAGACTTGATGCAACCGCCAATTTTGGTGAGGTTTTGCGTATGTTAAGCCCCTCAAAAAGGCGATTAATTTGCCGAAAGAAGAATCATTTAAGCTGCAAGCAGCATTGGATGGGCCCTCGCACTGCCTTCCGCATCAAGGTTACTGGCGGACGCTGCTCCTTGCGGCCGTGCATTTGCGCAGCACTCAGACACTGCAAATTGTCACCAATGAAAAGGAAACTCCTCGCTGAGTTCAATGACCCCCCACTCAAGACTCTACGTCATTCAGTTCATTAGCTGTGAAAGGGGGCGTGGCTAAAGCATAGGAGGCGGACCAATCCAAGTTACCGTAGCACTTCCCATTCCACCACGGTAATAAGATGGTAATAGTGTGGCAACAGTGTGATAATAAAGAGGTAATATATAGGTAATAACTTTAAAAAAGAAAATTTAAGTAATAACTGGGTAATACATCACAGTAATAAAGTGATAAGAAGGTAACAGATGTAATAACATGCAATTACCAATGTAATAACTAGAAATGGGTTCAAAGATGACATATGTATATCTGGGTAGTGGTAATATAGTTATATTATTGTAATAACATGATAATAATGGGGTAATATATGTTATTGTTTTCAAGGTATTATAGGCCATCAGTCCTTCCCAATTAGATAAAACGTCTTGAATTTAAAATTTGTAATTTATAATGCTGAAATTCATCCACCCTTTGTTTCAAATATTTCCTATTTGTTTCAAGGTAATACTTTACAAATTATGTTTAATCTTGTGACTTCTTACCAGGAAACACGTCTGTTATTACTGTGCAATAACCATGAATCAGTGGTGCAAAATGCATAACTGCCTGTTTCTATTTTATTACATTGTAATATTAAAATAACAGAGGTTCAGAGATTACCTGGAAATGCCGCTGGTAGTTTCTGTGTAACAACCTTGAATCAGTGGTGCAAAATGCAAAAGTACATGTTTCTATTTTATTATTATTATTATTATGGCAATATTAGAATAAAAGAGGTGCAGAGATTACCTGGAAATGTGTCTGGTAGTTTGCAGGTAATCTTTTCACCTGTTATTCTAAAGTTACCATGAAATGTGTCTTGTCCTGCACGCGCGTAACCTTCGTGCAAAGCTCCTGCAGTTCCTCCTACTTATTACCCTATTATGTTATTACAATATTAAAATAACTATGTTACCATTACCCAGATATCATATATAGTTTATTGCACATGCGTGTGTGTTCCTTTAAGAACTGTAGGAGCTTTGCACCCTGGGATTGAGTCAGGAAGTTGCTCTATGGTTTGTGTTATCATCTCTCCATACTATCCTCTTCAATCATCAAAGTTACATGCCTTTGTTAGCATTCTCGGTATGTGAAATAGTGGCTGACATACTGTTCTGAAATCCCTGTCGGTACACAATCCGTCCTGCCTGCACGATCTGTCCTGCGCATGCGCAAATGATAATTATGTTTTACATCAATTTACGACACTGCACGATCAGTTTCACGCTTGCGCGCCAAAAAATGGCTGAGACGTTTGTTCTTTATGTTGCCCTTAAGCAATATTTGGTGGATCCTGCCTTTAAGACAAAGGTCACGCTAAACTCTGGAAATTTCGTTATAAGAGGTAAGTTAAGTTAGTTTGGGTATGTGAAATAATAGCATTAACGTCACGCTGCTAACGTTAGTACTATCTAATGTTTGTGGGACCAGAGACCTTTTTGCACATTTCCATTTATGACTACTTTGTCATTAGCTGTTCAGTAAAGTTTATTTAGAGTTGAAGAGCAGTAATTGTGAGTAAGCTGTGTTGTAGCAGCCATACTATTAAAGTTGGAATAAACAGGGATGCTAACATCGCTCTTTTTGGCACCTCCTGTGTGTCGCTTATGAAAACGGTAGGACAATTCTGAATCAAAGACGACGCTGTCCATCAACAAAGGCAGCATGGATGTAAAGTCCCAGACACGTAAAGGGAAGGCGATCACTCAAGACATGCCTGCACCACAACTGAGTGATGCTTTGCCAAATCTAGTTAATGGTGAATTAAGTTTAGAGCATTCACATTTAAAGCATTTCAAATAATTTCCTTTCACCGTAACAGAAATATCACTTTATAGATTAGAAATTAGTGTTTAAGTTGGAACCATAAAACACTATTTGGCAAGGTCGGGCCGGGAGCTAATCTCTAAACTGCCATCTTCATCCAGCCAATCACGTGACTCCGAAACAGAAAGTTGTTGTAACTTGAACATGCATTGTCTGATTTGCCCAAAATCTTTCATAAATAATGTCAATACAGGCGTGAAGTGACCTACATGGATCTCAGGCTTAATTATGGTAAATTGGCTCAATAGCGCACCCTACAAATTGATGCAAGTCTAAACTTGCAAAAAAGCCTCTTGGAGCCATACCCTAAAACCAACAGGACGTCACCTATATTAAAATGAATGTGCAAATTATGGATGATTTTGACCATTTACAGACTACTTTAACATTATTCTCCTAAGTATTTAAACCGGTCGACTTAAAATTGGTCAGTAAAACCTCTAGACCTTCACAAGCTAAATTTCGAAGCTTTTGTACTTGCTATGTAGCAAGACAGGTAGTTGTTTGTACATCTGTCCCAAATTTTGTATGCATAATTAGAGACCAGGACTGAGGACATCTTCAAGTCTATGAATTAGAGTCGCACCATGTAATTTATTGTGCACAATTTATGTTATTTCCAATGCTATGTACTCTATTGAGGGAATTCAGTAATGTAACAGTTACTCTGTCTTTAGTGCAGTGCTTTTAGTTTTAGCATAATTTTTTGAACTGGGATATTTTGGTGTATGTGTTCTCCAAACAGACAAAACATGCTAAGATTTACTGGAACAAATACAATTACACACACATACAGTAAGTGCACACATTCTTACATCACAGAAGGATATTGACATTCATTTACATTTGTAGTAACTCTAGTGTGTGTGGAAAAAGTGCCCTGTTATCAGCGGATCCTATCATTAGACATCCTCTGATTGTCTTCTCCCGCTGACGCCTTCTTCCTGAGAACCAATAGGAAACCCTCTTTCCCCTGGACCTTGTGGAGCAACCATCCAAAAATAACACGAGCTCAAAATGCCTTTTCTTTGACATTTTATATACCCTTAGGCACAATTCCATCACATGAATGAAAAATTAAACCATATGAACCTTTCAGGAAAAAGAGCTGTAATCTCCTGTACCATGTCCAAGGAAAACCGTGCATTGCAGCCGTTTTTAATTTCATATTTCTGACTATGGAATTGCCGATAATCAATTAAGTGGGGGCTTGAGGGTCTGAACTCGAGAGGGGATTGCTGGACATCAATAAATACAGAAACAAATACAGAATCAAATATGTACATTTAACTGTTTAACTGTTACATTTAACATTCAGAAGGAAAAATAGGCTTTATGGATTAGTGCAGTATGTTGAGGGATGTGCAACAATTAAGGATGTATACGTACATCTTACTAGAACTAACTTACTAACTAACTAACTAAAAATCTTTAAAATCTGTTTAAAGATTATTTTTTGGCATTTTTTGACCTTATATTTTGCTGGGGTTAAATAACCGATTAATATTGTGTTAAAGTTGTTAGTGTGCATTGAATTTAATCACTTCAAGGTTTACGTAGTTTCTAGATTACCGAGTTCAATTTCTCCTCCAACAACAAAACACACTCGCAAGCACGCACGCAGCTCTGCCTCATTTGGTTCTTCTCTTTTTCCCCTTCCCCCTCTCTCCAATCTCTTTTCTTTTTTTACATAAACCACAGTCTGTCTGCCCTCCCCCCTCCAACTTCTGATAGGGTGTTTGCTGCACGGAACAGAGCTGTTTCACAACGGCTGGAAAAACTGACAACATTAACACACAGGGCTTTGCTCTGGCTGTTTAATTTGTGTGTATGTGTGAGGAAAACCTGAGAAAAGAGAGTTTGTTGGTCTGAAATTCTGGAACAGCCTGAGTTAATCAGGATGCTGACGGCGATGAAGAAACAGCTGTGATTGACTGCGCAGGGTTGCTGTTGGATGATATATTGTCCTCACTGGTTTCGGATATCATGAGATTACTGTCATTTAATGGGATTATAGCTTTTTGTGGAAGGATTCACACTCATGTCAATTGTATGTGTTTTGTGCCACGAAGCCATTACATGTAAGATGAAGAGTGTCAAACATGTTATAGGTAATGTACACACACACATTTAAAAATTAATCTTTATGTGTTTCTCTAAATTGAAAGGAGCTTTACTAAATAATTAGACAATTAATTGTCATTTGCATAATTGTGATGAAACATTTAATTGTGTTACAATGCTAAGCTACCCTGGGCTTGGATAACAAAGACACACCGCTGCTCCTTTTCCCTGCATGTTGCATTAACCGTGACACCTAAACTAGCCTGGATGAATCTATACTTTCCTACCTAAGAGGGGTTTGTGCTGTTGTAAACTGACTCACCCAGCCAGTGTTTTTTAGCGTTCCCGTTCTGGAGCCGGGCCTGCTGGCGTCAGGAGGGACGGCCTCCTCTTGTGCTCTGAGTAGCTCCAGCTTCTCTTGTTGATTTCTCCAAGAGCCCGCTTGTTGGTGTGTTGTAATTCAGGTTTTAAAAGGTGTATTTACAAAAGTTGTGTTGTAGACAAAGTATAATCTTTCAGCGGCTTTTTGTTCAATAATGTTCTGTGTAGAAAACGTGAGGTATGCCACTTCTGTGACCAGCCGTGAACAATCTTCTGAATGAATCTTATCTCCACACCTGCAATCTGGGTTAATCAGCGTTACACAAACACTCCCTCTCATATCATGTCAGCACCCTATCAACTATCTACTCAAAAGACCTCTTGTCCTTCTTTCATTAATACATTTTTTTAGTGGTATTTGCTGAAGAATACAGGAGTATTAAAAACTAGAACTGAATTGTCATTCTCTTGATAAAGATCACTTCAATACAGTAATGAGGGAGCCAAATTTAGTTTTACAAAGTTTAGGAGAGATATTATAATAGATCTTGTAATCTATGAGGGAGAATATGTTTTGTTCTATTGGACGCCAGGACCATTTGGAAAGAGGATGCAACACGAATGATCAGTAGTACCACAGGAAGTCCCAGTCCACCTTCACATTTTGATCTTTAGGGGGTTTTGTTTCCCCACATCTAAATATGGTAACAGCATGTAGTTCATTCCAATAACTACTGGGTGGTGCCAGAAGGAACAGAGTTGAAAACATTGATCTGTGGAAGCACATTCATTTTGATGAACTGGAATATGAGAAGGAAATGAGGTGAGAGACACTATATTTGTAGTTTTGCTTTTTAACTGTGTAAGCACATTAAAACATTGCTTGTGAATCAGGGGTGAATAGTGTCCCCAAATATTTATGGTTCTGAACCAATGGAGTAGCAGATTGTCTGGTAGAGGTATTCAGAGGTAATAGTGCATATTTTACCCAATACAGTCTGGCTGAGGTGAGGACAGTGGCGCTGGCAGAATTCTATTTCAATGTACGCACAAAAAACCACCCACTGAAGCGGTTTACTGCTTCAGAAATCTGTTCTTCAAATATTTATAAGAGCTAATAATATGCTCCTGGCGTACTTTTACCATATCATGATCAGATTGTGAATCTGAATATTTTTATTGAAGGGTAGAGCAGACAGCTTTCGGTGAGCCTGTACGGAGATATAAATACCATGATTTATCTGTATGCCATGTAAAAATATCCCAAATATGAGCAAACGAGATTAGCATCGAAATTAGCATCGTATTCATGTTAACACAGATGATTCAAACAACACGCTAGCTCCATCCGTGGGTTTAGCAATAGTCTGCGTCCAGCAACCAGTTGAGCTACAGATAGTTATAAAAATAAACATTCTGATTAATAGTGGATAAGTTGTTGGTGAAATAATGTAATTAATGACAAAATTACTCTCAACAGAGCGGACGGGCAGAAGAGAGCTGCTGTCCGCTGCTGCTCTTGTGCGCATTGTTATCATGAGATGCGTTGCATGTCTCACAGAAAAAAATGCACGCACAGTCTGTGCAGGATTGCAACCGCCGGCGCTACTGCATGGGAAATTTGTTGGGCATTCAATGAAGAGCAGTATTGTGACAGTCTCAGGATAAGAGGACCCAAATGCAGAGAGGAGCAGGCAGGCAGAAGAGGTTGCAAAAAGCTTTATTCATAAACCAGGGCAAAACAAAGTCCAAGCAAACAGGCAAAGTCCAAGGTAAGGGGAAAAACAAAACCGAAGCTCAAGGGCTGGCAAAAACACGAAGAGGAGGGATCACGGGGAATACAACTCATGGGGAACTCACAAGGAGGGAAATCTGCAGGGAAGACATTAGAAGGAGAAGCACGCAGGAATACGAGGAACACTGACAGGGAACACTGACTTCCACACGGACGAGACAAAAGGATCTGACAAAGGGAACACGGGTTAAATACAAGAGGTAACGAGGTAACGGGGAACAGGTGAGACATCAAGTGAACCACATTAGCGCGGGGCAGGACATTCAGACAGGCACAAATCAAAACTAGACAAGACTAGACAAGACAGGAAACCATACTATCAAAACAAAACAGGAAGCAGAACAAATCGGAGCCTATGGCTGGCCGCCAACCTCTTCGGCTTTCTAACAATTTCTCCTCACAACAGAGAAGCTAACTCTGGTTATTGGGGGCTTTATACTGTGGAACGTGAAGGCGATATAGAATCCCATCTAAAGCTGCTGGCTAAAGAACCGTATATACAGTAAGATCATACTTCATGTAGGTGGTAATGATACCCGATTACGCAAATCGGAGATCACTATGTACATATCATTATGCACATTATGTCATTTAAAGTACCTGTGATAAAACGTCTCTTGAAAAAAAAAAACCTGTTGACCCGGAGATCTAAGCAAACTATAGACCTATACCTAACCTTCATGTTCTCTCCAAGATCCTTGAGAAGGTAGTTGCTAATCTGTTATGTGATTTTCTACATAGCAGTAGTTTACTTGAGGACTTTCAGTCAGGATTTAGAAAGCATCATAGCACAGAGACGGCACTGGTGAAAATTACTAATGACCTAACTGCTGTTACATGTAGTTGGCATTAAAGGAATCACATTAAGTTGGTTTAAGTCAAATTTATTTGATCGATCTCAATTTGTTAATGTTAACAATAAATCCTCCAAGTACGCTAAAGTTAACCATGGCATTCCACAAGACTCAGTGCTTGGACCAATTCTATTCTCCTTATATATGCTTCATCTAGGCAATATTATTAGGAAACACTCAATTAACTTCCATTGTTATGCGGATGACACCCAATTTTATATCCATCGATCAACCCAGACAAAACCAGTCAGTTGGCTAAACTTCAAGCAAGCATAAATGATATAAAATCATGGATGACCTACAATTTTAATGCCCATCTAAAACAAACCTCAAGAACAGCCTTTTTTCATCTTCGTAACATTGCCAAAATTAGAACCATCCTGTTTCAAAACGATACTGAAAAACTAGTCCATGCATTTGTTACTTCCAGGCTGGACTACTGTAATTCTTTATTATCAAGATGCTCAAATAAGTCCTTTAAGACTCTCCAGCTGATCCAGAATGCTGCAGTGCATGTTCTGACAAGAACTAAGAAACCTTTTATTAGCTTCTCTGCATTGGCTTCCTATAAAATCCAGGGTTGAATTTAAAATCCTTCTCCTGACCTACAAAGCTCTAAATGGTCAAGCACCATCTTATCTTGAAGAGCTTATAGTACCTTATTGTCCCACTAGAGCACTGCGCTCCCAGGAATCAGTCACTTCCTAGAGTTTGTAAAAGTAGAATGGGAGCCAGAGCCTTTAGCTATCTGGCTCCTCTCCTGTGGAACCAGCTTCTGGTCTGAGTTCAGGAGGCAGACACCATCACCAAATTTAAAGAAAACTTAAAACTCTCTTTCTCTCTTATAGTTACAGCTTTTCGTCATAGTTGTCAGATTTGTCTACCATGTAATCAATAATATAATAAAACTAGAGGGAGGCAGGGCAGTACAGCCCGACCAGCCTTCTCTCTTTACGCTGTCTCTCTTAGTTATGCTGTAAAAGTTTAGACTGCTGGGGGACTTCCTTCCTTTGACACACTGAGCTCCTCCCTTCTTTATCTTTCCATTTGTGTGCATCCATGTCCCAGAAATGCTTGTTACTAACCTAGCTCTGGGGAGTCATTCCCCGGCGTCCTTATGTACTTTTCCCCAGCATGTTTCCTTGGATCAGGGAGGCTCCAAACTTGTGTTTGCAGCTGTCACAGTGGTCCTGCTACACGTCCTGCGATGCCCTGTTACATCCTGCTATGCTCTGCGGTGCCCTGCTACGTCCTGCTGTGCCTTGTAATGCCGCACAGTGCCCTGCTATGCCATGAACTACTACAAACTACTATTTTTTTTAGTCATTATCTTTTTTTATGACTGTTATTGCCACTAATCATTTCAACCACAACCGGCCCCGTGAGACACCGCCTACTAAGAGTCTGGGTCTGTCCAAAGTGTCTTCCTAAAAGGGAGTTTTTCCTCGCCACTGTTGCTTCCTCTGGAGAAAACTACTAGAACTGATGGGTCTTTGTAAATTATGTAGTGTGGTCTAGACCTACTCCATATGTAAAGTGTCTCGAACTCTTGTTATGAATTGAAACTATAAATAAAATTGAATTGAATTGAACTTCCGTGAATGAATCAGCAAAACTCTATCAAAAACATTTTTTTGTGGAACAGACTGTAATGGAAGCTGTACTTCTGATGTCCTTGGTAGGTCACCAGACTCAGATACTAAGAACAGAGGTAAATTGTTATTGCCTTTATAAAAAGCAAGGCACACTACCAGCCATTGTGCTCTCCTTCGGTCTGTCCCCAACCCCATCAGCATGAAAAATAGCCAAGCATTTTTTATAGAGCAATAAATTACAGTCAGTGTAACTACATCTCTTTATTCTCAGTGATAAAGAAAGTTTTGTTCACTGTACACTAGAGATGAGCCGGATACTCGGCTGAAACGAGTATCCGGTACGGATAAAGCACTTTTTCCGAATACAAGTATTATACGAGTAATATCAGTCATTATCTGTACTCGGATTGGGTAGCGGACTGTGCGCCCCGTCCGTACACACACGCTCTGCTCACTCACACAGAACATCTCTCTCTCTCTCTCTCTCTCTCTCTCTCTCTCTGAGGTCCGCGGGTCTTTTCCGTTAACGTTTAGGGTTTCTTCAGCTTCAGGTTTGTTTTTTACTTTGGTTTGTAGTACTTACTTAACCAGTAGATTTCTGGTAACGTGGGGTTTCAGACAGCGCGTGGAAGAATGCGACTCGCGCTGCGTCTCTGCCGTCGGAGATTTTTTATTTTTTTTAACCTCTACACACATACACATAAAATTATGTATAAGAATGCTTTGTTCTAGTTTCCTATATATGAATTGTTGAAAAATCAACATATAACAGTATGAGTTCTGCCTCCTTGACAGTTTCTTGTGTGCATTACTGACTTTTACAATGTTTGTTTATGTTTGCCTGGCCTACTAGTCTCCTTTCTCCCTGACTGTGTTATTAATATTTTTTGAACTGAGATTGCCCCAGCTGATTTATTTTTAGATCATACTGTATTAGTTTCTTTGGTGGGAATATCACTCCTTTTGCATGCGTTTGCCATTACTGACTGGAATTACTGGAATTCATGGATGTTTTACTCTGTTTCATCTAATCAGTGTGTCTCTTCCAACAGATGAGATAATGCAGCAGGAGATCAGGCCCCTGCTGGCTGTGGACATCATAGAGCAGCTTCATCGCCAGTTTGCCTTGCTGTCAGGTATGAAACAAGACTTTACTGTCCTGCCTGTGTTGCATTGGCAGAGATTTTGGAGGTCAAAGGTTAAATTTCCAGGTCTCTGTGACTGTAATCTTAAATGCTACTGCTGCATGCAGGACCTTAATTTTGAAATACCTTGAACCGGATGTTGTTTTTTGGACTGGCGGATAATAAAAGTTAGTTAACTAAAAATCTAGAAAAAAAATCTAACAAATAAAGTACTGACTGTACGTGGAAGCATTGAATAGAGTCACAATATGATGTTAGAGTACATGATGTTTGAATACGTAGGTAGACTACAAACCCACCCGCAAAATAATCAGAAAATGGGGGCTTTCGGAGTCTGTTTCACGGGAAACCACACCAGAAAAAATGCTTGGTCACTGTCCGGAGCTAGATATGACATAGCCCTTTTCTAAGAGGTAGCACAGGTGCAGCTATGACTACTGACAGCCACATGCTTGCAGACCAAACAAAAGCAGGAATAGGTCTGACCATACCTGCAATGCATGAGGTAGGCACCACAATAAGCAGAGTGCCCAGTAAATGGGAAACAGTGTGCAAAGTGCAGTAAATGTGATCCCTTTGCTAGAGCCTGTAAATCAAGGCCCCGTACTCCAAACAGAACAGGACACGAACACATACTCACTGTTGAACAAGAGGATGAGAATTTCAACTCAGACTTTGTGGATGACGTCACATCAGAATTGGAGAAGGCAGATGTGCATGCAGACACAGAACAGAACACAGAATGCAAAATTGACAAAACGTGATACCTGCTAAAGACTTCTTTTTGATGTTGCCTTTCTCTAAATGTTTGTTCATTTCTTTAATGTTTAATTTCTTATACTGCACTGTAACTTTTATTCTTCTGTTTTTATCTCATTATTTTTGAACTGTTTTTTTTAACTGATTTTGTGTAAAGCACTTTGAATTGCCTGTTGCTGAAATGTGCTATACAAATAAAGCCCATGTTGCAGGGTTAATTTTCCAACATATTTGTGCAATTTGCTTGTTGGTAATAAACATTTTAACTGTTATCCATTGTACAGTGAGGAAAATAAGTATTTGAACACCCTGCTATTTTGCAAGTTCTCCCACTTAGAAATCATGTAGGGTCTGAAATTGTCATCGTAGGTGCATGTCCACTGTGAGAGACATAATCTAAAAAAAAATTAAAAAATCCAGAAATCACAATGTATGATTTTTTTAACTATTTATTTGTATGATACAGCTGCAAATAAGTATTTGAACACCTTAGAAAATCAATGTTAATATTTGGTACAGTAGCCTTTTGCTACTAATAGTAGCAAATACAATAGTCATTGGCAAGCTTAAGACGGGCCTTGACATGTGCTGGGTTAAGCAGGGGAACCTTCCGTGCCATGATTTCAAACCATGACGTCTTAGTGTATTACTAACAGTAACCTTGGAAACGGTGGTCCCAGCTCTTTTTAGGTCATTGACCAGCTCCTCCTGTGTAGTTCTGGGCTTATTTCTCACCTTTCTTAGGATCATTGAGACCCCCCGAGGTGAGATCTTGAATGGAGCCGCAGTCCGAGGGAGATTGACAGTCATGTTTAGCTTCTTCCATTTTCTAATGATTGCGCCAACAGTGGATCTTTTTTCACCGAGCTGCTTGCCAATTTCCCCGTAGCCCTTCCCAGCCTTGTGGAGGTGTACAATTTTGTCTCTGGTGTCTTTGGACAGCTCTTTGGTCTTGGCCATGTTAGTAGTTGGATTCTTACTAATTGTATGGGGTGGACAGGTGTCTTTATGCAGCTAACGACCTCAAACAGGTGCATCTAATTTAGGATAATAAATGGAGTGGGGGGGGACATTTTGAAGGCAGACTAACAGGTCTTTGAGGGTCAGAATTCTAGCTGATAGACAGGTGTTCAAATACTTATTTGCAGCTGTATCATACAAATAAATAGTTAAAAAAAATTTTTTTTTAGATTATGTCTCTCACAGTGGACATGTACCTACGATGACAATTTCAGACCCCTCCATGATTTCTAAGTGGGAGAACTTGCGTGTTCAAATACTTATTTTCCTCACTGTATTTGATTATGGTGGATATCACAAAACGGAATGTAATAAAAAAAGTAGGCACTATTTTACAGCTGTTGCCAATGATTCTCCTTTCCTCCACAATGCATTGTATTATGTCACATTGGGGAGAAAACAGACCAGCCCGCCTTGTCTTTGCCATTGATTTTGTTCTTTTATCAGTCCATGGTCTCAACCAAGTCCAAGCGGGCTGTTGCACAAAACCAGGATAAGGGATTAAGCTGGGATATTCAAGTTATCCTGGATGAATTGAGTTTTGACTTGGTTGCACAAAAGCAGGTTGAATTAAACCCAGCCAAGTAACCATGAAGGTTTATTCTTTGCAGCTTGCATTCTTTGCTCCAGAGCAGGATAACAGCCAGGCTGCAATTAATCCTGGAGACTCATGTGTTAAATCTGTTGCTGCTCTGATCCGAAATAAACGGGTTTTAACAGTTATTCCGTTGTCTTCTGAATGTGTTGTGCTTTATTTTTATTAACATTATTATTCCTTGTCACTAGTGTTGTCACGATTTTGATTTAAACCCTTATATTGCAGATGTTTAGATGGTTAGAAATGGTTGCACTGGCACCCATATGTGGAGTGGAAATTGGGAGAGTCTGGACTTTTCCCGGTGGGCCGGTAATGTTTCAAGGCCGCGAGGGTCGTTCTGATAAGTATATTGCAAGTTCTTAGCAACACCATCCAGCTGCCTGGGGCAGACCTGTGCATCACTTCAATGTCCACTCTCTATAAAAATAGAGATGAGCAGCGCGGCGTCCGTGGTCTATGCAGCTTCAGGTTTATAAAGGACCCGCTCCGGAGATTAAGTGGGACAATGCAGCTATATTCCCAGATTACATTAATGGCAGACTGGTCAGAGACCAGTACATTCATGATTTCATTTTCTTGTTGCTTGTCCTTCTCTAATAAAGGATAGTTTGTGTTACTCCTTAAAATGTAGGCCTAATGTTTTTTTATTAGGTATTATAGCTTATTTTGGTTTTATAACCTTCTCAATTAGTCTCACATCACTGCAATAACTTGGCCTATATACGTATTCATTCACATACATTCATCACACAGGAAACACCGCAATGCTTCTTAAATCAATTTATTTTATTTTAGTGCTGTCACTCTTCAGCTTGGAGCTTGGGAGGAAAAAAACAAAACATGACTAATACATTGTTTTACATATATGCACACAGTGTGTATTGAAGTCACTTACTTCTCCACTTACTTCTCTTTCTAGTTTTCACTATTCGGTGGGGGCTAAAAATTTGCATATCCCCCCTAAAGGTCACAGGGGTCAAATTCCTTATCTCAGGGTGTACTTTTTGGTGGGGGCCAATAATTAATATATTTTCCCCCCTAAAGGTCGCAGGGGCCAAATTCCTCCTTTCTAAGGATGCACTTTTCGGTGGGGGCCAAAATTCCCTTCTCAGAGTGTCCTTTCCGGTGGGGGCGTAAAAATCCCCCTCTAAGGATGCTGCGCACTCAATTTGTCAAATCTGATGGAAATAAATCAAGTGGAATTTATATAAAAGAAGAAAAATTACGGTAAGTGAAGGTTTTTAAAAGATTGACAACTAGGGTGCGTGATTAAACAGGATGTGGGTGTGTATGTGTGTGAACTAAAGGTCTTAAAATGTTCAGACTGATTTTAATGCTGTGACGTTTTTTAGCTAGATAGTTAGCATGCAGCAGTGTGTGTGCTCGTTTTAAACTTTAATGGATTACAGTTTTTGTTTTCCAGGACAAAATAGTCATGTTTTTAACCATGCTATTATGGCACTATAGCTATATTTTGTGAAGCGTCATGCAGCTGGTTGTAGGACGGGGCCTTAGGCAGCCAATGGGGATGAGTTGGAACCGTGACGCTGCATTAAGGAGGGAGCTCTGACCCTTTAAGTAGCAAGGGCGAGTCCAGACTTGTCACTTCATTCCTTCTCGTTTCAGCTGTGCCGCTACCTAAGATAGTTAAACTCCAAAATTGTGCTGCCTAGACATGGAGAACCGCGGATTTGATGCCCAAGAGAGCTTAACCATTGGAGAAGGTGTTTCTGGTCCTTCCTCTACATTTGAATTAAGCTATGCTCCGCTGAAGAAGAAGAAGAGAAATTGTCCCGAGATATTTACTAAAAGCATAGATGAGTGTTGTACGGCTAATTTTGAGGTTATGGGTGACAATGGATACGTGTATGCTATTGGATATGGTAATGGCTGTGTTACTTTATCTGTGTGTGCTAGTGTCGACCCAGAGCTAAAGTCTGAGGCTAAAACAGAGTACACTTTAAGTCTTTTTAGAGCTGTAGCCTGTCAGGCTCTTGCTAGTCCAGGTTTTCCTGAGATAATTTATGTAACACAGTGGGATATCTACAAAGAAGGGAAAATCTTTCGTGTGGAAGCAGATAGATTCAGTAGAGCTCCTGGGGAATTTATTTTTCTCAGAGTATGCGAGGAAAAAGAGAAAATTGTTGCTACCAGAGGACGTACGGAGTAGAGGTTAAAGCCATATCCTGCCTCCACCCAGGAGCATGAAGAGTGTAAACGTCTTCTGTATACAATGGTGTGATTGAGAGCTATTGAAGAAACACTTGACGCCATTGACTATGTCATCAGAAGAGATAGTATAAGGACCTCCAATGAGAAAATTAAGAAAAGACTTATATTTGACGACTGTGGTCATCAGACCCTGTCACTACCCGAAAGCCTCCATAGACCTAAAATTGCCAGCCACAGAGACTAGGAAGATGGTGGGTATAATTATGTGTCAAATAATTGTCAAAATAGTTTTTCTTTACTACGTGTGTAATGAGTAATTGTTACTTATTCTACCCGAAGGGCTGGATGTGTGTTACCCTAGATGTGTGTACACCTCCTGGATTGCAGAATTTTTTCACCCCTCTGACGCTCACCGGATCTCCATCTTCATCATCGTCATTTACAACCTGACACCCCTAACACCTTTGACACCTCCTCTACAACCCTCTCTTTTGATCCAATCACCTCCGGCGTCTCCCATACCCCCTGGTGTCACACAGATGGTCGGAGTCGACATATGCCCGGACATACCCCTATATGAGTGTGATTGTGGCTGTGACCAGACAGACGGCGTGGTGCCTACTCGGCTTATAGACAGCATCTCTACAGCGTTTCTACATATGTTGGGCATTGTGCTTCATCAATATTGGGAGGAAGTTTGTTATGGATCAATCATCCGAGCCAGAAACATCATGAGTGCTTAGGTAGTATACCTGAATGGTTCTATGGAGAACACTTTGAGCTGCTTATGAAAAGACTATTGACCAATAAGTTTGTGGCTCTTGTACAGCACTTTCTGTCCTTGAAGAGTATCAGAGCTGACGACTCCAGAATCCGTGGAGTGGCTGAAACGGTGCTGTATGAGTTAATCAGCTGATGATGTTACAGCCAAAATCCGTGAAATGTATGATGTAATGATTTTGTCAAAGTAGCAGAAATTCGTGCAATTGGAGATTACTGGAGGGATTTATACAAGAGAAGAAAATCATTCTGAGATTACTGGAGAAAAAATGTCTACGTGTGGAAAAACAGTGTGAAATATGGGGAATTGTTTACGTTTGATGTATAGCAAAATCAATGAACGATATGTAATAATGAAATTGTCAAGCCTTTTAGACCAAACCATAGCTAACAAGGTGGGTGATGATACCCTGTACCAATGTAACCGTGAAGCCGACCTATCCAATGTGTGTAGGCTTGAAAAAATTATGGAACTTGTGAGAGGCCAAATTTGTACACATCCATGGGCTGAGGTGATTCAAATGTTACTAGCACTGTTGATGACACGGTAGTGTGTGGCAGAAACATTTTGTACAGTCATAGCTAGCATCACACACAACTTTGAACGGATGAAAGTACATCACTTGTTGACGCTGTAAACTATGATTGTAGATACTGTGAGTCTGTATGTAAGAGAAAAATAATGTAATAATGTTACACAATTTGCAAGAGATACACAGATACATTCATAATCAGTAAAACGAATGTGAATGAGGTAGCCAAAACGCTTTCTGTGATACAATGTGTAACCCTGTCATCATAATTTGGCATGTTGTAAATAAAAACGTATGACACAAAGCTAATGGTGTCAGTTGTATCTAAAACGAATCATGGAGAGAGGTATGGAAAAAATATACTATGACCCTGCACGTCCTGGAGGATTAGGGGGTGTGGGGAAGCTTTGCGAAGCAGTCAAAGAGTGTACAGGAGTGACTCCAACAATCCCAGCGGTTCAAAAGTTTTTACAGCGTCAGGACCCCTGTACCTTGCACAACCGTGCTTTGAGACATGTTCCAAGAAACAGAGTAGTGGTTAACGGCATTGACAAACAATTTCAGATTGATCTGGTAGATATGGGTGAATATTCATCAGAAAATTATAATGTGCAATATCTGCTGACCTGTATTGACGTGTTTTCTAAATACGCATGGGTGAGGTGTCTTAAAAACAAAACTGGTCCAGTTGTCACAAAAGCCTTTAAAGAAATATTATGTGAGGGGTGGATAACCCAGAAAGTTCAAACAGACGAGGGAAAGGAGTTTTATAATACCGCTTTTCATAATTTGGATCAATATAAAATTTACCATTTCTCGACATCAAATGAGACAAAAGCAAGTGTGGTGGAGAGATTCAATAGGACCTTTAAGACACGGATGTGGCGATTTTTAACATTCGTTAACTCCCGAAGGTATATTGATGCGATTCCCGAGCTAGTCACTGCTTACAATTCTTCATACCATCGGTCAATAAAAATGGCCCCATCTGCAGTGAATAGAGACAATGAGAAAGTTGTCTTTATCAATCTGTACAAACTGAAGCCACCTGTACAGGCACCCTTTAAATATCAAGTGGGAGATACTGTTAGAATATCAAAGCAGAGGGGGATATTCAGAAAGGGATATGAACAAACGTTTACAGATGAGTTTTTTACAATAGTGAAACTTATAAGCCGCATACCTCCGGTCTATAAACTAAAATATATTAGTGGTGACATGCTGACAGGCACCTTTTACGAGGCAGAGTTACAACTGGTGATTATTGATAAGAATAAAGAATTTAAAATAGAGAAAGTTGTGACAAGAAAGCAGGTGGGGCGTAAACGCTTGTCATTTGTGAAGTGGCTGGGATGGCTTGAGAAATTCAATTCATGGGTTTCTGAAAAAGACATCGTAGATATCAAATAAAATAGGATGTAGAATGTGTAAACTATTCATTTAGACTTGACTGTGGAAAGAGCAAGTACAATGAATAAGAATGGATTTTTTGTCACACTGCCCAGTAATTCTTCATCATCAGTATACCCAAATAATAAGATATATCAATTCAGAACCAAGCTAGCTAAGCCGATCATTTTACAGCAACCCTATGAAGTAGGACTTCAAAAATCCAATACCCACGAGTCTGGAGCAGTTTTTCAGCAGAGGACTCCGAAGTGGAAATCTATGACATAAAAACGGATGAGGTGTATTTTGTTAAACTATCAGTGGGATGGTATGACTCCATACAGGACATTATTAAAGAGTATAACTCAAAATGTGTGATTAACCCCACCGTAGCAGACGTTAACATGAGTTATAACGCCATTACGAACACAGCCTTTTTTACTGCAGATGGCGGATGTGATGTGACGTTTAAAGGTTGGTTAGCCAAAATACTTGGTTTTGTTTCTGACAAGGCCTTTCAAATTATCCCCGCCTTTTTAAAAAAAAAAAACTTAGTGTGGCCCCACATCCTGCCGACATACATGCGGGGAGATATAACATATTTAATTATAGTGACATTGTCGATTACCAACTCGTCGGGGATAGCAACGTACAACTTCTCAGATGCATAAATATAGCGGACGAGGGGCGACGCATGCCCACTCTGAGTTACGACACGCCACACTACACATCTCTGTCACGCTCAACCATAAGCGGCATACAAATTGAACTGCGTGATGACCAGGGGGAACTTATTCCATTCTCATATGGAAAAGTTATAGTCAAACTACATTTTAGACCTGTGAAACAGCATTAAAGATTAGGATGCGTAAAGCTTACAGCGGCGATGACGGGCATTATATGTCCTACTATATGAATCAGGCCGACGGCGAATTACCTGGATTTATCGGATCAAGTACACAATATGGAAATGGGTGAGGCGGAATATTTAGGAGCTTATTTTGTATGGCTGTCCCCCTTTTAAAAAAAGGGTTTAATTTGGCAAAACCCCACCTGAAAACAGCGGCCACAGGAATTATTGGTGATGTTGTATCCAATGTTAGAAATGCTGTATCTGCTAGACAACAGGGAAACGGACTTGTAGTATACAGCCGTAGACCTCAAAAAACCCCACCCTCAGGATGTGGGCGTCGCCAACCAGCATCTAAAAGACATAAAAACGCTGGCAAAAATGTTAGAGTAGCCAAAAAGAAGGCAGCTGCCAGAAGACCAGTCAGACGCTCTCGGAGTTTTGTGAAGGATATTTTCTAGATTAGATTTTATATATATATATATATATATATATTATTATTTTTTCTTTGACGAAATTAATCATGGCATTCATTCATAATCAGTCTGAAGAGTGTGTGAAGACCGAACTGGATCTGTTTACAGTGCCATACACACAGACATCTATTGAGAAATCATGTTATACAGAAATACCTCCTGTTTCGGCTCTGACAGACACAGGACCAATTGAGTTTTTCATATCTGCCTCTGGTGAAGACTATATGGATTTCAACGACTCATATCTGTATTTACGTGTAAGGATTACAAACCCAGATGGTACTGCATTAGCTAATGCAGCCGATGTGGGATTTATAAATTATCCAGGGTGTACGCTTTTTTCCCAAGTAGACATAATGTTGGGTGATAGATTAATCACACAGTCTTCAAATACATATCCATATCGCAGAATTATTGAATGTTTGCTAAACTATGGAAAAGACACCCTAGACACACAGTTTAGCACAGGCTTGTTTTGTAGAGACACCAGCGGTCAAATGGACAATACTTCTATCACAGGCCTCAATCTTGGGTTTGCGCAGAGGGGTGAATACACTGGTGAAAGCCGCATTGTAGAGTTAATAACCCCCATACATGCCGATCAATTTTTCCAAGAAAAACTTATGCTAAATGCTAAAGATGACTTTGTGCTAATGACCCCAGGAAATGACCTATTTACGGTTTAAAAAATGGCGGCTAGTCACAATACGAATGGCCCATTAGCAGGGCATTACAACATGCAAACGGTAAATATTCCATTGATCGTGTCGTGTTAAAAACATTTTCCATACCTGCCGGGACCCGAGTGTGCAATCAGGAAAATTTATTCATGGGCCAGATACCTAAATTTGTTGTTTTAGCATTTGTAGATAATGAATCATACACCGGATCTTATGCTCGCAACCCATTTAATTTTGGACACTATAATACAGAGTTCATAAGTCTGCAGGTCAGTTGTACCCAACCCGCCCTTTTCAATCTCACTTTCAAAGAGGGCAATATGCAAGGGAATATTATCAGCTGATTGAATCAATAGGCCGTCATTTAAAGGATCGCAGTCTGGCCATATCACAAGCCGATTTTGGATCGGGATACACACTTTTTTGCTTCAATTTGGAGCCCCACCCTGTTGCTGATTAAGACCGGCAATGTACGCCTAGAAGCTTGTTTCAGGAACGCACTAGCGCGTACCGTAACACTAATCTGTTAATCTGTTTTTGATTCTATAATCGAAATATCTAACCGTAGACAGGTGCTTCTAGATCACTATTAAGGATGAATAATGTCGAACTCACAAGTGTGCTTGCAAAGAGAGTTGCTAGACACAAACATTTTCTAGGGGTGTTGGCGTGTGACCAACTACCAAAAGCTGTTATATGTAAGCTACCGGCTATGGTTGTGGTAATACACATCCTAGCGATATGCCGGGGGAACACTGGCTGGCCATATACATCACTGAAGGCAAACATGGCTATTTCTTTGACAGCTTTGGTAATTCACCTACCAGTTTTCGGCAGCCAATGAATCAATTCCTCTTAAAAAATATCCTGGAGATTTACCATTCTGACATCCAAGTGCAAAACAACCATTCTACAACATGTGGCCAACACTGTGTATTCTTCTTATGCAAAATTAAAAAAAAACAAGACTTTTAATAAAGTGTTGAAAATGTACGGCCCTAATACGGTGTGTCATTTTGTTGACAAGATAAACCCTGTGTAATGTCACTCAGAAGTTTAAGTGTGTACAGTGTGCTTCTGCCTTCTACAGATAGGGAGAATCTTGTGTAATGATTGTCTTGAACTAATAAAAGAAAATGGGTCAATAAAAAGTCTACAGGTCTGCTTATTTTATTCCAATATTTTTTAATGTGATTTATACATAAAAATGAGGACACCCCAAAATTGTTTTTTTAAAAAATTAAATAGAAACATTCATCAGATGACATAGGAAATATTTAAAAAATAAATGAAATAGAATAAAAAATATCAATGTGTAAAAATAGAAAAATTTGTATTAAAATCAAATAGAAAAATACATTGCCACAGTTTTTACATCCAGTTGGTGTCTTAGAGGAATTTGCATAAAAGAAAACATTTTTTCCCTTACAGACAGACACATTTCATGTGACCTTGATACATTCATCGGGTAAAATAGAAAATATTAAAAATAGAATAAAAACAAATAGAAAATAGTGTAAAAAATAGAAAAAATGGTATTAAAATCAAATAGAAAATATATTGCCACAGTTTTTTTTACATCCAGTTGGTGTCTTATAGGAATTTGCATAAAAGAAAAAAAGATTTTCCCTTACAGACAGACACATTTCATGTGACCTTGATACATTCATCAGGTAAAAATAGAAATATTAAAAAAATAAAATTAATGGAAACCATCAAATAGGAAGATTATTTATAAAACAGAAAACTGCAACCATAATTCTGTACACCGTAATAAAATAATCAGAAACAATCCCAATGTGTCATGCTAGGGAGTGATGAATAACGCAATGTGTTGGGAGTAACCCCGATATTTGAACCCCTCACTGTACGATTTCTATTGGACGTAGGAGTACTAGTGGAGGTAGTGCCAAGTCTAATATTTCCAGATGATGGATCTGTTTTAAATGCAGCAATAGAGCGACGTACGGATGTGTTTGGAATTACAGATAACGGTACATTTAAGTTTGCAAGGGTTTTTAAAATAGATGCCACCCTGTAGGTCTCGATTGCCCTGAAATATTATATGACGTGACACTTTACACCGATGGTAGTGTGGTGTAGTCATGAAGAGCTCTCCGTTTGTTGTACACTACCTGTAATTTCTTGACCACTGAAGCGTTTTTGAGATGAAACCGCTTTTTATCACACTTTATATCGCTTGTCATTATGCTGATTGGTCACGAATGATTTTACCAACCCTATTAACAACTCATGAGTGACCACTTTGGCATTTTTTTAATTGAGGGTGAACCCTTTGCATTTCACCTGTGTGGTTCCCTGTGCTGTCCGATATGCATAGCATTTTGGCCCGCCCGAAACAAACTTGGTTATAAAGTCTTCATCAGGATGTCCGCACATTTGTGCTGTATTAAGCTCATCCGTCAGGTCGCCTAGATAAGGGCCTAGTGGAGGGATCCATTCCCCACCTTATTAAGAGATGAAAGTTTTAATAATACTATTAAAGCCCTTATATCTGAAATCTTTTCTAACCTCACTGAGGGCTGTAAACAAAAAAATGTGGGTTCTTTAAGTACAAGACCAGATGTATTGCTATATTAAGAGATTGTTAAAAGCTAATCAAAATTACATACAAACTAAATTACTTGATACTTATCCAAATATACTATTAATGAAGAAGAAAAATAGAAATTAAAAGGCTTAACTTACAACTTGAGGAGCTCTATTTGGGTCTAGCCAGATGGGCCTTTATAAGATCAAGGGCCAAATGGCTAAATGAAAGCGAGAAGAAGAGAAAAGAGATGGTCAAAGAAAAGCTTTAACTTCTCTTGATATAACTGGCTCCCAATCTACTGTCCCTTTTTCAATTTCAGAATTTGGCACAGCTTTTTTTTTTAAATGCATACCCTTCCAAGTTTAGTCTCAGTAACTGCACCTTGTTTATTGAAGAAGTAATTAAGTACATCCCAAACATTACTTTAATCACCTTTGTGATTCTAATATAACAGCTGCTGTTCTGACATCCAAGTGCAAAACAACCATTCTACAACATGTGGCCAACACTGTGCATTCTTCTTATGCAAAATTCAAAAAAACAAGACTTTTAATAAAGTGTTTGTGATTCTAATATAACAGCTGCTGAAATAATGAAAGCTATCCTTTCATGAAAAAAGGAAAGGCTCCGGTATAGACGGCTTTCTGTAGAATTCTATAAGCATTTTTGGGAATATATTCAGTATACAATATATTCAGGTTCCGCTGCTTTGTATGTATAAAGAATGTATGGAGCAGAAAGAGATGACGACCACCACCATGAAACAAGGTATTAATTCACTTATCCCTAAACAGGGTAATGACACACGGTTTGTTGACCGCTGGTGTCTAATTTCACTTATAAACAACTGACTATAAAATAATAGCCTTAGTTTATGCCAATAGCCTTAAAACAGACCTTGGGGACATCATCTCTGAAACACAGTCTGGCTTTATGGAAAATTGTCACATCTTAATCTTTTTCTAGGTTTCTACAAGGCCTTTGATACTATTGAGCATACTTTTCTTTTGAAGACTCTTAAATTATTTGGTTTTATTAATGTTATTGAGATGCTTTATAAAGACATTAATAGTTCTGTGATAATTAATCACAAACCAACTAATAGATTTGAGATAAAATGTGGAATTCGACAGGGATGCCCAATTTCCCCCTTTCTATTTCTGATGGTTACAGAACTGCTGGCGTTAAGTGGAATTAATAATATTGATTTTGACAGATGACACCATTCTGTTTTAACTTTGGTTGCACAAGTCTCTACTTCAAAAATAACCAAAACTAAAGATAATCTTAACTCTTGGTTGCAAAGAGATTTAAGTATATTTGGCAGAAGTCTTTTGGTCAATGCAGACGATCTCTCCCATTTAGTTTTACCCTTCTCTATAATTATTTATTGTTGAGTTATAAAAAAAGTCAAAAACAACGTTTTGAAAAAACAATATATTACAGTTTATGTATGATGCACCCAGGTTAGGAAAAGATGCATTTTTTCAAACGGCCCTACCGTATCTCACCTTCCCCCCTCTCTTCCTCTGACTCTAAAGAATTGATCAGGTCAAGTCTGGCATAAAACCTATAGAAAGAAGCCTTTTTTCCCTCCCACCATCAAGTACCCTTCTGTCTCCTACCCCCTGGTGTCTTAGACTAAGCTAAGATAATACAATGTCGATAACCTGTATTTTGGTTCTTAATTCTCAATTGGACCCTCAGCCTCTCTTTGTCCTCATTAAATCATGGAACACGTGATAGTAGGATATTTCTAACATTATCAATGACAAAACACTTAAAGAGAATAATAAAATCTTTCTTGATATCCTCTGAAAAATAAACCTCACAAACTTAAAAAGAAGGTTCTTTCTGACTGTAAAGCACTGGATGGTTTAGACTTTTTGGACTTCAGAGACACCGTACACTCATTTAGAATTGGTTGTATCAGATGATGTCTTATATATTCTAATTCCTTGTGGTTTTTATTCCTAATCATATATTTCACCTTGTTGGTGGTCTTTCCTCCCTTTTAAAACGTGACTTTGCTCCATCCAAATTACCTATCAAGTTATCTAAATTTCACCAACAGTGTCTTTTGACTTGGAAACTGTTTCCTTCACAACTTCTCGTCTCATAAACCCCTTATTTAATAGTTTTTGACGCTATTTTAACATATGATATCAACTGGAAAAGAGCTTGGTTGTTACCTAGTAAATACTGAATTACAAATAAAGTAAAGTAGCTTCAAATCAAAGATTCTTGATAAAATATACCCCGTAAATGTTACTGTAGCCAAATATGCAAACATAAGCAATGCCTGTTACTTCTGTGGTGATACGGATGAAACACTATCACACACACACACACACACACACACACACATACCCCACACACACACACACACGCACACACACCCCCACACAAACACACACACACACACACACCACACCCCCACACACACACACACACACACACACACACCTAATTCATTACAACCTGGGTCTTTGTTGCCCACCCTGCATCCCCAAGGAGAAAAGCCCCCCAGCTATAATTCAGACACGCTCACCCCCAACCCGGGTCTTTGCGCCACTCTGCCTACAGTGCTGTGTGAATCCTCTAGATTACTGCCTCCTAACACCTCAGTCCTTTGTAGGGCATAAACCGCCCGGCACAAATGGTCAAGGCCTGTTTCCCCTGGCTGTAGTACTTTGGCTTGTGATTTCAGTAGACTGGGTCCAACGCCCTTAAATACAAAAAAAGAAAGTTTTCAATACACCCACACACACACACACACACACACACACACGCACACACACACACACACACACGTTAATACCTCATTCTCTATGCCAGGGCCCCTGCTATGTGTATTAGGAGCCTCGTGTGTCTTCAGATAGTTGTCAGATTGTAGAGGTGGACAGCTCCTCTTGGTTAGATCATGGTTTGCTGGAAATTCAGTCTACACCGACTAGCTAACAGAACAGCTGAAACGAGAAGGAATGAAGCGGCAGGTCTGGACTTGCCCTTGTTACTTAAAGGATGAGATCTATACATTAATGCGTCGTCACAGTTCTATCTGCTACCCGTTGGTTCCCTAATGCACGCACTACAACCAGCGGCATGACGCTTCACAAAATATAGCTATAGTGCTGTAATAGCATGGTTAAAAACATGACTATTTTGTCCTGGAAAACGAAAACTGTAATCCATTAAAGTTTAAAACGAGCACACACACTGCTGCATGCTAACTATCTAGCTAAAAAACGTCACAGCATTAAAGTCAGTCTGAACATTTTAAGACCTTTAGTTCACACACATACACACCCACACCCCTGTTTAATCACGCACCCTAGTAGTCAATCTTTTAAAAACCTTCACTTACCATCATTTTTCTTCTTTTATATAAATTCCACTTGATTTATTTCCATCAGATTTGACAAATTGCGTGCGCAGCATCCTTAGAGGGGGATTTTTACGCCCCCACCGAAAAGGACACTGAGAGGGGAATTTTGGCTCCCACCGAAAAGTGCATCCTTAGAGAGGAGGAATTTGGCCCCTGTGACCTTAAGGGGGGGAAATATATTAATTATTGGCCCCCACCGAAAAGTACACCCTGAGATAAGGAATTTGACCCCTGTGACCTTTATGCACATTTTTAGCCCCCACCAAATAGTACACTGATATCACTACTAACATTAATTAAAAAGAAAGATATTTAGAATTAGAATTATAGAGATTTGTGCATATGGTTGTAAAACATGTTCTTGCATTGTGAACAAGAGTTTGAAATTAAGCCTTAAGCATTAAGCCATTAGGGTAAATTTCCAGAGGAACATTAATTCCCTCTGCTCACTTTTAAGGCAAAGTAGGTTAAATAATACATTTTATTTATATAGTGCTTTACATGGTAGGCTACTCAAAGCCACTTTACAGTACATTTAGCACATACAGATACAGCAATAAAACCAACACATAAAACAAGCATATTAAAATTTAAACACAGTGTAGCCTACAACTTTGTAAAAATGTGGAGTGACTAGTTGGCCAAGTAGATATTTTTAAATCATTACGCATTCAGTCGGTCCACTATGGTCTGTTGGGCGTTTTTTTCAGTTATCCTGGATATCTTCATTTTACTTCTGTGCAACAGCCCCCGGGTGTCTTTATTATGTTTATAATAATATTGGAGGGAAAGTGAAACACAGCTTAAACGGATGATGACAGTGTCGCCCACAATCCACCTGCAGTGAAGTTTGACACATATCGTGTCTTTTCCTGAAGATCCTGGACATTATTTTAATTTATCTGGACGTTAAAGACAAAGGAAGAGTCTGGAAGGACGCGTCCTATGTACCACAAGTCTCTGTAGAAGCCAAGCTACATCTGCAGCGAGCAAACCCGTCTCTGTTCCCCAGTCTGCAAGGGATGCGCACATCAAAAGCCTGGACTTGTGTGGATGTTTCAACCTCACAGACAACAGACTCGGACATGCCTTAAAAACATTTCCATATGGATTTATTTTTAAATTCTGTGCTTTGTTCTCAAATAAAAAGAACATATGTTAAATCTGTTCATTGTTGTTTAACCAAACTTTAATGTTTTCAGAAAATACATGTTTCCTATTAACCCATGTCCTAATAACAATATAATACAAACATTTTTTAGGGAAGGCATAAACTAATCAACTCTAATACTGGTCACTTCTTTTCTACACTACATCTGGAGTGAAGCTGTATTGTCATTGAGTTGTTCAATACTCAGTACTAGTACCTACTGTGGCAGTGGTAATAGTAATGGATTGGTGTTTGTATCAGTTCTGACACTGCTATTATGAGGTATCACCATTTGTCATTCTGTTTTCTTTAGATTATATGATATCAAGGGGAATGGCTATAATGGCCCAAAATGATTGTCTTGATACTGTGATACATAAGACTTTTTTTGTAGCTTGCCTGTATGCAGTGAACTGATATGGTCTAGGGATAAGTAGCAGCATTCCTCAAACCCTGGATGTTGAGTGAGGCACATCACATCTGCTGATCGCGGGGTAAGCTCCTCGACCAGTGGCCAAAACGCACTCACTTCCCTACAGCACAAGCTCTTCACAGCAGTTTTGCCACCACAAACACAAGCACCTGCCAAACACAGCGCCACGTTTTCACCGGAGGAAGTGGTATATGCTTAGAAATAACACTAGGCAAAAAACACTTATCTTAATGTTTATCTGAACTAACAACATGATCACTGTCACTAGATAGAAAGAAAACGTTGACTTTCACTTGGTGCTATTCACTGGCAGTAAAAAAAAAGTCATTGTATGCGCTGCTGCGCTGGCGTGTTGCTAAATGATAGCAACTCACCAGGAGACTTCCCCAACTTCCCCAACTCTCGGCAATTCCTCATTTGCCGACTCGCATCTGACAGGTTCAAAATTCAAGTCAGTCACCAGAGTTCTACTACTAGGCTGAGGCTACGCTCCCCAACGTGATGTCATCACTTAATTGAGTTAAAAAACAAACAAAAAAAAACTGGCCTTTAACACTATTTGGAGACATTTTTAAAAATGATATACATATCGTTTGTGCTTTTTGTATCCAATAATCATAAGTGGTGGTTAACCTGCAAATCACTGCTGAAAGTCAAACGTAAACTATTTTGTTATGGAAGTCACCCACTAAAAGTGAAAAGTTACTGCAAACTGGAAAGTCAATAGCAGCGAAGTTTCACATGATAGACTGCAATGGCCCACCTCTATGAAGGTAAATATGGTGCGAAATGTGAGAGTGCGTAGCTGTGATGTGAGCACTTGTAGAATATGATTTGAGACCTAGTAAAAAAATCTGTACTCGTAGATGCGATGTGAGCACTTTTAGAATATGAGTTGAGAGCTTGTAGAAAAAAATACCGACCTCGACCTGATCTGATCCCCAGCCGGACCTGGAGAGCTCCAGACCCGGTAGCAGCGGCACAACCCCCCTGGAGCTCACCGCCGGCACAACATTTTTACAGACCCCAAATCAGTGACATCACACTTTGGTTTGTGGATTGCCGCTTTGATGCTGGGAGTTTGAATTTTGGTAATTTTCGCCATCTTGGTATTAGAAATCAGAAGTGTTCCATATGACAAAAGGGTGGAGGTGGTGAAGATAACACGTCTAAGACAGTGTTTTGTATGTTATCCTGTGAATAAAGTAAGATTTAGCATAGACCAGTGATCATCAACTGGCGGCCCGCGTGCCGAATGCGGCCCGCCAAGCCGTTCGATCCGGCCCGCGACTGGATTCCAAAATTGTGAGGATCAAAGAGAAAATATGTAGGCCTATTCTACACTATTAAAGCAACTAAAAGCAGCAACAACTGAGTCTCTTCTCAGTAATCACCACCATTTATGACTCTATTTAGGCTACACCCCAAAATGAGGACAGACTCGTTACACTGTTTTGTATTTATTGTTTCACACAGTTTTTTTTAAAACATAACTTTTCCTCATGCCCTTACTTAACATTTGTTTTTTATTTCAAAGTCTCAACAATATGCTTGGAACTAGCAAACTCCTCAGGACTAAAAAAGGAGGAAAAAACGATCTGGCACAATTTAAAATAGCATGGTAAATAAATAGCCTGGAACCAGAACAAAACAGGTCACAAATATTGTTCGCACAGCAAATAAAACGTTAAGTGGGCTATAGCGAAATCAAATCACAAGGCTGAAATGGACTACTATAACACTAATTAATCAATGGCTGAAGTTACATTTCCCCTCTGACACTAACTTTTTCACATCAGGCTTGGCCGCTGTCAGACTTATGCGCAAACAGTCCTCCAAAGACTGGGTTGACAGACGGTTCCTCTCGTGCGTTTTAATCGAGTTCATCTTGGAGAACGCAGCCTCACAGGTGTAGGTTGAACCGAACATGGTGAGTACATACACAGCCAGCGTCTTCAATGTGCCATAGACCTCGGGACAAGATATCCAAAACGCGCTCAGGCTTTCAGCACCACTGAGAGTAGCCTTCATGTCGCCTGCGGCCTGAATTTCAGCCAGCTCGCTGCCTCGTCCAACTGCAGCATTTTCACCGCGTTTGTGGAGAATTCTCCGCTTGGGGTGATGGTGAATGGGTCACGCACAAATCCAATGACATCCCTGGAAATAAAAAAGTCATCAAATCTAGCAGAGAAGTTGTCTTTTAATTGTGTGATAAATATCTTCATCTTGTCTGTTACGTTGCCTTCTCTCACCGTCTTCAGTGTGTTGAAGTGCAGCAGCCTCCCTGACAACAAATCTGCGTGGAACAGATCAAGTTCGTTCCCAAAGGCTTCAAGTTTTTCCACCAAATCCACCACTGATTTTTCTTTTCCTTGCAGCTGTAGATTAAGTGTATTTAAATGGGAGAAAATGTCTGTTAAAAATGCAACATTGCACATGTATCCCATGTCTTGCAAGATGCGGAGAATTGTCAGCTGCCGCTTTGGACTTACTTTGTTTTAAAAAATCCACTACTTGGGCACGGAGTTCAACGAAGCGCTCCAGTGCTTTGCCCTTACTCAGCCAGTGCATGTCATTGTGGAGTAACAGGTCATCATGAGAAGCCTGGGATTCCAGCACGAATTTGCGGAACAGGCGGTGCTGCGTGCTTGAAGTTCCTCTGATGTGGTTAATAATTTTCATTGTTTTTTCCATCACCTCTTTGAGCTCCCCACTTAGCTTTGCGCACAGCACACTTTGATGGATGATACAATGGAGTGCGTTAGTTTTAGGAGCGACAGTCTTTATTCTGCTCACCCGACCCTTATTTTTTCCAATCATGGCAGGTGCACCATCTGTCACTGTCAGGTTGATTTTATCCAGGGACAATCCATGGCTTTTAAAAAAATCCTCCAGTTTTCCAAAGATGATGTCAGCAGTGGTGTTGTCCTCGAGTTGAAGCAATGCCAGCAGCTCTTCTCGGAAATCTTTGCCATCATAGTATCTGACAAAAACGCACAACTGTGAGATATCCGTGTTGTCAGTGGACTCATCAATAGCCAGCGAAATATATTTGGCTTCCTTGACCCCGTCAATGACAGCTCGCTGAACTTGCTCCGCCAAAACGTGTACACGACGTGCATTAGTTGAGGCAGATAGAGGTACTTGTTTGACAGATGCAATAACTCTGTCCATTGATTTGTCGGGGGCAAGTTCCTCCAGAACGGTGATCATGCACTCCTTTAAAACCTCACTTTCAGTGAAAGGCCGGTTATGTCTGCAAAGCACCCAAGCAGCCTGCAGGGATGCACACGTAACTCTCTCTTGATCAGTTAAAGTTCGAGTAATAATGCCACTTGCGTGGGAGTAGGCAGATTTCAGTGCGGCGATTTTTCTCTGACGCGCCTCTGACTGCTCAGGATATGAAATCTTAAAATTTGAATGTTTAGTGTGGTGGTGACAGCGCTAATTGTATTCTTTTGCAAAAGCAACAGTTTCGTTGCAAATTAGGCATACTGGTGAGGCATTCCGGAAGGTTGGCATGATGGCGTACTTTTCAGTCCAGTCATCATTGAAGGACCTGTTTTCAATATCAACTTTGCGTTTCATAGCCTTTGAGAGTGCCATTTTACCTCTGTTAAGAGACCCTTTCCTGTCACTTCCTCGGTTTTTGTTTTTCAAGTGCTCTATAAGTAAAATTGACTTAATTGAGTTGAGGCAAAATATCTATCACCCCTGGTGGTTATCTGTGGTATAGGTGATAGGAACCTGACTCATAAAGGCCTTCAGTTTTGTAATGAAATGGATAAGTATTAACAATAAACATCAATCATAATGTTATACCAAAATTTGATATTTTATTTAAGGGTCCGGCCCCCAAGGAGACTGTCTGGTAAAATTCTGGCCCTCTGACAAATATAGTTGATGACCCCTGGTCTATGGAGTCTGCTCTGTATTTTTCTCTGCATTGGTCTGGGGAGTCTGTTCTGTATTTTTCTCTGCACAAGAGGTGTGACCAAAGGCATAGTTGACTCTGTATGCAACTGGATAGTCTTTCAACCAATTAGACCAACGATCCGGGTGAAGCGACAGCGGCATCAACGGGTTGCTGTGCATCGGTTGAAGCAGGAGAATTAAACATGAAGGCTTCCAGACCAAGCAGCAGGGCGAAATGAAATAGCTGGCAAAGTGGGCGGGGTTTACCCAGTCTAGTATCACCCCAGTGACAAAGCCATTGTGTTCCTTATGTGGAAAAAAGTTCCTTTTAGTGAAAGAAAAAAACAAAAAACTTCAAACAGAATTTTCGACATTAATTTTTGTCCTTAAATGGGCAACACTTTCATCCACAGGATCTCACAAAAATACAATGTAACATCCCAAAATAAAATGTAACGTTTTAGGATATCATGTAAAATATAAAAAACATCAAAAAAAATGTTTGCATCAAGAAGCTTTCATTGACATTTAACAGTGCCACTCCAAAAACAAAGGAACATGCTAAAATGTTAAAACTATGTTTTGTGTGACAGTGTAAGACCTATGCTTGAAGGAAGAATAGTAAATGTTGTGTGTGGTGTTTTTGTGTTGCAGGAGGCCGAGGCAAAGATGGCTCCCCCATCATTATCTTCCCAGAGTACTCAAGCTTTAGCGAAGTGCCCGAGGAAGACTTCCTCAATGTTGTTACTTACTTGACCAGCATACCCAGGTACACACTCTCTCATACACAGAAAACTTCATTTTCATTGAGGTTACCCTCACATAATCAGACTCTTAGTCTTCAATATATCCATTAGTCATTAGTCAGTCATAATTAGCTCATTGAACACTAATAAAAGGCCTTGTGCAAAACCTTTTTTAATCCAGACAGTTGTCTGAGAGGTTTTTTATGTACTTTACTCTAAACATAACAGGTAGCTGATGATGTGATGATTTATATTTCAATCACACTGTTGGGGTAATTTGTAGTCATCTTATTCCAGTTTTTAACAGAAATTAAGCCATAAAAGATCTCTATGTTGTACTCCAGTGGCATGGCCAGTTTAATTTGATACAGGCAGCTGGGCCCCTATTAACCCTAAAATGTTTGTGTGGTACTTAGATTAGGCATAATAATTTAGGAATACTTGACATTTTAACAGAAAACTGAAAGAATAAAAGGCTTATAACATTTCTGAAAATTACCACATAGTGGTGAACAGGATCAAGCAAAGTAAAGCAGTTTTTAGAGAATGTGATCACCGTTTACAGACACACACATGCACAAATCAGAAATCCAGTTACAAGTGTTCTTACCCCCTGTCTCTAGCTTGGATGCTGCCAGTATTGGCTTCATTATCATTATTGACCGGCGGAAGGACAAATGGACCTCAGTGAAGGCCTCTCTATCCAGGATTGCTGTAAGTTCTCCAAAATAGTATTCAAATGAACGTGCGCGCACACACACACACACACACACACACACACACACATATATATATATATATATATATATATATATATATATATATATATATATATATATATATATATATATATATATATAAAAATTTACGCAGGTATGAAAAAATGCTGTAAACTAAGAATGCTTTCAAAAATTGAAGTCTTAATAGTTTATTTTCATCAATTAACAAAATGCAGTGAATGAACAGAAGAGGACTCTAAATCAAATAAATATTTGGTGTGACCACCCTTTGCCTTTAAGACAGAATCAATTCTTCTAGGTACACTTGCACAGTTTTTGAAGGAACTCGGCTGGTAGGTTCCAGACATCTTGGAGAACTAACCACAGATCTTCTGTGGGTGTGGGTTTCCTAAAATCCTTCTGTCTCTTCATGTAATCCCAGACACACTCGATTATATTGAGATCAGCCCACTGTGGGGGCCATGCCAACACACTTGTTGTCCTGCTGGAGAATAAATTTGGGGCCATCATACGCCTCCCTGATGGTATTGCATGATGGCTAAGTATCTGCCTGTGTTAATCGGTCCCGGCCTGAGAGGGAAGCTATAGAGACCCACATAGGCGACTCTCTAGCTTCAGGCATAATGCGTCCCTCGTCATCTCCTAATGTGAATATAATCATAAGAATGTGTGCCCCTGCATAGATTACGGAGGACTTAATAACATTACGGTCAGGAATACATATCCCCTGCCTCTCATTGACTGAGCGTTTAAACCCCTTCAGGGTGCCACCGGCTTTTCCAAACTCAACGCGCAACACCTAACATCTTGTCCGAATCTGACGGGGACAAATGGAAGGCAGCTTTAATACCCATCTTGGACACTTTGAGTACCTCGTCATGTCGTTCGGTCTCATCGGCGCCCCAGAGGTTTTTCAGTCCATGGTGAACGATGTGTTACAATGCTTCTTGTCTACCGGCCCCCCAAACCCAACTCAGCTTCTTCAGACCACTTCTCCAGGCCAATCTCTGACCTTCCATTCCTTTCCAAGGTGCTGGACAGCTTCAGGGCCATCTAAAACAAAATGTGTTTGAAAAATTTCTATCTGGTTTCTGCCCTGGCCACAGCACAGAAACAGCAGGTCTTAAATGACCTGCTGATGACTGCAGACGCTGGCTCCCCATCTCTTCTCATCCTCGTGGACTTGACGGCAGCATTCAACACTGTGGACCAGAACATCCTCCTGCACCGTCTAAATTCCACTATCGGGTATTCTGACTCTGTCCATGAGTGGTTCTCATCCTACCTCACCGGGAGAACTCAGCATGTCGCTATGCTGATGACACTCAACTCTACCTCAGGACAAACCCAACCCCCTCTGCTTCCCTGCCATCATTCACTCTGACCACCTGCCTGGCTGAGGTAAAGGTGTGGATGAAGCAAAACTTTCTGCAGCTAAACAGCTCCATGACTGAAGCCATCTTAGTCGGCACTCCACACCAGGTTCGGGCATCTGACATTACCAGCATCACCCTCTATGGTCAAAATATTCCACTTTCAACATCAGCCACTAACCTGGGTGTTAAAATGGACTCTCATCTGACCATTGAGGCTCACATCAAACATCTCTGCAAGACTACTTCCATCTCTGGAACATCGCCTGTTGAGGGTGCACAAACATGACCACATCACACCCATCCTGAAATCACTCCACTGGCTTCCTGTCTCACTAAGGATTGAGGTCTCCCTCCTCACCCACCAGTGCATCCATGGTAAAGCCCCCCCCCCATCTCAAGGAACTCCTCACCCCAAAGACCTCAACACGTACCCTCCGTTCTGCCTCAGCGTATCTCCTGAAACCTCCCAGGACAAAGCTCCGTACAATGGGAGATCAGGCTTTCTGCTCAGTTGCTTCCAGTCTGTGGATGCTCTCCCTGACCACCTGAGGACACCACAGACTGTGGATGCGCTCCCTTACCACCTGAGGACACCACAGATGGTGGATGCTTTAAACGTCGCCTTAAAACCCACCTTTGATTGATTGTCTGAGCCTTGTTCTTTTCCTTATTGTTTTTGTTTTATTTTATTAGGGTTCAAACGGCAAAGCGGTAGACCTCTTCATCTGTTTGTCTGTTTTAGTTATTATTATAACTCATACTCACCATTCCTGTGAGCTGGAATGCGCTAGAAACATGACACTTGGGGGAATAACTGGAAATGGTGTGGATGTGCTTCTATGTCCAATTGGCCACATGGTGGTGCTGTAATTAAGGCTTCAAAATGCAAACTTTGAAAGGCCATGCCCCCAACACCGTAAGTCTGATTGTCTTGAAATGTCTCACACAGATGCAGCTTAATGTGCTCTACAAAAAAGCCTCAAGGATCATTAAGGTCCATCTAGAAAAATGTTCCGCTATTTTTTGAAAAACACATTTTTGAGATGTCCAACACCGTAGCTCCGATTGCCACTAAATTTTCAGTGAATCATCAATGAATAAAGCTTATTACAAGTTGTATAAAGCATGTCCATGTATGTCAATTACTTTTCAAGTTATTGACAAATGAACTTTGAAAGGGGCATTGCTCTGGACATAAATTAACACAAATCAGTGACTGTCACTGAAGATCAATCATAACAAAACTCATAGGGTATGTTCAGATTAGTGTCCCAGATATACCCAGACAGTTTTATATATATATGCCACTAGTACTCTAACCCACAAAACTCACAGGGTATATTCAGATAAGTGCCCCTGATATACCCAGCCAGTTTTATATACATACAGTACGTCACTAGGGAGCGCTACAAGCACAAGATAGGTGAGTGGCATTACAGACTTTTTACTATAAATCACATTCAAGGTCCAATCATGACAAATCTCTCAGGATATGACCTCATAAGTACCTGAACCACGCCCTGAAAGATTCATTCAAATTCAAACATCAGCGGGCGCTATAAATGCAAACAAACAGCAGGTGATATTGTGTAAATCAGGCTATAACTGACTAAATGTTTGTCTAATCAACACAAACCTTCCAGGAAATGTCTACATGATGATCTTACCAGAGATGGCAAAAGTACTCACTTCCCGTACTCAAGTAGAAGTACAGATAATTGTGTAAAAAAATACTCTGGTAAAAGTAGAAGTACTGATTTAACTTCTTTACTCAAGTAAAAGTAACAAAGTAGAGGTTTGGAAATGTACTTAAAGTATAAAAGTAAAAGTAGCCTTGCAAATGACAAAGCTACCTGGACCAGACAGATGTTACTAGACATCACGCTGAGAAACTTCAGTGGACATGGAGAAAAAGACTCTTTATATGCCATTGCCTACATTTTAAATGGATGTCTGCCAATAGGCCTAAAACATGTAGCTTATTTATTGTGACAGAGACTGGGACTCCAGGTTAATAAGATTCTGACCAAGTAGCAAGATATAATTTCAAGTGGGATTTTGTGAGAAGTCTCTCCATTCGAGGTGTCTCTGGGATACCAACCACCTTTGTTTCATCTCAGGAGAAAGACTTAATTGTCCCGCCAGAGAAAACCTTTGCCACTGCTGTAAGGTTTGGAATGAGGCCTGTGTGGCTCCTCTCCAGAATACTGAGCGGAATAAGAGAGTGGTGGACAGACACAGGATTCCTGATCCCCAGTTCCGACCTAGTCAAGACGTTTGGCTCTCCTCCAGGAATATTCCTCTGTGTGCTGTGTCCCGTAAGCTGTCTCCCTGGTATTTGGGTCCCTTTGAGGTCAAGGCCATCATCAACCTATCTGCTGTACGGTTGAAGTTGCCCCAGTCTATGGGAGTCCATCCCGCCTTCCACGTGTCTCAACTGAAGCCTGTTTTCCGCAGTCCCTTGTGTCTTACACTGTTGAGGGGTCTTCAATATCTGGTGGACTGGGAGGGTTATTGGCCCGAGAAGAGGACCTGGAATCCCGGGAGATTCTAGACCCCCAGCTGGTGAGGAATTAACCTAAATCCCCTACTCTGACAAACCTAGTGGGTCACCAGGAGTTGCCCGTTAAGGGTGGGGTACTGTTATGGGTCAGCTTTGGTTTCCCCAGCCTGCCTGTTATCCTCTTCCCATTTCCCCTGTGTTTCTGTCTCTGTGTGTTTTGTCTCCACCTGCTGTGGCAAGAGGCACTAGCTATGTTTCCATCCACAGGTTTCTATCCAAATTAAGTGATATTGAATGAAAAATGCCTTATGGAAACAATAAAATTAAAAAATTCGATTGGAATTTCATGAATATCGAGTCAATTGAAGTACATCCGGTCTCATCGGATTTTCTCTTGATGGTTATATGGCTTTTGCGATAAACGCTGATGGAAACGTTATTTGCCAAATAAATAATGAATTGCGGTTAAGTTTTAGGTTATTTTATGGTTGCAATCTGCCACAAAACGAAGAAGATGTTTTAGTTCATTTCTGCCCAGTATTTTGTCTCTGTTTGCACACATGGCAGGTGTCAACAAAGACAGATGTAAGTGGACAGACAAGAGACTTTCTAAATTTAATTTATCAGGAACTCGTGAAGGAAATGGCCAACAAAGGTTAGGACAAGCTGTGGGACGTCCTCTGGAGTAAATGGAAGGCGCTCAAACCGCAAGACATCTCTCAAAAAAGAGTTGTCTTGCAGCTGTGCTGGAGGGAAAATAAAAGACAAGTTGCATCTGCATCGTCAAAGCGATGTAATGATAGCGTAGTTGTTTTCTTATTATGATTGATATTATGCCATTGATATGGCACATAAGCACTACAACTTGTGAAATATTGATCATGTGTTGGTAGACGGAGCAACCCATTTTATCAAGAAAAACTTTGTTTGCAAAAGTTTGCTTGAATGTTGTGCAATTTAGTGCAAAAATTAAAGGAAACACCTTAAAATGTCTAAAATCAATTTGATATGCCAATTTGATCGCAAAACAGCATGTGATGTCATTACGCACCGGCTTTTTTTTTCTTCACTTAAAAGCCGTTGGATGGAAACACACTTTCACCAGCTTAATTCACATGAGTTTTTAACCGAACTTCAGATAATTGGATTGACAAGTGGATGGAAACTTAGCTAGTGTCAAGAGGATCTAGGTCAAGGGGCGTGGCCACCCTCTCATGCTCGGTTCCAGTTCAGCTGCAACACATTCCATTAATCAATCCAGCAGTTTCTCTCCCCAAGCTGTTCACCTCTTCAGCGCCAGATCGTTCCATCCATTCATGTGTTAACTGGCTCGGTGTTCCTGCTAGTGATTCCACTCCTAGTACTCCTGTCCTCCTTTGTCTCTTCCGTTCAGATTCCATTCTGAATGCCTACCTACTAGGGATGAGCGAGTACAGCATTATCTGTATCTGTATCTGTTTACCACATGAATTATCTGTATCTGTATCTGTACTCGGACTGGGCGGGGCCTAACTCGGAAGTGGACAGATTTTGAAGATACTCGTTTCAGCCGAGTATCTGGATCATCTCTACTACCTACTGCTATCCTGCTGTGACCTGCTTGGCTGCACTGCTGTCGTTTCCTGCTAGCCTGCTGTTAGCTCACCTCTGCATCTCGTCACTCTCTCAACTGGACCTCTTGGTGAGTCAAAACTGGACTCTCACTGACTACCTACTCTGAGTGTCAGTTCTGCCCTGGCTTCACCCATTGTCTGCCTCCTTTCAACTTCGGTCCTGACCTGAAGTAACTCAACCACTCCGCACATTTCAAGACTGATCTAATAAACGTTGTAAATTGTTTCTCTGAGTGGGTGTCTCTGTGTTGTGGGCCATAGCCTAACTGCCTGTATTTCTCAACATTGAGGATGCCATTAATCCTGACCAAATCTCCAACTCTAATTGGCAGAAATGCAGCCCCAAACTCGCAAGGAACCTCATGCTTCGCTGATGCCTTCCTGCTACAACCAAATATATTTCAAATTTTGACTCATCAGTCCAAAGCACCTGCTGCCATTTTGTTTTCATGCATAGTTAAGTTGCTTGGCCTTGTTTCCATGTCGGAGGTATAGCGTTTTGGCTGCAACCCTTCCATGAAGACCACTTCTGGCCAGACTTCTCTGGACAGTAGATGGGTGTCCCTGTGTCCCACTGGTTTCACACATCTTTCGACTTCGAAGGGAAAAAAAGCTTGATGTGTTTTTTATCAAGTTTCCTTGGCCGATCACTGCGTCTACGATCCTCAACGTTGCCCGACATTTTGCCAGTGTGCCTATAAGAATTGATGCTGGTTTGAAGGCAAAGGGGAGTGACAGTTTTGTTTGCTCAATTTGCATTCTGTAAATTTATAAAAAATAAACAATCATTATTTATATTTTTGAAAGCATTCTTAGTTTACAGCATTTTTTCCACACCTGCCTAAGACCTTTGCACAGTACTGTGTGTGTATATATAATGTTCTCTAGATCAGCCATTTCTGAAAACGTTTTGCTTACTAATCCTTGCTACTACAAAGCCATGTCTACTACTATATATACAGTATAGATTGCATATCTATGAGTTTTTTTTATACACAGTTTTGTGTATCAAAATATCTTTTTAATAATTGGTCTGAGTAATCTGATACTGCTCTTATTTGTGCTACTTTGTATTATTCATATATATATATATATATATATATATATATATATATATGTATATATATATACACACACACAGCACATGCCACATGTTATTGTGTTCCCTGTTTGGTGTAGCCTGGTTAAAGAAAATTACTTAATGAATGAGTGAATGAAATGATGGGACAGCTTAAAAATGTATTGTAAATTCACATGTTGTCATCTAGGGAGCGTTTCCAGGAAATCTGCAGCTGGTGTTAGTGCTGAGGCCGTCCAGGTTCTTCCAGAGGGCAATAGCAGACATTGGGATCAAGCTACACAAGGATGACTTTAAAATGAAGGTAGAGAAAGAGAGAGAGAGAGAGAGAGAGAGAGAGAGAATATTACGGTAGCACACGGACATCAGTCACACAACACAGAATATAAATAAGATACTAGGAAAAATATACATACAATATACATGTAATATAGGAATAAAATATAAGAACAAATATTTGAATAGATACAGGATGGGAAAACAAAATGTGCAACTGCTTAAATAATATGCTAAACTGTAAATAAACCAATTGTGCAGGTTGCACTTAGTGCAGTAGTGGGGTGTCTTAAAGTCTTATGTAGCACCCAGTGATGACATGTTAAAGAGTTTTATTGCCTGTGGTAGGAATGATTTCCTTATCGAAGCTGCCGGAGCCTCTTAGAGAAGCTGCTCCTCTGTTGGACCAGTGTGGGGTGGAGAGGGTGGTCGGTGTTATCCATGATAGATAACAGTTTGTTCAGAGACCTCCTCTCCACCACAGCTTCAAACATGTCCTGTTTGCAGCCCATCACGGAGCCAGCCTTCCTGATCAGTTTGTTCAGTCTGTTTGTGTCACTGGCTCCGATGCTGCTGCCCCAACAGATGGCGGAGGGGATCAGAGCGCTGGCCACCACAGACTGGTAGAACATCTCCAACATTCTGCTGCACACGTTGAAGGATCTCAGCTTCCTCAGGAAATAGTCTACTCATCCCCTTCTTGTGCTGTTGATCTTCCAGTTCAGCCGTCTGTTGATGTTGAAACCCAGGTGTCTGTACTCCTCCACCATGTCCACGTCACTTCCCAGGATGCAAAGGGGCTGCGGAGCAGTTCCCTTCCTCCTGAAGTCGATCACCATCTCTCTGGTCTTATCCACGTTCAGCAGCAGGCGATTCTTACCAGACCACTCCACAAAGTCATCCACCAGTGCCCTGTACTCTCCCTCCTGTCCATCTCTTATACACCCAACAACTGCAGAGTCATCAGAAAACTTCTGTAGGTGACATGACTCTGAGTTGTACTGGAAGTCTGTGGTGTATAAGGTGAACAGAAAAGGAGACAGCACAGTCCCCTGTGGGGCCCCCTTACCACTCACCACCACATCAGACAGAACACGGTCCAGACGGACAAACTGTGGTCTGTCTGTCAGGTAGTCAGTGATCCAGGAGACTGTGGAGGCACTGACACCCATCACCCGCAGCTTCTCACCTAGTAGCAGTGGCTGGATGGTGTTAAATGCACTTGAGAAATCAAAAAATTTGATTCTCACAGTGCCACCACCGCCATCCAGGTGCAAATGAGCTCACTGCAGAAGATAGATGACAGCGTCGTCCACTCCCAGACGAGGCTGGTAGGCAAACTGTAGAGGGTCCAGAGAAGAACTCACCTGTGGCCTCAGGTAGGCCAAGACCAGCCTCTCCAGCACCTTCATCACATGGGATGTGAGAGCCACTGGGCGGTAGTCTTTAAGGCCAGATGGAGTTGACTTCTTGGGGACCGGGATAAGGCAGGACGTCTTCCACAGCAGTGACAACCTCTGCAGGCTCAGGTTGAATGGGTACTGGAGAACACCAGACAGTTGACTGGCGCAGTTCTTCAGGACCCTGGGGCTGATGCGGTCGGGGCCAGCAGCCTTGCGCTGGTGAAGCCTCTCCAGCTGTCTCTTCACCTGGCCAGGTGTGAATGTAAAGCAGGGGGTGCTTAAAGTGTCAGTGGGCGGAGAGGAAATGTGCTGTAGTGGTGATGGGGGGAGTGGGCTGACTGCAGGAGGGCTGACTACAGGGGAGTAAGGAGGGAGGTGTGGGAACAAAAGACGGGGGGAAGAGGCAATGAGAGGGTGTAGGGGGTTGGTGGAGTGGTAGAGGAGGCAGGGGATGACTGTGAGCTAAACCTATTGAAGTAACAGTTTTCTCCCTCATGTTGTTCTGCTGGAGACTGGCCTCCAGCTTCTTCCTGTAGGTGTTTTTACACTCCCTCAGTTTATCCCGCAGTCTGCGCTGTACTTCCCTAAGAAGAACACTCAGGGTACTGGTGATCCACGGCTCATGGTTAGGAAAACAGCGTACAGTCCTGGAGGGCATTTTCACAGAACTTGATATATTCTGTGATACAGTCAACCATGTTATTGATGTCCTCCCCATGTGGCTCACAGAGCACACCCCAGTCTGTAGACTCCAAGCAGTCCTGCAGTGCCTCCTCAGCCTCGTGAGTCCACCTCCTCACAGTCCTTCTGTAAACAGGCTGCCGCAGGACACGCGGGACATACATAGGAGACAGCAAGACAAGGTTGTGATCTGATTTGCCAAGGGGGGGGCAGTGGTACTGTATAAATCTTTAGCATTTGCATAAAGGAGGCCCAAAGTTTAATTTCTCTTGTGGGGCAGTTAATATATTGTGGAAGGTCCGGGAGGGATTTATCCAGAGAAACATGATTGAAATCCCCAGAGATAACGATGAAGGTGTTGGGCTGCTGCGTCTGGAGTTGTGAGACCGTGGTGTGAATAACGTCAGCAGCTGCCTCCACATCAGCAGATGGTGGAATGTAGACAGTGATCATTATGGCGGACGTAAACTCTCTCGGTAGATAGTACGGACAAAACCCAACAGCCAGCAGTTCATTGTCCGGTCTACAGAAACGTTCCTTCAAACGTTCCTTCACATGCTTCAGTACCAATCAAATTCACTCGTATAAACTGCAATCTTTAGAAAAAAATAGTTTGTTTTATGCTTGCAAGGGTGGTCAAGAGACGTGAGGTTTTTTAACTGAATGAATTTAAATTTCAAAGTGGCTTGGTTGGTGCATATTTCTCCATGTAGCTCTCAGTCTCAGCCCCCATTGCTAGCAGATCGGTCGCTTGCTGTTTAGTCAGCCAAAGACCGTGCAATTTGCCCAACTGAATAAATCTCGCCACACATATAAACCCCAAACTGCTTTGCTAGTTCCATTGTGTTGTAACAAAGACATCTGCTGAAAAAATAATTGTATTCATTAGCATGATTTCCGTACTGTTTAGTTCAAAAACATCAAAGACTCCAACGTACGAAAACATAACGGACCGGACACAAGCTTTTATTTTGAAAAGTTGAAGCTCACGGACAGCACCAACTGGAAGGGCATGAGAAGGGATGTCTCCAGGCTGCAGCCATACCCGACTCAAATATCGTTTTGGGTCCCGGTGATTATTTGTGAAAATGTGCCAACGACAGCCTTTTCAAGTCATTAGAGAAGGAAGGAGTGGTAGCATGCACGCTCCCAAACTGACGCTCTTCTGAGAAATGGAGTTTTGGATTATGTTCAGCTTCGGCAGCTTTGCCTATGCTAAAATATACAATGACTGAGGAAGCTTAGTGACGAGTCCATAGCAACCAGTTCACGTGTTAAATTTATTTCCCAGTATGCTTTGTTAAATGGTGTCAATGTTTTGTTTTATTTAATGTAAATACTAGTTTGCTAGAGGAGTACAGTAACTTAGTATTTGAAGTAATGCAGGAAGTGTGAATTTAGTTTCCATGTAAATTGTGTTTCCATAACAATGTTAGTGGTAAATCTACTGAAACCATAACATGTGTAAGGTGAGAAAAGCACAGGTTAAGTTGTGTATCATATAAAAACAATGATTACCTGTACTTTTTTGCCAAGTGCAAATCAGAATGGTAGGTGTTGGGGAGGGTCATGCCTTTTTTCCCCAATCCTTTTGGAGGGTCATAGAAAAATGTATTATTGGAGAAGGGAGGGTCATGTCTTTTTTGACTGAAGACCCCAAAACTCCTCTGCTAGCCCCTTACATATAGAAGGACAGTCCCTAACCCTCCCCAGAAATCCTTCAGATAATGATACACAACCTGCACTGAAACTCACATTCAGTACAGTACAGCGTAGCAGCAAAATGGATGCTCAGGTAACATCCATAGTTCAATCAGGAGAGACAAGTGAATGAAGTAAACATATTTAAGGCCCTTTTGAAACTGAATTAAATATTATTCTTCTGTGCAATGAATAGCCTTTTTGGATTTAGATTTGTTTCTTTATTACATGTGAGAAAATAAATAATCTGAGAGAAAAAACATTTTGAGAGAAAAAAATTATCACACTGATAGCAAAAAATAATTATTGAGACTTAAAAAAAGTTTGAAAATGTTTAAATTATTTCTGAGAAAAAAATCTCTTTCAAAATACTGTTTAAAATATTGTTGCTATGTGTGTAAAAAAATGCTAAATGCTAGCTTGCTATTCCACCAAGACTGGCAGTGAGTCCAGGGGGGTTGTGCCGCTGCTACCGGGTCTGGAGCTCTCCGTGTCCTGCTGGAGATCAAATCAGGTCGAGGTTGGCAGCAAAGCTTTCTAGCAATGTTTCCATGCTGGTAGAGCCCCACTGAGATTGGTCTGTCTGTACCTGCAGGACCAGGAGCTCACCGCCAGTGAGTTTGACTGTTAAACACTGAAGGTGTTAAGATAATTAAAAGGTATATATTTAGAAGTGGACTGGCTGCTTGTTAGCTAACGCTAGCTTCCGCGCTGAACTAAGGCAGTGCATCTATGGCGGTGACAATAGTGTAATGATTCAGATGGACTCCCAAGAAAAGAAGGTGCTCACCCAACTGGCCAATCGGAACGCCCAATCGGGCCCCGCCCATGACATTTTCACAGCGAGAGAAAAATCCTGAGACGAGAGCAAAAAACTGAATCAAGAGCAAGCTAGGTTTGAGAGCAAGAAGAAAAACGGTTGTTTTTTTTAGAGAACTTTTTTCACACTGATAGCCAAAAACATATATTTAAGAGTTTAAAAAAGTATTTTGAGAGAAATTTGTTTTTCTCAGAAATATTTTTTAAAATTTACAATTTATATTTAAACTTTTTTTAGTCTCAAATATTATTATTTTTTGCTATTGGTATGAAAACATTTTCTCAATAATTTTCTCGCATGTAATAAAGAAACAAATCTAGCGGCATACATATCATACTCAAAAAATCACTAAACTTTGCAAACGCATCAGGGCTGGTGATGAATTTTATATTTTTTTTTTTTTGACAAGTGTTTTTATTGAGTTTTTTCAAATTACATTACATTTCAACAATACAAAACAGTAAAACAAAACAAGGCACATCAATAAGTACAAATAGGCATTTGTCGATATTCAAAATGTAGATAAGTTAGTGGTATGTTTTACTGGTAGGGTAACACATTGACTCCCATCGTGGCAATTAAGACAAGTAAATAAAAATTAAAAATAATATTAAGGAGCGACAAACAAGCACATGCACAGATGAATACTCTGTATGCAAAATGCTCCCACCTTCCAAAGTATGATCAGTGACCTTATTGAAATTAGATTTTTTTTTTTTTTTTTCCTTCCTTTCTTTTCCTTCATTAAATAAAAAAATAAATAAACAAATAAAAACAAAAAATCCAAAAAATAATAAAGGAAACTGGTAGACTACAAAGTCGCAATAAAATCCCCCCCCCCCAGAAACTGCATAAATGAGCCCCAAATCTTTACAAAAGTATTATGTTTCCCTTTAACAACATAGGTAAGTTTCTCTAGGGCAAGGCATTGTAGTAGCCCTTCGATCCAGCTTTGCTTGGTTGGTCTGTGAACAGATTTCCATGACAGTGCAATTTTATGTTTAGCTACAAGAAGACAAAATGTTACCAGATTCTTTCTGCTATTGTTTAGTGTACAGCTTGCTGGGAGACATCCAAAAATACAAAGTTTTGGACATAGTGGAAGTTGTTCATTAATGAACATAGATAAAATTGTAATGATCTCTTTCCAAAATTCTTGAATGAGGGTGCATTCCCAGAGGCAGTGGAATAAACTACCCCTCTGTGTACCACACTTGATGCAAGTATCCGGTGTATTAGGGTGGATGCGATGCAGTAGTTCTGGGGTAACGTATGTTCTCATCACCCATTTATACTGGAGGAGTTTGAATCTTGTATTTATTGTTTGTACTTGGCACTGGAAACATATATCCTGCCATTCCTCTACAGTGATTCCTTCCGTAAGGTCTGAACACCATGCTAGTCTTTTATCCTCTGAGGATTCTCTTGATGCAGCTATGATGATCTGATAGAATTTGGAGATTAGTCCGGCTGCTCCGTGATGGTTCAAAGCTGTATTTTCTAGAGAGTTTAGACCGGGGAGATTTACAGAGTTCTGTGTCTTTATTAAGAAGCTCCTTATCTGTAGATACTTGAAAAAATGTTTAGAGCCAATATCAAACTTTTGCTTAATATCATTAAAATTTAAGAGAATATCATTCTCAAACAGATCTGAAATTTTACCAATACCTCTGTCTGCCCATAGCTTAAAACCAAGGTCATTAGTACCTGGTGTGAAGTTTCTGTTCCCCCAAATAGGTGAGAATTGGGATAAAGGAGCATTTTCCCCAAGATAACTCAACATCTCATGCCATACTATCAGTGTGTTTCTAACAAAGGGGTTTGCAGTGTGTTTTTTCAGAGTGGATAGGTTAGCTGAATAAAGGTAGAGGTGTAAGGGGATTTTAGAGGTTGTTGTTTCCTCTATCCTTATCCAGTGCAGGTGAGATTGGTGATCAAACCAACATGAGGCTGCTCTTAGTTGGGCCGCCCAATAGTATCCCTGAAGGAAAGGGAGTTTCAACCCACCTCTGTCGTATGGTAAGTACAACAGGGTCATACGCAATCTTGAGCGTCCACCATTCCAAATGTAATTACGAAAAAGTTGTTTCATTTTAACAAAGAAATTAGAAGGGGGAGCAAGTGGAATGGTTTGAAAAAGATACAGGAACTTAGGAAGAACATTCATCTTCAGAACACTGATACGCCCAATCATAGAGAGTGGTAAAGATTTCCATCTGTTAATAGATTCTACTACTGACTCAACTACAGGGTTATAATTAGTAGATACTATGGATTCTATTAAAGGTGTGATTTTAACACCAAGGTATGTAAAGCTATCCACAATGTTCCTAAAAGGTGTACATAGTGGAGGACTCAGTCTCTCAGATCTTTTCAGAAAAAGGATTGTAGACTTGGAGGCATTAACCTTATAACCTGAGAAGCTGCCATATGTTCCTATTAATTGTAATAGAGCAGGAATAGATTTATTTAAGTCCGTCAGAAACAGAACTATATCATCAGCAAATAATCCTATTTTGTTTTCAATATTATTAATTTTGATACCAAATATCTCACTGTTGCTTCTAATCGCAATTGCTAAGGGTTCGATGGCCAGGATAAAAAGAAGTGGGGACAAAGGGCATCCCTGTCTTGTGCCCCTGGAAAGAGAGAGAATTTTATATTTTAATGGTTTAGGGAATAGGTGCACAAAAATAGCTTGCGAGCACCCCCTAAAATATTATAAAAATTGAGCCCCTGCAGTACGTTTAGCGTTGACTAATGAAATATAGTACACATATGTAGTATGTCAAGGTAATGCAAAAAAGCTCATTGGAGCAATACCCTTAACGCAACAAGAAGTCCGCCATTTTGAATTGAAAATTTTAAATTAGGTGTATTGTTGGCCATTTCCACATGTCATACTTTAACAAACTCCTCCTAGAGAATTCATCCTATCAACTTCCAGTTTGGTCTGTGCCATCTTAAGATGTTAGAGAAAAGTTATTAAAAGAAAAACATTTTGTCAAAGGACATGGCCATTTTGTGTTTTTTTGCCATTGAAACAGGAAGTCGGTGTACAGGTAACACTTTATAATAACCATCATTAATAGATGGTAAATTGATAGTTCATTAATCTTTAGTTAATTGTCATTTAACTGTTAGCAAACCGTAATGTTACTGTTAAAAAACAATTATTTTATAATTAATAAAATATTAGTATTGCTGTTAACAGTTTATTGTTACACACATGATATCCCTCATATACTATATTAGGTATCAGGTTATGATTAAAAAAATGTGTAAACCTTTAAGAAACCATTTTAAAAACATCTGTAAACATTACATTGATAGATGGAGTAGATATTACAAACACTTAAGGGTTACTAGTTGGTTTGTAAACTTTCTGTGTCTGGATGGTTATTTAAAATTGCAACAAATGACTATAATACCTTGTTAAATAGTTAATAAATATTTTGTAAACCATCTATAAACATTTTTTGGATGCTATTGTAAAGTATGCAAAAATATTAAAATATACCATTTTTAGAATGCCTAAATATTTCAAATAGCAAAAATAACACATTTGTAATGCATAAGAAAAACTGCATAATTTTATCTCAAACTGGATTGGATTAATAAATGGAGACTTGTAGCTACCCAAAGAACCCATTTTCACAGTTGGTATCAATGGGTGCCTTGTGTCATCTTGTGTCATCATCAAATTATACCAATTTCTCTACTCCAGCTTCAATACAGCCTCATAACAACAGTAGAAGTGTCAGAGATCGCAACGGTCTGGCTGGACTCTAAGGGTTAACACTGGTCTGACATTATAAGCCAATCAGCTGGCCAGTCCACCTGGAATTCTCTGGGTATTCTCAATGGCGAGTTCAGGCCTGGACTTTAGGTTGCTTCCTCTTGAGCAACAGACAACAGACATTATAGAACTGTTTTCACAGGCAGAGACCCTTAAAGACACTGACAATACCTTTCTTTGTAATTTAGACTAGTTTGCTATTTAACTCATTATGGCTACCGGAGTCTCACTGTTATATGACGTAGGTCATTAACAAGCACTTGAAGTGATGTATTGAATGTGTTTGCAGATTGTGATGCTGAACTCTCTGTCGGACCTGCATGGCTATGTAGATAAAAGCCAGTTAACACAGGAGCTAGGAGGAAGCCTGGAGTACTGTCACAGTCAGTGGATACACCACCGAACTGTGAGTCATACAGTACTAAATACTGTATACCATAATTTTAATACTAGTGACTTGAGAATTTCCAAAATTAAGTTGCATTCTAGGATGATGCAGAGTCACTTGTGGATCTTTTTCTCTAGGCTGTAGAGAACTTTGCCATGACAGTGAAAACCACAGCACAGATGTTACAGAAGTTTGGGACAGACCTGGCAGAGACAGAGCTGCCCAATGACGTCCAGTGCACCAAAGAACTGCTCACAGCACACACTGACAAACACAACAACCTCAAGGTGATTTAGTAGATGTAATACACCTGCTAACACATGCTAACACAGGCATTATAGGCATGCTTGAAATCTAGGGCTCTCATATCGATTAAAATATTTTAATTAATCGCAATTAATTGCATGATTGTCAATAGTTAATCGTAATTTATTTCCAATCAATCACACATTTTTTTATGTTTTAAAATGTACCTTAAAGGGCAACTACTGTTTTTTTTTTTTTTTTTAACCTGAACCCTTTTTTCCTATGTTTTTGTGTCTAATGGCGTTTTTCCACTGCGTGGTATCTACTCGACTCGCCTTGACTCTACTCGCCTTTTTTGGTTTTCCATTACGAAAAAAAGTCCCTGGGACCTCAGCGAGCTGAGGCGATACCAAAAGGTGACGTGAAAACCTGCAGACTACTGGTTGGTCGGAGGACCGTCACTTATGACTGCGTTTTTAGCAAACAAGAGTGTGGAGTGTGTGTCCGGAACAACCGTGCCATTTAAAGAAAAAATCTAGCCAGACAGACAGATTATCTACTCTCTGCACTATTCTCACTTTTCTATTCTCACTATTCAATATCAAGGGCTATTATTTTGCATGTCGTTTACAATATTGCACACTGTTAGTTTAAAAAAAAACAAGACAATATATCAAAGAAAAGATTTTATTTAGCTATTCAAGTAGCGCATCAAACCCTCCCATACACCCTGTGACAGTGTCACCACCGGCTCTGCTGTCCCAGATGCATCCCAGTCATTGTCATAAGCCTCTCCGTGACTCTCATAAAGATTTTACAAAGCACAGCAGGTCAGAACCAGAGATTTCACCAGTTGTACATCGAACGCCCAAACAGACGTCTGCGGCGGCAATTTTGCCAAGCGTGAAGGATTTGAAACACACACAGTACACAGCATACATATTTTGGTGTGTAATCATGGTTGCTAAAGTTCATGTACTTTAAATAGCGTAAAGTAAATACTGACTGTGACCCTGAACACATGCAAATGTTAGCTAACGTTACCAGGAAACTTAACTTACCCTTTTGTGTCAGCGAACAATAGTCATGTCGATGTCTAAACTCGGAATTCCCAAACTCCTGTTGTTTTTTTTCAGCGGTGATTTTTGTTGCTTCCTTCAGCTTCTTTTGAAACAAATTTTCTTCTGGCCGAGAATTAAAACAAAAACCTCCAACGTGCTGTTGTGAGTCGCGTTGAAAATTACATTATGGCAGTTACCGGCTGCATAGCTATGGTGACTAGCCACGCTGAGGCGTTACTCAATCTGCAATGGAAAACTGACGCAGAGTGCGTCGAGTAGAGGCGAGGCGAGTCGAGCTGTTACCATCAGTGGAAAAACGCCATAAGTGACTGACGAGAACAACAATCTTTGACATTGGTCCAGTATTAAGCAAGATCGCTGCAGTCAGCAGCAGTGAAACAAGCTACAATGTGAGTTAATAGGGCAATTATCCAACTTGTTTAAGTGCTTGTTTTGCCACTAATCCTTTCCATAATGTTGTCAGACACAGACTTAGAATATAAATCTGATCCAGTCACTGGCAAAACGAGCACTTTTGTGAAGGTAAATACAAGCTGGAAAAGATTGATTGTTGTTCCCATCAGTCACTTAGACACAAAAACATAGAAAAATAGGGTCCAGGTTGATAAAAAGATAGGTACCCCTCTGCACAACAATTTGTTGATAGATGTTCCAGTAACGTGTGACTAGGACCTTGAACACATACATTTGTCTGCTGTTTTAAAGGTGATATTTATGTTGTTTCCAATGCTTCTATGTCTTTAAACCAGGATGAACTGAAGCTAGCTTTAAAGCAGGGCACCACCTTGTTAGATTGTATAAAGGAACAGGCAGCCAAGTCAGAGAACCACAAACTCAACCCAGATGAAATGGAGAACCAAACAACTGTGGAAAGGTGACAAAGCTTTTCTTCTATATTATATAATGAATCTAAGTCTATATTACGGCAATGTTGTCTCATAGTGACTCAATATGTTCGTAATGAAATTTATGTTGTGTGTTTCAGGCTCCTAGCCCAGCTGGATGAGACAGAGAACGCCTTTGATCAATTCTGGTGTAAACACCATCTGAAACTTGAGCAGTGTCTGCAGCTACGCCACTTTGAACAGGACTTCAGAGAGGTATATCTGTAGCTCTGTCTGTTTATCTCGGTCTGCCTGGCCTGCAACCGTTGGATCTCATCTGTGTCTCTTCTTTATACAGCTTAAAAAACTACTTGCAATGACTCTGTTTACCGTTCTTCCAGACACTTCATGTTTACAAATGTTCTTTGAGTTTGCATTATGTCCATCATTGATCATATGGTATGCTCATTTGTAGGTGAGTCTGGATATGAGAATATAAATATTATTCCATTCTGTCTGCTCTCTCGTTCTCCAGGTGAAAGTGTCTCTAGACAGTTTGATGGACAGTCTAACCAGCCTATCAGATACAGGGGATTGTGTGGCCAGAGTTGAACACCTGCTAAAGGACCTGAAAAAATTGGAGGAAAAGGCTCTGGTCAGTCAACACACACACACACACACACACACACACACACACCCCCACACACACACACACACACACACACACACCATTTTCTAATTCACCCTTTATAATGGGTTTATATGTGGTATATATGTCTCATTGGAACTAGAGGGTGACAATTTTTCAAGTTCCGTAGTACGGGAGTCAATCTCACTGTTGGTAACTTGATAGGGATGGATAGAGCATTGAAATCAACAGGAGCAGGAAGGAGTCGGAAGATTTGCGAGGCATTTTGTTTAAGAAAAAACAAATATGTGTGTGGTTAACTCAGCTGCAAAATGCAGTAATAGATTTGGTTCGTCTAAATTTCTGTCAGGTCTACCTGGCAAAACTGAAACTCATGCGTTGTTGCTACGCCAACTGGGGAAACTAAGTGATGTGATATCCGACTGTTTAAAAGCATGTTAATATAAGGTGACCAGACGTTTCCGAGGACAGTCCCCGGTTTTGGTGACCTGTCCCCGGAAATGTCCCCGGATTTCACTGTGACTGACAGACCCGATATTGGAATGAAAGAAAGGAAGAAAGAAAGAAAGAAAGAAAGAAAGAAAGAAAGAAAGAAAACACTGACCAAACGTAGCCGATAGTCACACACCCTACACCCGCAGGCTCAAGACAGACAGAGCCAGCGCTGCTCAAAGCTCAGAGATGTTTTAGAAAGCAGTATTTTACGATGCAAAAATTACTGATTATTTACATGGAGTCTAGTGGGTTTAGCCAACGCAATTTCGCGGACTTTTATGTTTTAAAAAAGGATCTTAATCTTTAACAGGAAGGTTGACCTCCTTAGAAATCCTTTCCATAATGTTGTCAGACACTTAGAATATGTCAGTGGCAAAACGAGCACTTTTATGAACGTAAATACAAGCTGGACAATTATCCTATTAACTTCCATTGTTTCTTGTTTCTCTGCTGCCGACTGCAGTGATCTCGTTTAATACTGCATCAATGTCAAAGGAAAATATTTCCTCAATAGTTTTTATTGTATCCTATACTCAATGAACTGTTTCAGAAACAAGCCTGGAGCAATAAAGCAAAAGCTGTCAGATAAATGTAGTTCAGTAACATTACAACATTATGAAATATTAGGACTTTCTATCTTGAAATATTAGGAATTTTATCTTGAAATATTAGGACTTGTTATCTTGAACTATTAGGACTTTTTATTTTGAAATATTAGGACTTTTTATCTTGAAATATTCCCATCTGAGGTGTAGTGGAGTATGAAGTAGCAGCAGGGGTGAGTCTAGGATCAGACCTTTTTGGGGGGGGGGGCTCAGCCCCTAATGAGAACAGCTCTAGGTCTAGTGTCCCCGTTTTAAGTTTTACAAAAATAAAAACATGACGTATTTTGGAGGTATATACGCTTCTGAGCTGAAAATGTCCCCGGATTTTGTCTGAGAAATCTGGTCACCTTATGTTAATACTAGTTAGGTAGTAATCGGATGAGTCGAGTCCATTCACTACGTGTATGTAATAAGACATAAAAAGAAAAAGGGGGGCAAACAATGACAATGCAGGATACTATTTTAAAAATCAGCGACAGAGGAGACCACGGAAAGAAGGTAAGATACTAATCTAGTCTCTCTCCAGACTCAAATACGTTTGAATAATAAAAAATAAAAAAATGCAACAGGGGCGCAACAGAGTCTGATAACTTGGTTAGACAACGTAGGGAACAAAACGGGAGCGGGATTCAGGAGTCTTTCTCTCTCGTCTTGCAGGACAGGATTTTTTTTTTGAGGGGGCAGTCACATGATCGGGACATACTGGGAGTATTTTGTGGGCTCGGGATGGGATGGGAGCAACAACTGATTCCCGTGTCACCTTCCAATAGGAACTACAGATCCGCTACCCAATCTGGCTAACTTGCATAGTGCGATTATAGCCAATAAAGAGCCGCAAAGCCAATGCTGAAGTGCTGTTCACCCTGTTATGAGTTGATGAACCACTGAAATGATTTTGGAAACATTATTTTAAGGTACAAAAAATTCTCAAATTTTGATTTAATACATAATTTATGAATTATTTATGAATCACTTTTATGCCATTAATTGGAAGAGTTGTCATTTGAGTTGTCATGTCATAAACAATCATTTTGGCTGTTAAATTACTCCAGCATCACATTTGCGTCATCTTCTTTCAGGAAAATGACGCAAATGAATCAGGAAAACGTCTGTAAAGGGCAACTTTTTAGAAAGTGGTGCCACCAATCAATTATTACGTTTACGTTACCGCCGTTTCGGTCCGCCTACAAGTTATCTCATTGGAATAAACTCACGCTACCCGCTGCTTTGGTCCCCCTACAGGTTATCTCATTGGAATACAGCTCACGCTACCCGCTGCTTCAGCCCCCCTACAGGTTGTCTCATTGGAACTACAGCTCGTACTACCCGCCGCTTCGGTCCCCCTTCAGGTTGTCTCATTGGAACTACAGCTCGCACTACCCGCCTTGTTGGTCCCCCTATAGGTTGTCTTATTGGAACTACAGCTCGCGCTACCTGCCTCGTCTGTCCCCCTACAGGTTGTGTCATTGGAACTAGTGCTTGCGCTTAAAGTTACATAGTGTTGCTTTAAACTCACAGGGAACTATTTTAACAATCTAAGCGCACAGTTTAAAGCTCATGGCGCAGGTGGGTTTAGGGCATGTCTAAATCCACTTTTGCTAGTTTGACGGTGGAAAAAAGGGTCCATGCACCAGGCACATGGTTCAAAAGGGTTATACTTAGTGTAGGTTGTATTTGATTAATTCATGTTTTGGGTGTAACATGCAATAAACCAAGCCGTATGTCATCTCCCATTCCCTTTAAAAGCCAGGCACATTTGTATCTTGGCACATTGCAATTATGATGGTGGAACTCAAGAGAAGATAATTACCTCTTCTGAAGAGTCCATCTTGTTTTTTAATCCTTCATGTCCTTCTTGGGTAATAGCAACTGTGTGGGGGAGGGGTGGGGGCGATGCACGATTACGGAAGGCTTGTATCATGTGGATTCTTGTATCATGTGGATTGTTGTCATTACTTAGAATTCATCATGGGGGCAACAGAAACACACTATAGCTTTAAGCACACATTTTCAACTAAGCTGGGCATTCTGGCACAGTTTACACATAAAAATAATTAAAAATGTAAGCAAAAAAATCAAAAAAAACTTTTTAGTCAGTTTACAGTACATTTGTTACCGTCGTGTTAGATGATGTTAGATTAATTACACAGTTGTCACGTAACATCTGTACAAAATACAGACTTACCTCTGTGAAACGTCCTGCTTCTTGGTTGCGACAGTGGTTCAGGTTGTGTTTCCACACTCTCAGGTTCAGATACTGGCTCAAATTGTTAGGGAAATGGACAAGGCCATTCAGGGACTGTCTGAACTCTCCAACTGAGTGGGCCAGCTGACCAATCATAACAGACTCGGCTTTTTGAGAAAGGGGGCAAGAGCTTAGACAGAGTGTTTGTTTGAAACTGAGACGCTGCAGTGATGAGTAGTATGAAAAAATCAAAGCATGTAAATCTATTCTAGTAGACCCTAAAAGTACAAATATGATGCTGAAAAAGAGCATAATAGGGCCTCTTTAAATCAACTAAAATCTTTACACTAAACTTAAGGCTGTTGCTGTTAATTCTACAGGAAAAAAACTGTATAATTAATGAAAACTATTATTAGATGAGGAGTCTACAAGTTACTGTTTTAGGCAGGACACCTTTTTCATGTGGTGGTCAATTATGAGAGTTTGGTCTACTTTCCTTCCATGTCTTACTCTAACGGAAAGAAAACTTCCAACATACACATTTAGATCTTGTTTGTTTCAGGCCTACTACCCTCCAGCTGTGTGCATCTAGATTTCTTCTAAATTAACCAAACCCGCTAATGCCTTTTAAACATAACATTTCAGGGGAAAAGACTCTTGATGTAAGTCATTAACTGAGGAAGTCCTCTGGTAATATGTTTAGCTATTTTGTTTATCCTATTCTTGCAATGCCTGTCAAATGTATGCAACTCAGGGAAGTCACGTGATCGGCTGGACAGAGATGGCAGCTTAAGGTGTAGCTCCTGGCCCAAATTTGTCAAATAGTTGTTTTATATGGTTCCAACTTTGATATTTTACCACTTTGTGCTCAATAGAGTTACTTGAAGCAAAATAGCGAATAAGAACAAACCCCAACGTAACGATACGGACGCCATTGCAGAGGCATTGCTGGAGAAACAGAAAAGCTACCTTGAGCCACGTTTTCTCAGATTCAACAGATGGGGATCGACAACGATAAAAAGCTAACTGCTACCTATGCCCAGCTAGCATCTCTGACTGCAAGCCTTGGCTCTATCAGATCTGATGTGGACAACCTAAAAACCACAGTGGTTTTCACGTCTTTTCAGAAAACCAGAGTCTCTTCCTCACCTTCTATCCTTATGCAAGGAGTATGGAAGCTTACAAGGCTTTAAAATTAACTGATCAAAGTCTGCACTACTTCATTTAAATGACTCTGCCCACAACTCAACCATCTCTGATAACATCCCTATTGTTAAGCAGTTCAAATTTAGGCATTGAGGAATTTCCTTGCTTAAACCAGATTGTTAAACATAACTATTCTGTTGCCCTGAACAACGTTTTGAAAGACATGTAAAAATGGATGGGTCTCCCCATGTCTATTCAAGCCCGTATCTCAGTGATTAAAATGAATGTTTTACCCAGGATTAATGCTACCTCTCTCTCCTTCTGCTGGCTATTGGCGTAAATTGCAATCAGCAGTATCTAAATTCATCTGGAAAGGCAAGCGGCCGCAACTCAAGATGTCTACTCTACAGAGAAAGAAAGAGGATGGTGGCCTCTCAGTTCCCAACTTCAAACACTATTTCTGATCCTTCGTATTGAGGCCCCTCCTCACCTGGTTTAATCCAGATACATCTGTTTGCTGGTGTACCTTAGAAGATGCCATAACAGAGCCTTGGTCACTCCATGACGTTCTTTACGCCAATGTTTGTAACAAACCGTGCCAACTACGCCATATAGCTTGTAACTGGCACACTTTTCCCCTATTATTCAATAGTACAGCACTCCTGTTTGGTGGGAGGCTGATAACAGTCCCACAAAGGGAACAAATGGAGGTTTGTTGTCTAAAAGACATTTTTAGTGAAGTTGGCTTGTTACTATTCTCTGACTTGCAGAACACATTTGATCTACCACGTTCCTCCTTTTTCCTTTTACCTGCTTTTAAGGTCAGTATTCAAGGCACACAGTGTCCCTTGGCAGAGACCTTTGCCCATTCATCCTAATCAGAAGTTATTTACTGTACAGCCTAAAAACTGTGGTATGGTGTCTAGGCTTTCAGTTCATGGTGATTTCTGGCCGCTCTGGCCTTCCTATTGAGAGGATCTGGGTACGTGATTGCCTAGGCCTTGATCTCGACTGGCGTGATGTATGGTTTAACATTCCAGAAGTATCTCGCAATCCAGACCATCAGCAGATTCACTACAATTTCATTCATAGGACATGAATCACTCTTGTGAAAATGCATCACATGAAAATAATTAACAGCCCTTTATGCACTTTCTGCCCAATTAAAGCACAAGGCACATATCTACACATGTTTTGGGAGTGCGCTCCCATTGGTCAGTTCTGGAACAGTATTGCATTCAAAATCTCTCTTTTGTGGTGATTGTTACTTTGTTATCCCACTTAGCTTAGTTAGTTTTCATTTGCCAAAATTTGTATTTCGTTCCAGAACTTCCATTGCAAGCCAAAAACATAGCAATCAATTAATCCACATTGCAGTTCAATGTGTCATCATAGATGATAATCAATATTTTCAGTGATGTACAATATGTTCCTTATCCTAAGTAATCCAAAAACAAAAGTTAATTCCTCTACTGTAGGCTAAATCATTTCCACCTAGAAATCTAATGTCCAAGTAATGCTTCATTACATAGCAACTTAGCACTAGCTCAATTATAACATCACTTTATAATAGCTCTTAACCCTTGAACAGAAAACAGTAGTCACACATTTGTATTTTTTAAAGCATTGTAAACAGCAAAAAACATTTACCTTGGTAGACACCTTAGTAGACACCACTGGACACCCCAAAGATGTAATGTAAAAATACCATAATATACACTGAATTGTTTTTCTTCCAGCCCACACTAGAAAAGGCCCAGCTCCATGCACTGCACGGTGACCAGCTGATCCAGAGTAACCACTACGCTGTGGACTCTATTCGACCCAAATGCGTGGAGCTCCGGCGGGTCTGCGATGACTTCAGCAACGAATCAAAAAAAAAGATGGATGTCTTGTCCAAATCGCTGCAGATACACATTGGCATTGATAAGGTGAGGCTATGATTTGACTTAACATATCTACAGATGTCACATCAAGAAACACAAATTAGATTCCCTGCACTTAGATGTAGATGTTTTTTTTTTTTTTTTTTAAATTGTCTAATTCCTGGTTCTGGATTATTTTCTAGGTCCACTTTGATTTACTGTAGTTTTATGTAAAAAAGAAATCCTGTAAATTGAGGGATTATGTATTATGTTTTGGGCGGCAGAGGCTCAAGAAAGAAAAAAGGCCTTATAGTTAATTATTTATTTGAAATTTAAACCAAATGTTAAATAATTTAAGACAACTCTGACTACCTTACCAATTTATCTTATTTCCCTTACATAGTTGTTTAATGGACTTAATAAATATTTAACTAAATAATCAGTTCACACAGAAACTTTTTAGATTTCACCAGGTTAATCACAATCACATTTTCTATGTTACCAGTATATACGGTATAAGTATATATGTAGAAAAAGTAACTGCACCAAGGACAGGTACATAGCTTTGCAAATGGCAATAAATCATTTGAATTCTCTTGGTGCTATTGGAATAAATAACACTTCAAAAAATCTTTTTGATAAACAACAATCTTCACATTAAACTGAAAAAGGCTGTTGCTGCAATTTTGTTAATTTTACAGAAGAAAATAATAATGAAACTGTTTTTTGAGTCATAATGATATATATTACATATTATATTACATATGTAATATAATACAAATATATTACATATTGCAATAAGTTACTGTTCACCGCAGGACCTTTTTTTTAATGTTGTGTTCAATTAAGAGATTTTGGTCTATTTTGCTTCAATGTCTTCTTTTACTCTAATGGAAATAAAACTTACAAAATACACATTTATATGGTATTTGTTTTAGGGTGCATCTGTAGATTTATTCTAAATAACTAATTCTGTAATAATCTACATATATAGACTTAACAGTTAAGGTGAAGCTGTGTGCAAACAGCAATATATAGGCTATATTGATTAACAATAAAAAAAAATTCATCTAGAAAAAGGGCTCATTCTCTTGAGGAAGAAAAAGGGCAGGTGCTCAAGTCCCTTTTGATGTCTGTGTGCATGTGTCTGGTGACCCATAATTAAAGTTAGTGGGCAAATTTGTACATTGGCAAACCAAATGCCAATTAGACATAATTTAATCAATTCTGAGGACTTAATTATCGAGACATCCTTTTCAAGGGATGTCCACAAACTGGAAAGGAGTGATGTGATGCAGATGGTGAATACTTATTGTTTTTACTGGACAGTATTCTCCCCCTCTATGATTTACATTAGATTCATGTTTTTATTTCTCACATTTCAAATGCTGATTCTTCTGCTGTAATCATGTTACACCAACATGCATGAAGAACAAGTGATGGTTTGTCATTAAAGGTCCCAATTACCCCTGTGACACAGGATGCTCACACTGAGCCACCACATGAAGGGATTTTATTACCTACATTACAAACTTGCCCTGTTTGAATTTCTGCTGTGTACAGGTAACCCAGTGGTGTGAGTCTGGCATCTACCTGCTGGCTTTCCAGGCTGTGGATAAGTGTCAGTCACAGGAAGGGGCAGAATCAGCACTGATTGACATCGAACACTTTCTGGAGTCTGCAGAAGAGAACCAACTGATTGAATTGAGGCACCTCCACAACCTGTATGAGGTTGTCCTGTCCGAGGATCTCAAGGTATGGTGCACAAAAACAAACGTTTACAAGATGAATGGATATTCTGTATAATGTTTAGGAGGATTGATAGTGAGCTTTCTTCCTGCAGGCCAATGTCCTGAAGGCACTGAAGCGCCTGGAGGACGTTCAGGAGATGTTTCAGAAGCGACATGTCAGTCTGAAGAGGCTGTCAGCTAAGCAGACAAGGCCCGTCCAGCCCGTTGCCCCCCGGCCTGAGTCCTCTCCCAAACGGCCTTTAATGAAGAACCCACCGAGGACGACTGGGAGCCAGCAGCGTGAGTCGGATCTTGTAATAACCAGGTTATTTTTGCAGCAGATTGTGTGTTTAAACTCTTACTGTCTGTTCTTCATAATCTTAACTCATACATGTACATATATGTAATGTAACAAAGCTCAGAAAAAAGAAATTATTGAAGTTACTTATGTTGTAAACTCTCAATTCATTCTAGCTTTGGCTCGCAGAGCTTTGGATAATTCTAACAGTGGCAAGCAGCCAGCAGAAGCTGATCCCAGCAAGAAGAAGAACATACGCAAGGCCAAAGGAGGCATCAAGGTATCCTCCTCGCAGTCCCACTTTGAAATCTCACTGTTAATTCATTAAATTAAAGCCATTTCAACAAGTAACTTTAATCTCACAAGTAATGTCAATCTCAATGTAAGAAAGAACAACTGACTAAGAAACTAAGGGAGGGTATCGTCCCACAATTATTAACACTATTGTCAATCTTGACACTTTAATTTCAATACCAGTTCTTGTTAATACTTTTTACTTTGTTAAGGATGTGTATATTTAGAAATGTACTTATACTACCACTGCTTATCAGTTCCTTTTAAATACTGTGCAAGAAAAAGAAAAATATGACCACATTTAACATAAATCTAGACAGCAGATCTAGATAGCAGGTATCACTGGTTGAAGAAGGAGGGGCTGGTTGGTCTTAGTTGAAATTATCTTTGACATTTGTTAAAGTTTTAGCGTATTCATAACACTTTTTATTACATGAGTGAAGTCAATTTATCGATACTTGGATTACCAAAGTATATTGGTAGGTATCATAAAGCTACAAATTATTATAAACTTATATAGTGTAGACAGTATTTTACAAGAGAACATAATTTTATTCATATTTCTAATAAATTCCCAGTGTTTCTAAGATTACCTTATTTGTCAGTTAAGATGTTAAGAGAAGGCAGCCTAAATTATACAATTGGATTATGGATGGTATAGCCATAAAAAAACTTTCTTGGTTTTGAAGTGTGTCACAGCTTTACAATGGCACAAGCAGATACAGGTTCATTGGATACTGATGTACAGTGTTTTTTTTAAATCAAAAAAAATATTTATTTACTACTAGTGTTGGAGAGTGAGAAAGCCACTACATTATTAACTAACAAAGCTAATAGTGTCTAAACAACTGTAGGATTAGCAAGAAAGTCACTGAAATAAGGACAGAGCTATGAGCTTAAATGTAAAGTAGATAAATGAAGAATACAAGGTTCAAGATACCGAAGCAAGACGCTATCAACAAAAACATAAGCATTGTCAACCAGAAGTGATGCAACTGCAGTACATCAGCCAAGTACGTGGCGGAAAAGCCTTTCATTCATTAAAATGGAAGCCGCTTTCCATTTGCATAACATTTTATGTCCAGTTATGTGTTCAACGTAACCAGCCTGTCAGACTTAAGGACTTAATGCAGACACATATGCACAGACTAATGTCCCTCAGACACTACCTAATGGTATTGAAACTTAAGGGTCTAAGGGTCAAAAGGGCACATGACAGACTTTGCGATTTTTTATTTATTTTTTTGTTAAAGTGAGATAAACATTGTGGGGATATATTGTGAAATAGTTGCATATTGTAAAAAAACATATGTACAGAGATTATTGACGTGGATGTTTATTTCCAAGAAAAGGAGGAATGTCATTTATTGGATTAGATAGGTCACATGACTTAATAACAGGAAGTAACGACAGAGTAACGACGGGGATAGCCTGACGGCATGCATCTGTAATAATTGTGTTCCGACGATACAACAAGTAAAAGAAGAAGCTCCATGTGGTGATTAAATTCAGAATGCATGATCTAATTCAGCATTAAGCACATTAGGCACACAACAACGCCTATAATTCAGTTGATTTGGATGTGTACAGGAAATCTGGAGGAGGAGAGTAGAGTAGAGGACAAAGTAGAGTCTAAACACCTAATAACTGAAAAGCATCACAGAAGAGTAGGGAAACTGTAAAAGTGCTATATAAATGCAGTCCATTTACATTTACACTGCAATGGCCAGGGATCAAACCACCGACGTCATTATACATATACTACTTTACATAGATACATTACTTATTAATTTGCAATTACTTTGTATAATTATATATATATTATAATTAATATGTATATTACCTTTCTCACAAATGACTGTTATATTTTATCTCTATATTTTAACTTATGGAAGGACCGCTATCATAATATTGTGATATTCTTTTTCTACCAGCTTATGAGCATAGTTGAGCAATTTCTGAGTTGTTATATGTAGTATAGGTTGGATTGTAATCAGGCAGTTTTTTCAACAAGTGACATTAATGCAAGTGATTTTTTTTCTTGCCCTTTCCCCTCCTCAACAACTAATGAGATGCCCATTAACGGCAAATTCTCTGGAGTTTCTTTTGAAATACAGTATGTGTCCCAAACATTAATCAGGTAGTTGGCCATGCAGTTGTAAATAAAGTTCAGAAACTTTATCTGAGTAATTTTTAGTTGCAATAGGCATGGCTTTTATTTGAAAACAACATAGCTCTTTAAGATAAGATGGTGCTTGAGCTTTTAGAGCTTTGTAGGTCAGAAGAAGGATTTTAAATTCAATCCTGGATTTTACAGGAAGCCAATGCAGAAAAACTAATACAGGAGAAATATGTTCTCTTTTCTTAGTTCTTGTCACAACACGCGCGGCAGCATTCTGGATCAGCTGGAGAAGTAACAATGGAAGTAACAAATGCATGGACTAGTTTTTCAGCATTGTTTTGAGACAGGATGTTCCTAATTTTGGCAATGTTACAAAGGTGAATAAAGGCTGTTCTTGAGGTTTGTTTTAGAGGCGTTAAAGGATTTATCTTGATCAAAAATAACTCCTAGATTTCTGACAGTAGTGCTGGAGGCCAGGGCAATACTATCCAGCACAATAATTTCAGTTTTCTCTGAGTTTAACATCAGAAAATTGTAGGTCATCCATTATTTTATATCCTTATGCACGCTTGAAGTTTAGCTAACTGACTGGTTTTGTCTGGCTTGATTTATTGGTGTCATCCGCATAACAATAAAAGTTTATTGAGTGTTTCCTAATAATATTGCCTAGAGGAGGCATATATAAGGAGAATAGAATTGGTCCAAGCACTGAGTCTTGTGGAACACCATGGCTAACTTTAGCGTACTTGGAGGATTTATCGTTAACATTAACAAATTGAGGTTGATCGGATAAATATGACTTAAACCAACTTAATGTGATTCCTTTAATACCAACTAAATGTCACAGGATAGTATAGTCAATGGTGTCAAATGCAGCACTAAGATCTAGTAAAACAAGTACAGAGACAAGTCATTTGTCTGCAACAGTTAGAAGGTCAAAAGTAATTTTCACCAGTGCCGTCTTTATGCTATGATGCTTTCTAAATCCTGACTGAAAGTCCTCAAATAGACTATTGCTATGTAGAAAATCACATAACTGATTAGCGACTACATTCTCAAGGATCTTGGAGAGAAAGGGAAGGTTAGATATAGGTCTATAGTTTGCTAAGACCTTAGGGTCATCGGAGGTTTTTTTCAGAAGAGGTTTTATTAACCTGTTAATTGATCGGATAAATATGACTTAAACCAACTTAATGTGATTCCTTTAATACCAACTAAATGTCAAAGGATAGTATAGTCAATGGTGTCAAATGCAGCACTAAGATCTAGTAAAACAAGTACAGAGACAAGTCATTTGTCTGCAACAGTTAGGTCATAAGTAATTTTCACCAGTGCCATCTTTATGCTATGATGCTTTCTAAATCCTGACTGAAAGTCCTCAAATAGACTATTGCTATGTAGAAAATCACATAACTGATTAGCGACTACCTTCTCAAGGATCTTGGAGAGAAAGGGAAGGTTAGATATAGGTCTATAGTTTGCTAAGACCTCAGGGTCAACAGAGGTTTTTTTCAGAAGAGGTTTTATTAACCTGTTAATAAAGACATATTAATGTAGTGTTAACCACGGGTATCGCTTCTTTAAGTAGCCTCGTTAGGATAGGGTCTAAGAGACAGGTAGATGGCTTAGCTGAAGAGACCTGTAACATTAATTGTTGAAGGTCTATAGGATAAAAGCAGTCGAAGTGTATGCCAGGTCTTGTCATTCTTTCTAGCGGTTCTGCGTTTAAAGGTTAACCGTGAATTTTATCTCTAATTGTTAGAATTTTATCATTAAAGAAGCTCATAGTTGTCACTACTCAGCGCTATAGGAATAGATGGCTCAATAATTCAATTAAATTTTATTTATAGTATCAATTCATAACAAGAGTTATCTGAAGACACTTTATGTATGTATGTGTGTGTAGAGAGAGAGAGAGAGAGAGAGAGAGAGAGAGAGAGAGAGAGAGAGAGAGAGAGAGAGAGAGAGAGATGGGAGGAGTGGATTCATTTAGACTAACATATTCTTCATGGACCAGCCATGTTTCAGTAAGACAGAATAGATCAATTTGATTATCTGATATCAGATCATTTACTAGTACTGCTTTAGAAGACAGAAATCTTATATTTGATAGTCCACATCTAACTTTCCTTTTCTGTTCTATTTTAATTCCAATTAGGTTGTTAAGTATAGCCCTATTTTGTTTGATTTAACCGATCTGAGTCGGGGGACAGATAGAATAGAATGCCTTTATTGTCATAATACACAAGTACACAGTACCTGTGCAATTAAATTGAAGCAATCCCTTTACAGTGTTATAACAATATAAAATATCAAAAATATAAAGTCAAAAATATAAATTGTAGGTAGTGCAGAGAAAGGGGGGGGGGAGGCTGGTGCACAGTCCTGAGTCCGGAGAGCAACTATATATATACGTATATATAAAATAGCTTTGAATACACATTGTGTGAAAGTAGATATTTATTAACAAATAAATATTGCACAGTAATGAAATGGATAAGTACTAAATAATAAATAAATAAATATTGCACAGTAATGAAATGGAATGGTTAATAAATTAAATATTGCACTGTATGAAATTGCACAGATTCTAGTGTCCTTTGAGGTATTACATAACAGTATTACAGTATTGCACAGTCGGAGGGAATAAGAAGAAAGTCCGGGGGTAGGCTGTGGAGTGGAGGCAGAGCACATGTGAGGGTGGTTATGGCCTTTGGGAAGAAACTATGAGTGGGCGACTGCTCCAGTGGAAGCACAGTGGACCGCGTAGCACTGCACCTCTGATTACTAATATCAGACTTGGGTTGTCATGGTTTATGACCAAAAATAGACTCGGTATAATGGCCTTACTAAATGTAGAGCTACTCAGTTATCCAGCAAGTTTACAACTAGGACAAACAAAGAACGTTCATGCGAGAAATCTTCATTCCTTTTCTCCTTTCATTTATGCTGGAAAACTGTGAACAACTATTTTCAGTCTATTTGTCTCACCTTATACTTGCTAGCCACGCACATTTAGCGTCATTGCAAAAAACAAACGGATACTTTAGTTTAAACACAGCTTATACATTTCCCATACCTGTTTTCAAACACATATCATCATTAGTTGGGCACCACCCTGACAACCAGCGGTGGAAGGATGATATGCAGCTGTCATCGCTGATCAGGTGTGGCAGGGGTCCAGAGAAAACTACTGAGTCCATACAAACAAGCAGTCCAACAAACCAGCAGGCTAAAAACAACACACAGAGTCCAAAAGAAGCAGGCCAGACTCAGTCCAGAATGAAAATCAAAACGAGAACACAGAAGCTACAGGGGAGATTCAAACAAACAGACATGCTGACCGGAACACATTGACATCAACAAAACACACAAGACAAAGGGAACACAGGTTAAATACACAAGGTAACGAGCAAACAAGGGACAGGTAATACAGCAGGTGAAACACACGGGGCAGGACAATCAGACAGGTGGCTGGCAGTAGCTCAGTTTGTAGGGAGTTGGGTTGGGAACCGGAGGGTCGCTGATTCAAGTCCCCGTTCGGACCAAAAAGTATGGTGGTGGACTGGTAGTTGGAGAGGTGCCAGTTCACCTCCTGGGCACTGCCAAGGTGCTCTTGATCAAAGCACTGAACCCCCAACTGCTCGGGGCGCCTTTCCATGGGCAGCCCCCTCACTCTGACATCTCTCCATTAGTGCATGTAGAAGACCATGTGTGTAATTCAGGCCTGTGTGTAATAACAACAGAGTGTAAATTGTAACAAGACAGGAACTACAATTAGACAAGACAAGGGAGGCAAGAAACTTGACTATCAAAATAAAACAGGAAACAGATCATACAGACACTCACAGAAAGACACAAGCCAGGGACTAGACAAGACAAGGGAGGCAAGGCAACAGAAAACAGAACAAATACACAAACACAACAGGAAACGGCAACATAAATGTACAAACAGGCAGCAGAAATATCCACAACCACAACAACAAAAAAATTGCTATTTTTTGCAATTTGGCGCCCCTACAGTTTCAGAGTAGATTCCGGCGTATGCGTCAGTCCTCTGCTGCGAATCAGAAGGTTCGGGCCTCCCCGTCGTCCATTAATTCCTGATAATAAACCTTGCATTAACCCTTACATTTTGCATGCCTTACAGCAACATCTATGACATGTTCCTTGCCACTGACCCCTAAGAACACGCAGACCTTGGAGAAAAAGAGGAATGATATTTGGTTTTGCTGTCAAGTGGAACAGTGGATTTAGTCTCTGGCACCTCTTCCGTAGCCTAACAGAGACCACAACTGAAGGTCTTTATTTTTTATAAACACCACCAAAACTTTTCCCTCCAATGCCTGACAAAGTAGACACATTACCAGCAAAAAGTTTAAAACAGGATTTTTGGTCTGTGTTTTAGGTTATTTATGCAAATACAGTTAATCTTTACCCTAGCTTTTGCTGTGAAGCCTACATAAAGTATCAACTGTAACTACAAAGTAGTTTGTAATCTGTACATTCTGCAGTGGCTTTACTGTTGGTCCAGTTAAATATTTACCAATGACTGATGACCAGCTGAATGCAAATACCTGGTAAAGACATATTTGCTGATTTTACAAGTTGACAGGAATTGCCTGAATGCACCATTTAACAGCTCTATTGGGACAAAGCTTGATTAGTTTACTGATGTTTAGTGGTATTTAGGTTTGCATTTTATGCATAAAATACAAAGCCCCTGTCCTAAAAACAACTTATATGTGTGTTGTGTGTGTTTGTGTGTCTCAGATTGAGGTGATGCATGAGAAAAGCCAAGGAGGCTCCACCCATGTTGTTGTGCCCAATGAGACGGAGGAGAGTCTGTCCAACAGACGCAGGTACGGACAGAACAGACTGCTGTGTTCACATGCAGTTATATGCTTTACATCACATTCACTATACTGAAAAGACACATGATAATGTAATTCTCCAAGTCAGTAAACATGATGTAAAGGCCATATTTCACAGCAGCAACTTGCTGATTCCAGAGAGCAAAAACACAACTGCTACAGTTATATGCTGTCATTTTTTTCATGGCTTGAAGTATGCTGTTTTATAGTGATTTGTCTATGAAAGTGCACATTTTAGCTGCTTCAACTGCTTTCTGGTGCTCCAAAACTAATAGCATTTTTCCATTACATGGTACCTGCTTGACTCGCCTTGACTTTACTTGCCTTTTTTGGTTTTCTATTACGAAAAAAAAGTCCCTGGTACCTAAAAACAGCTACTTTTTTTAATATCACCTCTATTGAGGTTCCAAGTGAGCTGTGAGGCGATACTAAAAGGTGACTACTGATTGGTCAGAGAGAATTGTCACTAATCACTGTGTTATCGTTGCTAGCAACAGACAGGGGTGTCCTGAACAAACCCATCATTTTTAAAGAGTTTAGCCAGCTGTGTTTTTTTTGCTGCCTCCAGCTTCATTTGAAACAAAATGTGTCGAACAGGATGGATGAACAGAACTTTTTTCTAAGTCAAAAACAACAGAGCTTCGACGTGTGTGTGTGTTGCTCTAGGTCACACAGTTTCTTGTGGCATCGCTATGACAATCAGCCACGCTCGCCTCACATGTGGGCGATACTAAATCTGCAATAGAAAATGGAGGACAGTTAACCGCGGCCGAGTAGAGTAGAGCTGGTACTAGCAGTGGGTAAGCGTCATAAGGTTACAGGCAGCAGAAGCATCATTGCATGTTACGTAACATTACACTTCTAACAGCTTTCTAACAGCTTTGATCTTTATTATATGTGAGCAAATACATAACCAGCAAACAGTGACATATAACATGAAAGAGAAAAACATGGCTGTTTGTATGAGGTACTGTCATTTGTTTGTGTGGTACATTCAGCATTCAGCAGTCCTTGCGTCATTGGAAGATTATTTATGTAAAAGCAGTACAGACTATCCAGAAGTCCTCTGGAGTTGCTGCACACTACCGGGTCTGTTGCTGCCTGCCATAATGTGCGCACATCCATGGCGTGACCGTGCAATGTGATCATGTGATAATAGATGCAGGGGTGGTATGGAGCCTTGCCCTCCCCTGAAAAGTACAGATGATCTTGGGGTGAGACCCCCATGGCCTTGGCACAAATCCCCTGCTGGTGAAAGTGTGTTTCCATCAAACTGCTTTAAAGTGAATAAAAACCTGTGCGTAATGGTGTCACATTCTGTTTTGCGATCAAATTGGCATATCGAATTGATTTGAGACATTTTAAGGTGTTTCCTTTCAAGTTTTTGGAGACTAGATATAGAGAATAGGTGCCTCGCTTTGTTTTCTTGCTCCCAGAGCTGTTGCTATTTTAACATTGTTCCCTGCCAAACAAAACATTTACCCTCCGCCTTGGATAGATTTATGTTGACATCTATGGTGTCCTTTTGAGCAGCTTCCTTGGCCAACTTATCAACCTTTTCATTTGCTGCAATGCCTACATGAGCTGGGACCCATACAGATGTATTTCTACCCCTCTTAGGGCCCTATAATTTCCACGATGCGGAATACACGTACGGAATTACGGAATCTAAACATGAAAATGGAATTCTTTTATACACGCGGAATCACACGGAATTTGGATATATGTTGTTGATATATTAAATGATTTTTTTACTTCCTTCAGCATCTTTCTGATGCATTTCCTTTCCCTGCTCTCCCACCGTCTCTCAGTTGCTCACACGTCTCTCTCACACACACACAGCCCCTCCCATCTGTGCACACAGCATCTGTCTCCATGACAACCAGAGAAGATGGCTGGCGAAAGTCACAAGTTTACAAAAGGTTGATATTAAGTGAACACTTTTATACAATCACACATTAAAAACTGCTATAAAATATTTTATATTCTGAATACAGTGTTGTCAGTGTGTTAATGTTGGAGTCCTGACCCAACCCTTAGCAAACAAGTAATTGCGCCTGCTTTAGAAAGTTAACTAGTCACAAGTTTGTGGTAAAATGCAGTTGGATTGTCGAGGTATAACGCTGTATAATATAGTATAATATAATATATAACTCTTCTTTTCACATCTCTAATTGCCAGAAGAATATTATACACAAGGTCTTGTCAAATCTTTGATGACCTTTTCCCAATAATATTGATACCTGACACAGAGTCACTACAAATCAACACTTCATGATCTGCTCAGTCCATCGCTCTGCCATCAGGATTGCATATAATTCCACTGTGAACACACTTAAGAAATTTGAGGTTCTCTTACAAGCTTGGGGATTCCACCACAACAAAAGCTGCTCCTGTACTTTCTTGATCCTTTGAGTACAATTGAATGTGTTCCTGATATCTTTCTATCATATAACACTGGAATTCATACACCAAATCTAGCAGTAGGCCTGCTGAGGAAGAGCTCAGTGCTGGGGTGTAAACTTCCAGGAGGTTAGTGAAGTAAGTGGGCGTATAATTGTGTAGGGTCTTGTATGCCAGGGGCAGGACTTTGAAACATATTCTGTAGGCGGCTGGAAGCCAGTGCAGTTGCATAAGCAATGGTGTTACATAGCCAGTAGACATGGAGCATGATATAATCCTTGCTGAAGAATTCTGGATGAGTTGGAGCCGGTGGAGTTGCTTAGGTTAGGGACTCCAGACAACATGGAATTACAGTAGTCAAGGATGTCACATACGCATTGACAAGGACTTCTGTACTCTGCTGGGTGAGCGCTGGGCGAAGCCGTGCATTGTTCCTTAGATGAAAAAAGGCACTTTGAGACATACTGTTTATGAGTGCACTAAATGAGAGTGTATTGTCCAGTATGACACCAAGGCTCTTGCCCTGGTTGGAACACGGGATGGTGCTGCCAGCTACAGAAAAGGCGAAAGGTCCCATCTTAGCAAGAGCTGATTTGGAGCCAACCACTAGCAGCTTATTTATTCGGCTTCATATAGTTTTGTTTTTAACAGTGAAATTGAACACCATGTTGTGTGAGGAGGTAGACAATGAACAACAGAGGGCGCAACACAGACCCCTGGGGCACCCCTCTTGTCACAGCACTACTCTGACTTGCAACTCAGCATTTGTACATATTGTATCCTTCCACAGAGATAGGAGGTGAACCACTGTTAAACACTGCCCCTCACTCAGATATTGACTAAACGTTCAAGGAAAAGATGGTGAGAGATGGTTTCAAAGGCTGCACTGAGATCAGGAAGAATCAGAATGGCTGCACAGAGGAGGTCATTAGTAATCTAATTTCACTGTATCCCCCAGAGTTAGACAAGTTGATACATACCCTTCTTATCTCTGTGCTGCTGTATCTCTGTCTGATGCCCCCAGCATTAGCTTAGCCTAGCAAAGATCCGGCAGGTAAGTGGTTCCAACTAGCCTACTGGTTCCAATAAATGACAAAATAACGCCAACATGTTGTGATTTGTATAGTCATAGAGTGTATAAATAACAAGGTCATATGAGACCACATGAGAATATAGTTCCCAGTTAGTATGCTGTTAAAATATGGCTGTCTCTCATGTGACCTTGTTAACTGTACACCCTGTGACTATACAAATTACAACATGTAAATAAGAACGTGTTGATTCCACCTTTTAATGTGATCACACGCTGAATCTTGGACTTTATGACAGATGGCAGATGAGTGTCAAACAGTAGTAGTTCAGCCCAAGAGTTTCACATTCTCGCAATAGAGAAATGAAAGACCACCTACCCTCCCAGATGAGTGGGGTTTACAGAAAAACAAATCAATGCCAGACTGCTTGGTTGACGCGGAAGAAATCATTGCTCTGCTGCCACTTTTTCACAAGACACAGAAATTCCAGTTTATGGTGCACAATGAAGTCACTAATGAGAGAAGCTTTGTTGGTGAGGGATCTTATGTTGAACAATCCAACTTTCAGTTGGTTTGACTGTCAGTGCACATCCGAACTGTGCAGACGGGCAAGCACAGTATGGTCAACTCGTTGATCAGGCTTCAAATGACTGTGATCAACAGTCCAAAGACAGGGGATTATTTTTCCATCCTTGTAGCCATGTAGATTTAGTTGTAACAAGATCCTCGGTGGACATACTTTGGGCATCGGAGAATGTTGCGTTGGCACAGAAGCTCCGCAAAATCATGGTCAACAGTGGTGAGCCAGAAGTAGGGAACATGTTGATCTGTGTGGTTTTTGTTCAGTTCAAAAGTTTCACCAAAAATCATATTTGTAATCCATGGCTCAATTCAAATAGGACCTATGAGGTTCACAAGGAAGTGGCGTGACTTCGGCTCTCTATAGGAATACATGGCTCAATAGAGCTGTGACTCTGTCAGCCTTTCTACAGTGCTAAAAACTAACCTGGTGTTCTTATATATTTCTATTAACAATGAGTAATAGGCTGCTCTGGCATTTCTGAGCACCTTCCTATATGTTTTCGAACTGTCTTTCTAGTTTAAACAAGATTCTTCCAGATTTGTGGAACAACTGTCACTCCACAATGTGAGTCAAGTGCATATTTGAGTTGTGCATGCTTAGATTTAAACGGTTTATGGCATACCGATCATACTGAAATTTGTGAAATCCATGAAATAATAAACTTTTCTCATTACAAACAATAAGTAGGCTAATGATTGTGTTTAACCATTGTGTCATAACCACGCGACTTGCTGTCGCGTAGTCAACAAATTACTGTACTGTCAGGATAAGTTCGCAGACAGTTTGGACTTACATCAGTTGTTTAGGTTGAATTACTAACGTTAACTAGCATGTTAGTTAGCAGTAATTAGCCTGTGCCTATGTTATCACAGAAGACTTACAACTTTCTGACACGTTGCCCACGTCACATCTACGTCTTCAAGCTCAGTTGGAGGCTGCGCAGTAACGCCTAGCCATCACCGGGAAAGTACTTCTATTTTCCTTCACTGGTCTCCGTCCAGAACAACCGGATCTGTTGGTCCACTTCTTTAACTATCTATGATTTTTTCTGTATTGACATTACAGAAGTCTCTCGTTAGCATCTTGTATGCTACTTGTTGCAAAGTGACGCATGCGTGACTCAAATCTGCACTCAACTTACATTTGGAGGCGAAAACGACATTTACTTAGGTTTATTTTAATTTGTGGGTTTGGGAGATATACCAAGGTGCTAATTTCCTTTGTGTCATCATCTTTTTGGGAGGAGCAACAGTCTAGTGTTGTCTGTAGCGAGGCCGCAGCACTGTCTACAAAATTTTGGGAGGGACTAAAATTAAAGGACAATTCCATTTTTTAAGTTAATCTTGGTCATAAATATGCATGTACTTTCAAAGAAAACCCAATCCAAATCAGTGCAGGCAACACGGAATAGCTGCAGCTACGTGTACGAGCTTCTACTGAGCTAAAACGGCAGTTGTCAGGGCAAGTTTTGGAGAGCCTTTGTGCCTCTCAACAGACATAAAATGCAATTAACAGTCTGTGCAACATGAACAGGGCCCTTACGTGACAACAAGATGCGTTTTCAACTCAGACATTGTTTAAATTCACCTACCCTGTCCCTGTCTCGATCCTACCGGTGGCTGGTAGGTTGTAGCTGGTAGGTTGTAGCTGGTAGCTCCTAGCTGCCGTCAGTGTTAGCGTTAGTGTTTTCAACCAGGCTTCTGTGATAATTGTCCCGACAGCAATCCACGGAGCGGCGGTGGTGTGACTTCACAACAAAAACTAACTAACTAACTAACAAAGTTTATTCCCCTCAAAAATAGGTAATTGAGCACTGTAGTGGTTAAGACCATATCAGTGACTATGTACCTACATGGTACAATGATAGCGTTAGAGAAGGTAGCTGTAGTCTCACGCTAAAGTCCCATTGTAGCAGGAAAATGGAAACAGTGTGCAGATTGCTCCGCGCTACCGTTTCTTTTTGGGGGGGGCATAAACTTGTCCTCTGGAGGACATAGCCACACCACCGCCGCACCGTGGATTGTTGGGATGATTATCACAGAAGCCTGGCTAAACACATTTACCGGACGGCAGCTAGGAGCTGGCAGCTACTACTGCACTACTGTGTTTTCTTTTAGGGGGGAGGACTAAACGTCAAGGCTAGCTAGACTAAACTGGATAAAAACTCACAAATTCATGTAAAAATTCAGAATAGATCTGGAGTGCGGTACAATACAACAAATAGAATTGGTAATTGGAACTGTAATGTTTTCCAAGATGGATGTGAAAGATTAAGAACAAGGCTTTCAAATGAGTTAGTTTAGATTTAGGATTAATTAATAGGCATGTGTCCAAAATGGCTGCAACTCCCCCTCCTTGGCCAGAGCCTTGAGGAATATGATTATTAATATGACTGGAAAGGAGCAAATTCATTTAAACTAACATATTTTTTCGGTAAAACAGAATAGATTAATATGCTTATCCGATATCAAATTGTTTACTAGTACTGCCTTTGAAGACAGAGATCTGATATTTAAAATTCCACATTTAATTATCCTATTATGTTCTACTATTGAAGTGGTGTTTTTAATTTTTATTATGTTTTTGTGTATATGTGTAACTCCACTTTTGTTTACTTTTGATTTGATTAATTTGAGTCGGGGGACAGACACCATGGTTGTGGAACTATGAGTGGGTAACTACTCCAATTGAAGCGCAGAGTGGTGTGTTGGACTGCAGTTCTGCTTTGTAGTCTCAACTCTGGGTTGTCATGGTTTAGGACTGCTAATAAACTTTCATATTTCTAGATGAAAGTGGCTCTGTCCAAAATGGGATGAATGCCATCTTTCCTGATCAGACCAGTTTTACCCCCGAACGCCTTCCAGTTGTCTACAAAGTCTACATCATTTGCAGGGCACCTACCCGACAACTAGCAGTGTAATGATGACATGCGCTGTACATGTCATCACTGATCAAGTTTGCCAGGGGTCCAGAGAAAAGTAAGACATTTTCTTTGTATATGCATACACTTCATTTTAGCAATCTCCAATTTGCTTTGGATAGAAGTCACCTACTCAACCGGCTGATCAGGGGCCTGCTGGGGGGCTGCTAGCAGAGGCTACAATATATTGGTCTGCACCAGCTACAGGGGGCTGGCTAGCTACAGAAGCATACAATTAAAATTCCATGGTCTGAGCTGTGTCTCAAACGCACTAAGCCTTACCTCCAGAGCAGCAAATAAATGACATCCATCCATCCATCCATCTTCATCCACTTATCCGGTATCGGGTTGCGAGGGAAGCAGCTCCAGCAGGGGAATCCCAAACTTCCCTTTCCCAAGCCACATCAACCAGCTCCGACTGGGGGATCCTGAGGCGTTCCAAGGCCAGGTTGGAGATATAATCTCTCCACCTAGTTCTGGGTCTTCCCCAAGGCCTCCTCCCAGCTGGACGTGCCTGGAACACCTCCCTAGGGACGTGCCCAGGAGGCATCCTTACCAGATGCCCGAACCACCTCAACTGGCTCCTTACAACGCGAAGGAGCAGCGGCTCTACTACAAGCTCCTCTCGGATGACTGAGCTTCTCACCCTATCTCTAAAGGAGATGACAACATGACAACATTCAAAAAGACTTCTTCATGTTTATGATGTCAGTCCAATGCACACCCCTTCAAATAAAGTGTTACCATCAAAAGTATACAGTTGAGTTGCATTATTTTTTCTTTTTTTGGATTGCAATGAGTAACATATTAAATATTTTACAAATCTATAGCTGTTTTGGCCCTTTTAGTTGGGGATGCAAAGCAGTTGCCTACCTTGCCTAATGGTGAAGTATGCTTGTATTTTTTTCTTCTTCTGTGAACCAGAGTGGGCGCAACTTGTGTGTGACACAACTCTGTCATGGAATGTGTATTGCTTAGTACCACGTTAAGGGCAGTGTGAATTTGAAGTGATTTGTATGAGCAGTTCTCAAAAAATGTGCAAGCAGCAATACCACAGACCATGTAACTGGCCTGTCTTGAACAGGCATGTTTTCAACGGGCACTGTACAGTACTGGTGCAAAATGAGAAAGCAAAACGTGTGGGCAATGTTAAAGCAATGATTGAAGTGGAAGGTTAGTGATCTGTATGTAAGTTTGTCTTAATAGAATTCAAGCTGTGTTCTTTGACCTCAGACAGAGCGATGAAACAAGTTACTACTAACTATTGTGCAGTAAACACTTGACAAAAAGTCAGCAAAATCATTAGAATTAATCCTCTGGGCAGCATAGATACAATCTATAGAAATCTTACAGCAATCCATTCAATAATATAGTTCCAATAGTGTTCCAGTCTGGACCAACAGACCAACATTGCCATTCCTAGAGTCGTCTAGTATGACTAAAAGGTTGACTTTCTCTAGATGAATGTTCAATTTCCTGTTGACCCACACAGTGAAGAAGTCCCTTTTAATTAAACATTAAGAATGCAATTACCAATTTAGAGGATGCAACATAAAATATAGTGGAATTAGTGGTGAAGCTGAGTGCTTAGTCCGGTACTTAGTTTTTGTCTGTTTTTTAGTAAAAAAATTAGGCTTGAATTGCACCAACTGGAAGAATGTATAGGCCAAATGGCCAGAACGTAAATGTATGTGAGGCAAATACATATGACTGGAATAAATAAACAATGACGTTATTTCAACTTTTTCTTCTCATGCAGTTGCAAGTTTCCGCTGTCCTTTTGTAATGGTGCCATATTTGTTTGATAAGGTGTGATCTCACTGCTTTCTTAATGAGGGGATAATTTCTGCTGTGCCAACTTTGATATTTAATATTGATTTATTATTTTATTTGTCAGCTTATGCAATATGATCCATTCCAAAGCAAAAGTGAGTGGATGAATAAATGAATGGTTTTTAGGGGAAATACTGCCAGAGAGGTGTAATTATGATTTGCTCTGTTATAATTCACCCCTTTCTTTCCTCTTTTTCTGCAGACACATCATGACTGAGCTAATTGAAACAGAGAAGCTTTATGTGGAGGAACTACAAAGCATCATGGAGGTACAGTATGAGCTAGTTTTAGAATTGTCTTACCCAGTTTACATTGCATCATGATTTACATAAAATGGCGCTATATAACTTTCAGTTTGTGTTGATTTCAACAGCCCCTTTGGACAAAAGCGGTAGTGTTTTTGCTACACTTGCTGTTGTAAAGGTATAGGAGTTAGCATTTTGAGACTGTTGGGCTAAAATGTGGGCAGAGCTAAACATTTGATCAGGCAGAACATTCTTAATATAATATATACAGTATATTGATAATAATAAATGATATTTGAATTATTAAAAAAATAAAAAGAATAGGGTTGGGTTTAGGAAAAGAAGAACCGGTAGGGATTAGGAAAAGAAGAACGGTGTTGGGTTTAGGAATAGAAGAACCGGTTGGGATTAGGAAAAGAAGAACTGGGAAAGCAAATGTGACTCGCGGGAAACGAGCCCCAGATTCTGTTTTTTACTTTCCCTTTTAGCTTCAAGTTGTTCTTCATTTACATTCCTTCTTTACACACTCTTGAAAATACATGCTTTTCTCGCCCACATTTTTTACCAAAAAAACACAAAACTAGTACCCTAGCCACATGTCTCAATTTAATCCAGAAAAAAATCCAGAAAAAATGACTCAGAAAATATTTTATATTAATTTATATCTACAGATATGTGCGTTTTTCTTATTTCTAAAAAAGCCAAAAAAGTGCAAAATACAAAACTTCTCAAATAAACACTTCCACATCAATCACACACATACCTGAAATAACTATATACATAAATATATAGAAATAAGTAATTATAAATTGATGAAATGGTGAAATGCAATAACTAAGGCCCTATTTTTGCTTTGACACAGGGTTAAAATTTTCTGGTCAAGTTTGGTATCAATCAATTCTTCTTCCTTTTGGCTAAACAGGTAGGCCGGTTTCATAACGTCTAGTTTTAACTGGAAGGAATGGCTGTCAATCTTTCCCACATTGGTGCTCCCTGAACTCTGTGACATCATTGGCTTTTATAAGGGACAGCTTGGGTTACACTAGACGGATTGGCTGACAACAACGTTCACTCGAATGCTTAGGCGTCATAGAATCTGCTGGTGGGCAGAGTAACTTTGTAGTCCAGGGGACAAGAAACAAGCGATCAAAACGCAGAAATGATGAACTATCTCGATTTCTCCACGTTGAAACTCAGCCAGAAACTAGATTGTGAGGGGACCAGCTAATTTTGGATTAAATGGCTTGGATATTGTAATTCTTAGATGGTTGGCGACGTAGGAAAAAAAATTATTTGACGATCTTTCACTGCTGTGAATAAAGACACGAGGAAAAGGTATGGATGCACGCTCGACTTTAGACACTATTGGCGCAGAATCTTTCTGTGTTTCTTTCTTTCTGAGGGAACTTCAACAAAAACCTTTATTTTTCAATCCAAAAGAAGAAATGCAGGGAGCAGACAAAGTCCAAAAACAGGGGGATTCCAAAATACCAAAAATCCAGAGGAACAAAACAGGTCTCAGCCAGGCAAAAAGCAGGAAAACATCACATCACTCACTGGGAAATAAGGCAAAGGGAACAGGAACACTCCAGGAAAACAGCAATGCAGACAAACAAGACGAATCCACATGACACGCTGACCGGCAAACAGGCAAAACGACACAAGACAAAAGGAACACAGGGGTTAAATACATGAGGTAATGAGGTAACAGGGAACAGGTGAGACATCAGGTGAATTACATTAGGGCGGGGCTGGACAATCAGACAGACACAAAGCAAAGCTGGACAGGACTAGACAAGACAGGAAACCAGACTACCAACATAAAACAGGAAATAGGACAAACAGACACTCAAAACCAGGGAGAAACCAGGACGAAAACACGAAGCAAGAGACGGAAACGAGAGAGGTGACGGAAAGAGGAGACGAGAGAGGAGACGAAGAAGGGGACGTGGCAAAAGAAAAAGGCAGGACCAGAGAAGAGGCAAGCAAGGAGGGGACAAGAGAAGAGATGAAACGTGACAAGAGAGGAGACTAAGGAAGAGAGGCGACGATACGAAAGAGGAGACAAGACAAAGAGAGGAGACAAGGCAAAAGAGACAAGGAGATGAAGGGGGCGCGGAGACGAAAGAGGCGAGGCGACGAAAGAGGCTAGGAGACGAAAGAGGCCAGGAGACGAAAGAAACTAGGAGACGAATGCGAGAGACAAGACGAAAGAGGGGACAAGACGAAGAGAGGGAGACGAGAGGGGCAACGTGATGAGACGAAGGGGGTGACAAAAGAGGCGAGGGGACAACGGACGTGAAGAGACGAACGAGGCTTAGGAGATAAAAAAGGTGCGGGGACGGAAGGGTAGACAAGACGAAGAAAGGAGACGAAGTGAGGGCACAAGGAGAAAGGGCACAGGGACCAGGCACGAGGAAAGACCAGGGATGGGGCATGAGGGAAGCTAGAAAAATGGTCGGAGACAGGCAAGGGGCCGGAAGAGAGGGACCAGACGAAAGAGAGGCACGAGGAAACAGCACGAAGAAAGAAGGCGCAAGGGCAGGGCATGAGGAAAGATGCCTAAAAAAGGCACAAGGAGGGGAGATGGGACAAAAGACATGAAGCCGAAAAAACACAGAGGAGAGAAAATCGAGGAGGGATAAAGAGTAGGGACACAGAGAGAGAGAGAGCGGGACACAGAGAGAGAAAGGCACAGAGAGAAAGAGAGCGTAAGAGACACAGAGACCCACATAGAAAGAGAGAGAGCGACAGAGAGAGACAAACAAACAGAACGAGAGAGAGAAAAAAGACACAGAGGACAAGACAGACAGACAGACATAGGGAACAAAGGAGACAGAGGGGAAAAGACACAGAAAGCAGTCCGACAGAGGGAGAGAGAGAGGTACACAGAGAAAAAGACAGACAGACACAGGGAGCAAAAGAGGCAGAACGATGGAGACAAGGAAAGGGACGGGGCGAGGACGGAGACAAGTGAGGAATCGGAGGAGAGGGACAGAGAAAGGGAGCAGAGAAGCAACCAGGGGCAGGAACAGCACGGCACAGAGAGAGAAAGGGAGCACAGAGAGCCAGACAGACAGACACATGGAGAGAGGAAAACACAGGCAGACAGGGGCAGAGAGGGAAACACGTAATGAGATAAGAAGGGAGTGATAGGGGCCGAGAGAAGGGGACACACAGAGAGACTGGATGAGTAGGGCAGAGAGACAAAACGAGGGAGAAGACGAGACGCAGAAAGCCAGACAGACAAAAAGTGCAAGACAGACACAGGGGCCGAGAGAGACGCGGCAGAGAGGGAAATAAGCGAAGTGACAAGGCAAAAGAAAAAAAAGGAGGACGGAACGAGAAAAGACCAGACCAAGGAGAGGAACGAGACAAAACGAGGAAGACACCGACACAGGGACAGAATAGGGACACAGGGAGCCGGGCAGACAGAGAGGGAGGTAAAGAGACTCAAATACCGGGACAAAGAGAGAGAGAGAGAGAACAAGACAGAGAGAGAAAGAGAGGAAGGGGCTAAGACACACGTGAACAAACAGAAAGGGAGAGAGAAGGGAAGGGACAGACACAGGAGGGGAGTTAGGAGGCACGAGGGAGCCCGGAAGAGGGCGCACAAGGGAGCCCACTTGTGGGCATATGGGAAAGCCCGCGAAGGGGCACACAAGAAAGCCCGCGGAGGGGCGCTCGGAGAGAGAGACGGTGACAGGGACAGGAACAAACACTGGGACAGAGACAAACATGGGGACTGAGACAAGCACGGGGACAGACGAAGGCACAGGGACAAGCACAGGGACATGGACACGAACAGGCACAGAGACAGGGCCAGGAACAGACACAGTGACGGGGAAAAGCACAGAGGCCGGAACAGACACAAGACCAGGGAAGCTAGGGTTCAGGGGACCTAAAACACGGGGGGCCGGGATTCCCAAGAACCCGGTAGCTGGGGAACCCAGAGGGGGACCCCGGGGACCAGGACTGGAGGAAGCCCGGGAACTGGCCTGGAGCCAGAAGGACCCCGGGAGCCAGTGCCCAAGGAGGGTAGCGACCCAGACGCCGGCTGGGGGTCGGGGGCACCGACCGCCGACCAAGGGCCAAAAATGTTGGCCGTCAGCCGGGGGCCCCGGGCGCCAGCCTGAGGTCAGAGGTGCTTGGCATCTGGTCGGTCTGGGTTGGGGGGTCCGGTCGGCCGGTCTGTGTCTGGGGGGCCGGTCTGGGTCACGGGGAACGGTCGGCCGATCTGGGTCACGGGGAACGGTCTGGGTCTGGGGGTCCGGTCGGCCGGTCAGGGAGAGTTGGTCGGCCGGTCTGAGTCTGGGGGACCGGTTGGACCATCTGGGTCTGGGGGGCCGGTCGGACCGTCTGGGTCTGGGGGGCCGGTCGGACCATCTGGGTTCAGGGGGGCTCCCAGGGAGGACTGTACAGTGAACACTCCCTGGAAATCAGTCTTTGCGGGCGCCGGCTGAGGGTCCGTGGAGGCTCCCAGGGAGGACTGGTCAGTGAGCACTCCCTGGGAATTGTGCTACAGCCTTCTCTCCTCTATTTGCACATGTATTTGGTTCCTTATAATGTTTCTGTCTGCGTGTCTGCTTGTGTGTTTTTGAGTACCGTATTTCTGTGTGTGTTACTTGTGAGCTGCAGATGTTGCTCTTGCTGTTGTGTTTTCCTCCTTCCCGTCTTTCCTATGTGTTTTTTTTTTTTTTGGTACTGGGACATGTACTTGTGTTTCAACATCCATCCATCCATCCATCTTCGACCGCTTATCCGGTATCGGGTCACGGGGGAACCAGCTCCAGTAGGGGATCCCAAAGTTCCCTTTCCCGGGCCACATCAACTAGCTTCGACTGGGGGATCCCGAGGCGTTCCCAGGCCAGGTTGGAGATATAATCTCTCCACCTTGTCCTGGGTCTTCCCCGAGGCCTCCTCCCAGCTGGACGTGCCTGGAACACCTCCCTGGGGAGGCGCCCAGGAGGCATCCTTACCAGATGCCCGAACCACCTCAACTGGCTCCTTTCGACGCGAAGGAGCAGCGGCTCTACTCCGAGTTCCTCTCGGATGACTGAGCTTCTCACCCTATCTCTAAGGGAGACGCCAGCCACCCTCCTGAGGAAACCCATTTCGGCCGCTTGTACCCTGGATCTTGTTCTTTCAGTCATGACCCAGCCTTCATGACCATAGGTGAGGGTAGGAACAAAAATTGCCCGGTAGATCGAAAGCTTTGCCTTCTGGCTCAGCTCTCTTTTCGTCACAACAGTGCGATAAACAGAATGTAATACCGCACCGGGTGCTCTGATTCTCCGACCAATCTCACGCTCCATGGTCCCCTCACTCGCGAACAAGACCCCAAGGTATTTAAACTCCTTCACTTGGGGTAAGGACTCACTCCCTACCCGAAGAAAGCACTCCATTGGTTTCCTGCTGAGAACCATGGCCTCAGATTTAGAGGTGCTGATCCCCATTCCAGCCGCTTCACACTCAGCTGCGAACCGATCCAGTGAGTGCTGAAGGTCACAGGCCGATGATGCTATGAGGACCACATCATCTGCAAAAAGCAGCGATGAGATCCTGAGCCCACCGAACTGCAACCCCTCCCCGCCCTGACTACGCCTCGATATCCTGTCCATAAATATTATAAACAGGATTGGTGACAAAGCGCAGCCCTGGCGGAGACCAACCCTCACCTGGTACGAGTCTGACTTACTGCCGAGAACCCGGACACAGCTCTCGCTTTGGTCATACAGGGATTGGATGGCCCTGAGAAGGGACCCCATACTCCCGCAGCACCTCCCACAGTTTCTCCCGGGGGACCCGGTCATACGCCTTCTCCAGATCCACAAAACACATGTAGACTGGTTGGGCATACTCCCAGGCCCCCTGCAAGATCCTTGCAAGAATAAAGATCTGATCCGTTGTTCCACGACCAGGACGGAAACCGCATTGGTCCTCTTCAATCTGAGGTTCGACTATCGGCCGAACCCTCCTTTCCAGCACCTTGGAGTAGACTTTACCAGGGAGGCTGAGAAGTGTGATACCCCTGTAATTGGCACACACCCTCTGGTCCCCCTTTTTGAAGAGGGGAACCACCACCCCAGTCTGCCACTCCTTAGGCACTGTCCCAGACTTCCACGCAATGTTAAAGAGGTGTGTCAACCAAGACAGCCCCTCCACACCCACAGCTTTCAGCATTTCTGGACAGATCTCATCAGTCCCTGGGGCCTTGCCAACAACAGACAACCACTCTGGTTTAGATCAGGGAGGCCGTTCCTCCCAATCACGCCTCTCCAAGTCTCTCCATCATTGCCCACGTGTGCGTTGAAGTCCCCCAGCAGAACAATGGAGTCCCCCCACTGGAGACTCAATTCAAGGTCTCCAAGAAGGCTGAATACTCCGAACTCTTGTTTGGTCCATATGCACAAACAACAGTCAGAGTTTTCCCCCCCATCACCCGCAGGCGTAGGGAGGCGACCCTCTCGTCCACCGGGGCAAACTCCAACGCAGCGGCGCTCAGCCGGGGACTTGTGAGTATCCCCACACCCGCCTGGCGCCTCACACCCTGGGCAACTCCGGAGTAGGACAGAGTCCAACCCCTATCCAGGAGTACGGTTCCAGAACCGAGACTGTGCGTAGAGGTAAGCCCCACCAGATCTAACTGGTAGCGCTCCACCTCCCGCACAAGTTCCTGCTCCTTCCCCCACAGAGAGGTGACGTTCCACGTCCCCAGAGCCAGCCTCTGCCGCCCAGGTCTGGTCCGTCGAGGCCCCTGACCTTCGCCGCCACCCATATGGCAGCGCACCCGACCCCACAGGTGGTGGCCCATGGGTTTCAGCATATTGTTTTTAATTGTTTTATCTTTAAATTGAAAACATTTGGTCACAAAAAAGTAAATGTCCAAGCCTGTATTTTGTTACTTTTACTTGAGTAAAGAAGATAAATCAGTATTTCTACTTTTACCAGAGCATTTTTTAACACAAAGTATCTGTACTTCTACTTGAGTTTGGGAAGTGAGCATTTTTGCCATCTCTGCATAAAACTTCCCCATTATGTAACAACTTTCAGTCAGGTGGGAAGCCAGTTGTATTTCAATGTTGGGCTCGTAAACTGTCATATCTGTCTCCAGCAAACTATTTGACAATGCACAAATGCACCAATTTTTAGACATAAAAAACAACTTTGATCTGCCAGGTATGTAATATTTCTTCTAGATTAGGCTGAGATCTGCTATGAAAGCTTACGGAGTGCCCTGGGATCAGCAAATTGCGGAGCACCCCATGGAGAAGTGGGTTAGACCCATGCAAAACTCCAGAGGGACTGTTACAGTCATTTACAATGAGATACTTCATAATTCGGGACACTTAGCTGCAAAAAGGGTGTGGGAAAGGAAATTGAAAGTGCTTCAAAAAAATCTTGTGCATCAACTCAATACTATTTAAGCTGACTGAAATGCTTCCAGATGAAATTAGTCCCAAACCCTATTTTTCACTCACTGCCCCGATCAGGCACTTGTGCACATTGCTCATGCACATGTTTTGGGAGTGCACCCCAATTAGGCGCTTCTGGACTGATGTATTGTCATCACTACTGGGGGTTGTCATACAATCTAGTCCCTCCCTCTGCCTTCTTAATGATGATTTTCAGCTACCCTCTCAACCAAAGTAGACTACTCCTGGCAGGGCTTACGGCAGCAAAAAAGTCCATCTTAACAGATACAGATAGCTTTATTTGTCACACGTGCACAGGCGAGCGTAGCCTGCAGCGAGTGTACCACTGGGGCAGGTCGGCTCACCCGGTGAAGTGACCAGTTGACCAATTCCATTTTGAATGTTTTCCAGGAAAACAGCAGGCAGTGGGGACAGAAGAAAAAAGAGAAAGGTTTCCACACGACAAGTAGACAAAAAAATAGACAAAAAATAGAAGCAAGCCAAGATAAGAGGGGGAGAGTAGGAAAAGCATGACTGCACACTACAGAAGCAGGATTAGAAGGCTTTGGTTCCACCCTAATCTACCCTTAACACAGTACTCGATAACTGCCTACCAGTATATTACTTCTCTGGAGTATACAACTGCACGCCTCAACAAGCCCAAACTAACAACCATCTAGGCATGGTCGGGGATTACACTGTCCACCCAAGATCACCTTGTGAAACAGAATATTCTGACCTCAATGTAGATTTTTGGGTGTTTTTTTTTTTTCTTTTTCTGAGGAATGCTTTATACTTACTAGCTAATATTGGCATTGTAACTGCTATCTTTCATCTACATTATCTCACTTTTTTTGAATAATGTTCTGTAGTAGTTGGCTGTGGCTCTGCGGGCACCTGCCAATCGGAAGGTTGGTGGTTAAATTCCTGGCCCAGCAGTCCCATGTTGAAGTGTCCTTGGACAAGAAACTGAACCCTGAATTGCCCCTGATGCTGCGGAGTGTAAATGTGTGTGAATGTTTGTCTGATGAGCAGGTGGCACCTTGTACGGCAACCTCGGCCACTGTGTATGAATGTGTGTGAATGGTGAATGGTTCATGTACTATGTAAAAGCGCTTTGAGTAGTCGTTAAGACTAGAAAAGCACTATATAAGATTGGTCTATTTCCTATGTGGTGTGTATGTTCAAAGTAATTGTGACTGTAATGTAACATTTCAATCTTTTCTAATACAAATGATTGATCACAAAACAAAGGAAAATAGCTTTGAATGTAAAAATTTAAAGTATGTTAAATATAACTTACATTTATGTACTCGCCGATACCATGTACCAATACACTTAATAATCCTTCTGGGTTCCGAGGGTGTTTACAAACACAAATGACTTTGACCTGATCTGATATTGTTGTCAATAACAACAAAGCAATATTTTAAAAGTTCCATGCCTTTTTCTATTCAAAGCTCAGTGCCCATGGGCTGGACATTTCTCTGAGCTAGGGTCAATAAAATAAATCATATAATTATTGATATCAAAATACTGTTTAAGTTTAGAAAGAATTAAGAACGCAAACAAAAGAAAATATCACCTTCTTTGTGTTTATGCCTGTTAAGCTGAAAAGCTGACTGAATATCAGTGGCAACAAGCTGTTGATGTGCCTTTTCGTAAAGCAGCTTTGAGAACCTGGTTTCTGCGATGTGGTAATGGCTGGGAATCTCATACCCTGGCTCCAGTACACTGAGAAGACGTCAAAACCCAGTATTTTTAACAACTGTCAATAGTTGGTTGTCAAGTGAATCATGAAGTTCTATTGGGTAAGAGTCTCTTACAGTTAGTTTTACAGCCAAAACTCTCCAAACAGCTGGCATTAATTGCTCGTCTTTTGGCGCCCACCTGCCCCACGGAGAAGTTATTGTCACGTTGCTATAGTAGTATCAGGTGTGGTTGCATCGGAATAATTTTATGATTAGAAATACAAGTACATGCACCTGGCATCGGAGCAAGCCCCGATATTGGCATCAGTATCGGTGCATCCCTAGTCCCCAGGTTAAACTGGATCGGCCAAACTCTAGTACTTATTTATTTATTTAACATTACCCTGGAATAGATCCTGCATAATTCTGATAAATCATTATTCTACTTTCCTCCTCAATCTTCTACCCAGGGTTATTTTGCAGAGCTGGATAACTCAGAGCTCAGCCACCTTATTCCCCTGTCCGTTGGGAACAGAAGGGATGTGCTGTTTGGCAACCTGCCAGAGATATATGAATTTCACAACAGGTAGGTGCAATGCAGTTTGTAAATTTCCCTGCCTTATGTGCTATTGTATATGTGCTATACACTGAATTATCAGAATTAACAATAAGGCTGACCACAGGATAAAATTATATAAAGATGACTAAGAAACTACTCCACAAAACATTACTGACAGAACTATGTGACAGAAAATCCTTAAAGTGATCGCAAATGAATTAGATGAAAAAAAGGTTATATTACTGTTTGAAAGCTTCTTAAACATCACATGAAGTGATTCTTTCCTGTAATACAGATTATGCTAAGTTATTAATAAATTAGTTATGCACACAAAATGACAATAACCTATTACACTTGCATTACAGATGGAATTTATTCAATCTCATCAATCTAAACTTTGCAGCCATTACTTACTTACTTAGGCCTGTTACTCAGAGAAGGAGCATAGGCCCTGACAATATTTGTTTTGTGCCAGCTTCTCCAAATCTTGGCATCTGTAGCTAAGTCTTTCCATCTGGCCTGACTCTCCTCCTCAAGGTGTTTCTTGGTCTCCCTCTACCAGGTTTGCCCAAGCAGGGCTTGGCATGTGATGGAATCAGGGCATGAAATTAACACCCGCCCACCCACTAAATATGGGTGAATTTTGCAATTGGCGGGTAACGCTGTCACTCTACCTGCCACGTTGCTGCTGGTAGCTAATGAGAATTGAATGATTCACACGTGTACCTATAGGTAAGCAGGGTGTGCAGTTGCTTACTGGCCCGGACTAATCAAGGGTCCGCATCACTGGAAGACATTGATTGACAGCCGGGGCCCCCTATCGCATTTTCATTACTCGCGACAATCCCAGCAGTCCTACGTGCAGCCACTGACCAATCAGGAGTGGGAACGGGTCAAATTAATTTCCTTGTTTCTGATATGAAGACGAGACGTGTGTGACTCGACCATCTCGCATTTATCAACAAATGTACAGCGAAAGACGTCCTGCCAACCAGTACACATTTTTACATCAATGTAAGTTTTTTTTCACTATAAAGTCACTGAAAGTTGCTGCTGTTTCAATCCTGTCGTCTGCTGCACTGTTCCCCCCGCGACCGATGCGTGCACACACACATAAACACACATAATCGCACACAGTGGATACAGGAAAAAACGCAGATGAGATGTACAGGATGACCTAAATTGAGGACAGCTACATTATTGTAGGTGCAATGATAAGTTTAAGTCCAAAAAATACTCTATCAAACTGTATGAATGTGTGTCCCAGCCCAGGATAGGAAAAAGTGGCTGGTAAAAAGTGACAGTGACCGCCGCTAGGGCTGTAATCTCCCACTTGACTAGTCGATTTATTGGTTGATGCGTTCTAGCTGGACCAAAATTCAGATTGGTCGATTTTTTGCCGTGTTAATTTCATCAGGTGGAAAGCACTAATTTCTAATGGGGGTGTTTTCAGAGCACCGGTTTCACAGGTAACAATCTGTCTTCAGAACAGCCCCATTGTTTTGAAAGTACTAGAAAGCCTTGGTCTGGTGGTTTTGCTGAATATTTATTTCATTGTGACCACTTAATTTACAGTCAGTCCTCCAGTCCATGTTAAAGACATTGGCAGTGTGGCAGCATTTTACAAAAATAAATAACGGAAAAAAGTTGAATGCAAAGTTTGCAAGCAACCCACCCGCAACGACGGTAGCGTTCCCCAAACACACCCAGACCACGCTGGATGTTAAGCCTTCTCTATCATGCAAAATAATAATATCAAGGAGGGAATTGTCGAGTTTATTGCTCAGGAAATGAGGCCCATTGCTGTTGTTCGCCAAGGTTTTAGAACTATTTGAAATACTTGTGGATTTAAGCATTTGATTTATTTATTTTTGTATTTGTTCTGAGTGACACTGCCTTGTTGTTGTTGTTATGCACTTTATTTTGTTTCAGTTTAAAATTTGGCTAAATAGCATGTACTATTTATTGGATTTGAGCAATTTATTATTTAAATTTTTTTGGAGCCTAATGCACAATTGCGCTGTGCCCACTGATTGTATTGGTTTGTTATGCACTTTATTTCGTTTCTGCTCTTGTCTTGATATGGTTTGTTTAATAAATGTCTTTCTTTTTTTATTAAAGTGGACGTGCCTTTTGTGTTTAAGAGTAAAAGTATGGCGTAAGAACACTATCAAAAAGATGTATGCATAACTTTATGTATTCATATTCGTATTTTTATATTCATATTCGTATTTTTATACATTTGTGCGTAAATTACATAGGCAAGCAAAATTACGTTTTCTTACATGTGTGTTTTTATGTGAGTGTGGCTATGACTGTAAACATTCCCGAGTACAACTCTGATTTCTACGACTACGAATTCTTGAGTGTGAACACGAATTCAAGTTTACGGGTACAAGTAAAAAAACAGTTGAAATGACGTCACTGCCGTCACAGGCCGGGGTAATCGAATCTCGATTCCATTTAATGCGCATGCGTCACAGGTGAAAAATGGCTAACCGTCTATGAGTTGCAGAAATGTATATCATTATAAAGTGCTATCAAAGTAGTAAAAATTTATAAAAAATGTTGAATAACCACGTTTTTTACTTTACCTGTGCTGAGCCTGGGCTAGAAGCCTCCGGTCGGTTAGCCATTTTTCACCTGTGACGCATGCGCATTAAATGGAATCGAGGTTTGATTACCCCGGCCTGTGACGTCATTTCAACTGTTTTTTTACTCGTACCCGTAAACTTGAATTCGTGTTCACAGTCAAGAATTGAAAACGTAATTTTGCTTGCCTATGTAATTTACGCACGAATGTATAAAAATATGAATATGAATATAAAAATACGAATACATAAAGTTATGCATACATCTTTTTGATAGTGTTCTTACTCCATATAAAAGCTTTAAGTTAATTCACGTCTGAGCCGCAAAGCTGAGCTCCTATGTTCAGCCGCTCTGTGTGAGGACATGCACGGCTGAAATGATAGTGTCTGTATGACAAAAACAATTGTCTTTATATTATGTTGCATATTCCTCAACAGTTCTTGTGCTGATATCACAAGTTGATATAGTACTATTTTCGGAAATCATAGGCTATGATAATGCACGTGATGCAACGCTGTCAGAGCCGACAGACAAGTGTAATTTCAGTGCAAAATAATTAGGTTAAAAACAATTTAATATATTGCAAATAGCCTACTAGTTTTTTGTTTATTTAGAATACATTTAGGAGGACAAGGCTACCAAGTACTGCGCAGGCTAATTAACGTTTCTTCACCCTCAGTCAATTTTTAGTCGCAATTTCAGGACTTCAGTGGACCAATATTTTCTTTGGTTTCTTACAGCCATAACTGCCACTGTGGCAGGTGGTCAAAAAAGCCCTGGATGGAATTCTTCGGTTTCCTCAATGTGTGCCCAATCCATCCCCATTTTTGTTTCTTTATTTCCATTTCTATCGCAGGCTGCTTTACTCTTCCCCACAGCTCTTTGTTCTTTATTTTATCAGGCCATCTGATATTAAAAATACACCTGAGGCAGTGGTTGGTGAAGACTTGTAGCTTGTTCAGGAAGTTCTCTGTTGTTTTCCATTGTAGAGGAACTGTTTTTTGTGCTTGAATTGCATATCCGTATTTTGGTCTTGAGTGTGATGTTACGTGCTCTCCATATGGTCCCCATCATGCCAAATGCATTTCTTGCCTTGCCTTTTCTCCTCTTTACATCTCCTTCTGATCTTCCATCACTCGCTACCTTGCTTCCAAAGTAAATGAATGAGTTGATGTCCTCGAGTGGTGGTGACCATCAAGCTGACCAGCATCTTTGTATTGGCCTTGAGCACTTTGGTGTTCTGTATGCTAATATGGAGACCTGTCTTGGCTGCCTTCTGTTATACTGCTCTCAATTTCTCTTGAATTTGTTGGTGGTTTCGGGAAAGCAATGCAATATTATCTGCAAAGTCTAGGTCGTCCATTGTGTAAATAGGATCCCATTGTGCCTGTGTGTCTTGCCGCATGATCCAGTAACAAGCAAAAAGTGTCCTGGCCCAGGAAGGGCGGAGAGGGTCAAAGGGAGGCAAAAAGTCAGTGGTGAAAAGACTGAGGACAGTGGGACTCAGAAATTGAGGGCAGAGAGCATCGGGAACTGGGGACGGTTAGCTTGGTTAGGCGCAGCAAACAGTAGAAAAACAAAACCTAAACTGGGAATCCAACAGTAAAACAAGCCTCTCTGCTGGGTCCAAATTTGGGTCATTCTCATTCTGCTGCTTCAGGGAATGAAGGACCCAAGTGCAAGACGGCAGACACACGAGTAAGCTCAGGGATTTATTATAATGAAATCCAACAAACAAAAGGTGTTCTGGAACCGCAGGCAAAATACAAAAATAGGATCTGGCAGAATCTAAAACAGGAACAGGCAAAACATCAGGAACACAGAAACCAACAAGGTAGATGACACACAGACTCTCCAAACGTAATACAATGATCTGTCTCAAGACAAGGGGGACACAAAGACTAAATACAAAGGGTAACGAGGTAACAAGAGGCAGGTGACACAAGGGCTGGGAAAAACCAAAAGACAGGAAGTATAACAAGACAAGGCAAGACAGAAAACCAGACCGTCAAATTAAAACAAAACAAAATAGAAAAACAGACTACCAAAATAAAACAAAACGCTAAAACCAAGTTGTCTCAAAGCTCTGCATCCACTGCTGCCTTGAGGTGTTGCAAGATTACCTGGTTTAGGATATTGCCTGGTACGGATAGAAGCATTATACCCATTTGTCACAGAGGTTTAGGTTTCTTTTCTTGGGTATTTTTACCAGATGGCCTTTGTACCCATTGAGGTACCTTATACCTTTTGTATTGGTACTTTGGGTTTGATAACCTTACATAATTCTCATCATAGCTCTGCTTGCTAAGCTATGCCCCTCTTAGTTAATGTTGCTACATCTGTCAACCTTTTTATTCTAGCATTCAGAAGCAGTTTACAGTCATAACAGCCACACACAAAACGTGTTGAATGCAATTTCTTAAAACAATGGGTTCCTTTAGTGCTGGGCAGTATACAAGCTGCACCCCATAAAATATATGTAAGATGGTGTTGAGTAATAGACGAAGGGTTGCATTAAACAGCTACAGAGTTTACGTTGCCATGGACGCAGGATTTTAACCTTCTTTAGCGGAAGCAATACAATCATATTTAAAGCAATAAACTCCTTCAAATTATTGATTTATTTGGTGAGTAGCCATGTAATAATTGGGTTATAATAGCAAATACAACCCCAACCAAGCTGATTCAAGACCTGATCCAAGGTCCTGATCACACGTTGTATTCGCTCTGCCTCGCTCTACATTATCCCTTTCACATTATATGAAGGAGAATGCATGAAACAGTTACATAATTTAAACAATTTTTATTGTGCAAACTGTAAAGTAGTAAAATAAACTAAACTTATTCTTGAATGTGCAGTGTGCATCGACCAGAGCCTCTCCCAGCTTAATAGACTGTTAGGCTACCTGGCTAGCTAGCAGCTATAATGTTACCCAGCATGCCGTTTGGTGGTGTAAATTTGTATATGTAAAATTATTTGTATCATGTAGGCGCTGTGGACGACGGCTGCCTCTCCAGTAGCTTTCCGGTTTTCTAGCTCTTTTACTTAGTCAAGTGCAGTCTCTCTCCTACTCTCCCTTCCTATCTCATATTTTTGTCTACTCTGTTGTGGGGAGACTTTCTTTTTTCTCTCTCCCCACTGCCTGCTGTTTTCCTGGGACACTTTTGAAATGGAATTGATCAACTGGTCACTCAGCGCTAATGACAAGATTTTGTCACCTGGCCCGGTGGGACATATGCTGCAGGCTACGCTCGCGATTCGTGGGAGAATTGGCAAGCGATCTGCCTGGATGTTCTAAATGTGGAAGATGTAGAAGATTTGTGGATAATCGGAATTCTGTTGGGAGGTTTTCTAGTCAGTGGACTTGGAATCTCCCTGAATCATCGTAAAATTGGTAAGACAGCAGCCATTAAATTTGCCCCAAGGCTGCCTGGGGAATTTAAAGAGGGTTTGAATGTATTGGACGAGAAGCTGAAGGTTTTACATCAGAGGGCTGATCTGAACGGTGAACTGTCTTGCAACATCTCAGACCAGGCTGTGGAAGCGCAGAGGTGGATGGATGCTATCGAGGCTCAGTCGGTGGATCTGCTTCGTGCAACCACCGGACTGACAATGAAGATAGAGGAACTGTCAAAATCAATACATGAATTGGACGCACGGATGACGCTGAGGATGAGAGCGTTTGATGGACATTGATTCGGACAAATGCCACCAAATCAACCTAAATTGGATTTAAACTGACTGTCTTTCAAGTAACCACATCTACTGTGTGTTGTCCTGTGCATCATTGTATTATTGTGTTTTATTGTGTTTTGTATTGTATTCTTTTTTCTCCTTCACATGCTGTATCGGATGCTGGTAACTTTTAGATTAATAAAGCTAAGTCAAAGTCTAAATTGTTTTGTTATGTTACACAACTTGTTGTGTGCTATGGTGTTTTATCCTTTTAAAGAGAGTTAGTTGTGGGTTATTAATTATTGTGTTATAAAGTTACTACCATGAGTGAGAAGGGTACTTAGTTAACAGGGTTCCCGTTCTCAATTCTCTTGCTGATTACTTCGGCCACAACGTTCTCTATGGCAATGTATCGGTATTACGGTATATGAAAAATTCACATCATACGGGAAATGAATACTGGTATACTGTATGCACAGGTATACCTTACATCATCCTCTTCATATGGCATTGCACACGGCGTAAACAAACAGTGGTCTTGCTGACCCAAACGTTTTGCCTACCACTCTGTACACATGTAGCCAGTTTGTAGAGTGCAATGGCGGTTGGAACCGGAGGGCCATGGCTTATCTGTGTCAAGGGACGGGCCAGTAAACAGGTCAAATCTCAAAATGCTTCAATGAAAGGGTTTCCGTGAAGTGTCTCTAAACCGTGATCTTCCAGAACTGTTTGGAGCGCTCTCTTACCTACACCATAAGCCGCCTCCGTTGCATCATCATAGCAATTTGTTGATACGTTGTTTCTTATATAGCTTGATATGTCGCTATCAACTGGTACATAACCACTATTACAACTTCTGCAATTATTATTTATAGTTAGGTAGAAGGCACAATCTATTTCGTCAAACAAAACTTGGCAAATGTTTGCTTGAATGTTGTGCAAAAATGAATGGAAACACCTTAAAATGTCTCAAATCAATTCCAATTCACCGCAAAATAGCATGTGACGTCATTATGCACAGGTTTTTATTTACTAGTGTGTCTTGTGTTCCCATTCTGTCTGTTCATAAATTACCTGCAGGACATTTCTGCGAGAGCTGGAGAACTGTGCAGAGAAACCAGAGCTGGTGGGAACCTGTTTTCTGAAAAGGGTAAGTTGTCGTCAAATTTCCCGTTACCTCTAAGCCTTGATAACCAACTCCAGCTCAATTTACATAATGGAATATTTGGTTAGAACTATTTCTGGAATCATGATGAAATGCAACACATTTTTTAAAAGGTACACACACCATATGATACAGTTTGCCTAGTCTAGCATTAGACCGTATGGCAAGTCATAAACCAAAGAGCCTGCTATCACCAGAAACATTTTCTGTCACCGGTCTTATTTTACTTCCATGACTGTCACAGCGTCAAGGAAGGGTGGAGCGAAGCGGAACTCTGGTCAGCAGCTGATCCTCTTGGCCAAGAGCAGAGTTTCACCACGCTGTTCACTTTGTTCCTTCCATACAGTCACAAATAACGTAGTTACTATTTATTTTCCAACCTAATACAAACACCCTTTTTTCAAAACTATTATCACTGTACATTTAAACAATACTAAGTTTTTTTAGTTTTGACTCCAGCTAACGGTTTAGCATACGCGCTCGTTAGCGTTTTGCTCTGAGGCTTCTGTCTATGGCTAATTAATGTTAGCTAGGTGACATCCTAATAATGCTCATGAATGTTAAAAAAACTTATTTGAATTTCACTCACCGAAAGAACTGGAGCATAAACTTCTTGAGAGGATCCGTTAGTGGCCTACAATTAAACGTAGAGCTATTATAACATAGAGAGGTATTATACGTTAGCTATTTGCTTGAAAATTGTCCAAAAAGCAAAAACACTTCTGGAAGGTCAAGCGCAGGGAGTCGGATTAGCTGAACTGACTGGGACACCTAGTAGAGCTGCAGCAGCTAGCCTCCACTCACTACAGGCACCTGCCAGTCACCGTGATTAATTATGCAGAACTTTAAGCCTAAATATAACTTAATCTAATAAGAATCTCCCCCAGAGTTCTCATGAATGGTAAACTTCAGAGACCAATACGAATATTTTTGACTAAACTATAGAGACCAATACCATTTTTGAACCAGGCTGTAAGCATGTTTAATTCTGCTGGAAAGTTGGGCATTTTAACATGAGGACTACGGAAATTGACTCACTTCTGCAGCCAGCCTCAAGATGAACTGCAGTTTTTGGCTTTTCCGCATGTGCATCACTGCTCAGCGCGGGAGGTTGCCCCTTGGTAGGAAGTAAGAAAGAAACCAGTAGGTGTTTGAATAGAATAGAATCAAATGTCTTTATTGTCATTATTCAAATGCGAAATACCTGTGCAACAAGATTGAAGCAATCCCTTTACAGTCAACAAGAAATATGAGCTATAAACTATAAAATATAAGAAGTGCAGAAGAAGAAAAAAGGGGAGACAAATTACACAGTTCCTGAGACTATTATAAACATGTATTAAATAGTAATAAAGATAAATATGGTTTGTATATGCATTATGAAAATAATATTACACTGTTGAAATTTGGAGCATCAAAAGTATTAAATATTGCACAGTTATTCATTTGCACAGAATTGTCAGTGTTGTCAAAGGGAAATAAATATTGTACATATATACTTATTGTATATAAATAAGTGATGAAATTAAATTATTAAATATTGCACTGTAATGAAATTGCACAGAATTTCCAGTTGTCAAAGTTATAAAATTGAAATATTGTACAGCAATGAAATTACACAGGATTTCAGTGACTTAAAGTATTATTTATTGCACAGTAGGTGGGAAGAAGAAAGTCTGGTGGGCTGTGAAGTGAAGTCAGTGTACACTCACCGGCCACTTTATTAGGTACCCCATGCTAGTAACGGGTTGGACCCCCTTTTGCCTTCAGAACTGCCTCAATTCTTCGTGGCATAGATTCAACAAGGTGCTGGAAGCATTCCTCAGGGAGTTTGGTCCATATTGACATGATGGCATCACACAGTTGCCGCAGATTTGTCGGCTGCACATCCATGATGCGAATCTCCCGTTCCACCACATCCCAAAGATGCTCTATTGGATTGAGATCTGGTGACTGTGGAGGCCATTTGAGTACAGCAAACTCATTGTCATGTTCAAGAAACCAGTCTGTGATGATTCCAGCTTTATGACATGGCGCATTATCCTGCTGAAAGTAGCCATCAGAAGTTGGGTACATTATGGTCATAAAGGGATGGACATGGTCAGCAACAATACTCAGGTAGGCTGTGGCGTTGCAACGATGCTCAATTGGTACCAAGGGGCCCAAAGAGTGCCAAGAAAATATTCCCCACACCATGACACCACCACCACCAGCCTGAACCGTTGATACAAGGCAGGATGGATCCATGCTTTCATGTTGTAGACGCCAAATTCTGACCCTACCATCCGACTGTCGCAGCAGAAATCGAGACTCATCAGACCAGGCAACGTTTTCCAATCTTCTATTGTCCAATTTCGATGAGCTTGTGCAAATTGTAGTCTCAGTTTCCTGTTCTTAGCTGAAAGGAGTGGCACCCGATGTGGTCATCTGCTGCTGTAGCCCATCTGCCTCAAAGTTCGACGTACTGTGCGTTCAGAGATGCTCTTCTGCCCACCTTGGTTGTAACGGGTGGTTATTTGAGTCACTGTTGCCCTTCTATCAGCTCGAACCAGTCTGGCCATTCTCCTCTGACCTCTGGCATCAACAAGGCATTTCCGCCCACAGAACTGCCGCTCACTGGATGTTTTTTCTTTTTCGGACCATTCTCTGTAAACCCTAGAGATGGTTGTGCGTGAAAATCCCAGTAGATTAGCAGTTTCTGAAATACTCAGACCAGCCCTTCTGGCACCAACAATCATGCCACGTTCAAAGTCACTCAAATCACCTTTCTTCCCCATACTGATGCTCGATTTGAACTGCAGGAGATTCTCTTGACCATGTCTACATGCCTAAATGCACTGAGTTGCCACCATGTGATTGGCTGCTTAGAAATTAAGTGTTAACGAGCAGTTGGACAGGTGTACCTAATAAAGTGGCCGGTGAGTGTATATGTGAGTTCATAGTGGTTTGGCTTTTTGGAAGAAACTCTTCTTGAGTCTGTTAATCCGTGCTCTGATGCCCCTGTTGTGCCTTTCTTTCGTACCAGACTGTGATACAGTACGTCAGCAGGCTCTCGATGGATGAGCGGTAGAAGGTCAGCAGCAGGTTGGAGTCCAGGTTGTACTTCTTGAGGACCCTCAGGAAGTGTAGCCACTGTTGGGCTTTCTTGATGACCGCTGTGATGTTGTCTGTCCAGGAGATGTCAGGGGAGATGAGGACGCTGAGAAACCGGAAGGTGTGGACCCTCTCCACACACTCGCCGCTGATGTACAGGGGGGCTAGGTCGATGCTGTTCTTTCTGAAATCAACAATGATCTCCTTGGTTTTCTTGGTATTCAGAGCCAGGTTGTTCGCCGAACACCAGGCTGTCAAGTTCAGGACCTCCTCTCTGTAGGCTGCTTTGTCTCCCTTTGAGAGTCTGTCCACTGTGGTGTCGTCAGCAAACTTGACGATGAGGTTGTTGCTGTGGGCCGGACTGCAGTCGTGGGTGTACACAGCCCTGTGGGGAGCCGGTGCTCAGCGTGCTAGTGGAGGAGAGGTGGGGGCCCAGTCTCACCGTCTGGGGCTGATTGGTGAGAAAGTCCAGGCACAGGAGAGGGGGGAGGCCGAGAGTTACCAGTTTGGTGATGAGAATGTCCGGGATGATTCTGTTGAAAGCGGAGCTGTAATCCGCTAAGTGCATCCGGACGTAGCTCTGCTGCTGTTCCAGGTGGCTAAGCGCAGGGTGGAGAGCTCCGGCAATGGCCTCCTCTGTGGATCTGTTTGCACGGTATGCAAACTGATAGGGGTCCAGGTCTGGGGGGATGTAGTCCTTGATATGTTGGAGAACAAGTCTCTCGAAGCACTTCATGATTACAGGGGTGAGGGCCACAGGATGGTAATCATTTAGGCTGGTGATGGGAGACTTCTTTGGCACTGGGATGATTGTGGCTGATTTTAGGCAGGGTGGAGGGCTGCCTGGGCCAGGGAAAGATTGACAATTCTGGTAAAGATGAGCACGAGCTGGTGAGCGCATGCCCTGAGCACCTTGCCAGGTACTAAGTCTGGGCCAGCAGCCTTCCTTGGGTTCACTGCCATTAGTATTCGTCCAATGTTGTGCTCCCTCACAGTGAGTGGGGTGTAGGCAGGGCTGGGGCAGATGGTTCTGTCATGATGATTCAAAGTAAGCAAAGAAGCAATTCAGCTCCTCTGCAAGCTTCGCAGTCAGGTCACCTGATGTTGCATCACAGCCTCTATAGTTTGTGATGTCTTGTATGCCCCGCCACACCTCCCGTATATTGTTGCTGGACAGGTGGGACTCTATGCTCCTCCTGTGGTCTGCCTTGGCTCTTTTAATTCCACTTTTGACGTTGCGGGCTCTTAGGAGTGTACGGACATGGCTGGTCATCCAGGGTTTCTGGTTAGGGAAGACCCGAATGATTTTGTCCTCAGTCACATTTCCAATGCAGAACTTGATGTAGTCCAGTACTGTTCCTGTGAATGTTTCCAGCTCCTGGTGTTCAAATAAGTCCCAGTCTTTCTGGCTGAAGCAGTCCTGTAGCTTGGAGAGTGCAGGGGAACAGTGTTTATGATTGTCCCGTTATTACACCAGTTATCATGTACATACAGAGCCCTCCTCCCCTACTCTTACCGGAGTTTTTAGTCCTGTCCCAGGGTAGTAGGATGCGGCCTGCTAGCCTCATGCTAACATCGGGTATCCCGCTGGTGAAGCCAGGTTTCAGTGACAATCAAAACACAGCAGTCACGAACAAAGCGATTTTCAGCGAGTTGTAATTCCACATCGCCGCCTCCTAGCCCCGACAACGAGACAGACCCGGGCTGTCTCGCTATGTCAACTGGGATGTTGTGTGTGTGTGATGAAAATCTCATTGGTGAATGGCTCATTGGTTGCACTTCATTGGTTACCAGTGTTGTGCCAAAATGTACACATACACAAAGGCATTTCACCAGCCGTTCTACACGCTGTAGCGGCTTCCTGAGCCTGGCTACCCACTTCCCGCTCCCCCTGCCCGAGCCTATTGCTATCTGGATGTGTGATGGCTGGACAAAAAAAAGGGGGCACACCAAATTTCTAGATGAGCTTCAGCCGAGCTGCACCTAATTAATCTGCAATTATTTATCTTCATCTTCTAACATTACCCTATTGATCCTGCATAATGTTACACTTTTATTGAATGGCCATTCTATCTACGAGTCTGTTTTGGATCAGGTGTCAAAGTTCACACTGAAATCTTTTTGATCTGACAAAATAGAATTGCCAATTATCATACTCCAGGCAGCAGTTACAGTATGTTTCCTTTAACATGTATTTGGCACAGCAAATCAGTTATTTGTATTTTGTAGGAAATAGTTTGTAAATACCGTTTGTCTGGTCTGGATCGAGGACAATTTGTTACCAGGATAATCGTCAGTATCTGGCGCTGCAGGATGTTCTAGCAGTGGGTGTTGCCGCTTTCTAACTCTTTTCTCTTCAGGAAACAACAACAAACTTCGAGCTAGCAAGCTACTGAAAATGGCAAGTTACAAAGAAAATTTGTATCTTGCAACAAGGCAGGCTTGCTTAGTCCTTTTGTGGAATGACTGTAAATATTTAGCAATAATATGTTTACCGCATTTACTATCTAACTGGGTTTGGGACCAATTAGCGGAGATTTTGAATAGATAAAGTACACATGGCGATACACTGGAGTAAATGAAATTTAACCATATGTCCAACTAATTTATATAGCTCACATTACTGTATTGAGTGAACAGTTAACTTCATTTAATATTGCACACATGAATCAGAAAAATGCACAAAAACAAAAACTGCTGGGTACCTATAGAATTATGTTGGTCCTACCAAGGACCGATTTAGGTTATATCAAACGGTGTCAAATTTTGGATCCGCAAGCTTTTTTGTTTTCTCTGCATGTTGAAATTATTGATTTAATAAAAGATGTAAATTGTGAAAAACTTTCCACTTCTGTTGTATCTGTGTACCGGAAACCATCCGCGCTTCACACCTGAATTGAATTCTGGGTTTACTGGCCCTGCCAAGTTCACACAAGTTACCATCCGATATATCCTCGGTAAAATGGGTGTGTTGAGAACACATCCGGGAATTTTAACTGTTCTTGGCGAAATGCTAACGTGTATTGGGTCAGTACTTTGGCGACCGAACATGACGTTTCCCAAGAACACAAGAACACAAGTCCATAGAAGAACACAGATTGAGAAACGCCCTGTATGTTCTGTTTCCTGTTTTCCTGTTATTTTGATAGTCTGTCCACCTGTTTCCCAGCCCTTGTGTCACCTGCCTCTCGTTATCTCATTACCCAGTGTATTTAGTGTCTGGGTGCCCCTTGTCAGATAAGTTTGTTTGAATGTTCCAGTTTGTTTGTTCCTTTGTTTGTTTGTTGCGGCCAGTATGTGTTGCAGTCTCTGTGCTCTTGGTCTGTGTTCCTGTTTTTGATGTTCTTTTTGGCATTTTTGGATTTTTGGTGTTTGGATTTTGAACCTTGTTTTTGGAATCTGTGGATTCCTTTTTGTATTCCCTGTTTTTTGCAGATAACATTACACTTCCTTCAAGACAGAAGGATGGAGATTGTAGGCAAATAACCCAGAGTGTTTTGTCTCCTATTCTGGAATGTACTGGAGCCAGACTCCGCAGCGCTGTGGACATAGGTGCAAGACAATCGTTTGTCTAAGGATAGTGGGCTCCTTTAATACAAAGTACAGAATGAGGAAATGAGGTCAACCAGCCAGTAATGTTCAGAATGAATGGACTTCATATTCCGGCAACAGATGAAATTGACCAGAAACTGGCAAGAGATTATTTAAGGCACTCTCTTTACTCAGACATGTCTTTGTTTTGTCAGAAAGAAGAGCTTCAGGTGTATGAGAAGTACTGTCAGAATAAACCCCGCTCTGAAGTCCTCTGGAGACAGTGTGGAGACAGCCTCTTTTTTCAGGTAACACACACACACACTTCTTAAGTCTTTTTAGCATCTCTTAATGGTGGGCCTCTGCTGATGGAAAATGTTGTCTATAACAGGAATGCCAGAAGAAACTGGACCACAAACTGTCTCTGGATGCCTACCTGCTAAAGCCTGTCCAGAGGATCACCAAATACCAACTCATGCTCAAGGTAACTACTAGGTAAAAACATACAGGAAGCTGAGCTGTATACTTTACATAATAAAAAAGATTTCAACTTTAACTGTCAGTGTTTGTGTGATGATAGAGATGACACTCGCTAGGCTAGGGCTGTAACACAAGGATTATGGATCTCGTCGGGTCATGACCCAGCCTTCATTACCATAGGTGAGGGTAGGAATAAAAACTGACCAGTAGATCGAGAGCTTTGCCTTCTGGCTCAGCTCTCTTTTTGTCACAACGGTGAGATAAATTGTAAAATGTAAGTAAAATGTAATACCGCACCCGCTGCACCGATTCTCTGACAAATCTCCCGCTCCATTGTCCCCTCAGTTGCGAAGGTATTTAAACTCCTTCACTAGGGGTAAGGACTCATTCCCTACCTGGAGAAGGCACTCCATCGGTTTCCTGCTGAGAACCACGGCCTCAGATTTAGAGTTGCTGATCCTCATCCCAGCCGCTTCACACTCGGCTGTGAACCGATCCAATGAGTGCTGAAGGTCACAGGCCGATGATGCCATGAGGACCACATCATCTGCAAAGAGCAGCAATGAGAGCCCCAGCAGGAGTTGTTGAACTACCTCAGCAACTTACACCAGGGAAATTGACAACAATCCCCAATCATCCTCCAGCTCTGCCTCTACAATAGAGGGCATATTAGCTTGATTTAGGAGTTTCTCAAAGTGTTCCTTCCGCCGTCCTATTACCTCCTCAACAGTGTCCCATCCTTTCTTTACACTGCTTGTATGGTTCCCCGCATGGTTTTCCAGAAGCATCTTGGTGCTGACTGAAAGTCCTTCTCCATGTCTTCTCCGAACTTCTCCCACACCTGCTGCTTTGCCTCTTTCACGGCAGAGGCTGCAGCCCTTTGGGCCCTTTGGTACCTTGCAACTGCTTCTTGAGTCTTCTGGGATAACATATCCCGGAAAGACTCCTTCAGTCGGACGGCTTCCCTGACCACCGCGTTCCACCACAATGTTTATGGGTTACTGTTCGGGCTTACCAGGTCTATCCAGAGTCTTACCCCAACCCCTAACCCAACCCACCACCAGATGGTGATTGGTTGACAGCTCTGCCCCTCTCTTCACCCGAGTGTCCAAAACATACGGCCTCAGATCAGAGGAAACCATTGTAAAATCGATCATTGACCTTCAGCCAAGGGTGTTCTGGTACCACGTACACTTATGAGCATTCCTATGCTTGAACATGGTGTTTGTTATTGACGATCCATGACTAGCACAGAAGTCCAACAACAAACAACCACTCTGGTTTAGATCAGGGAGACCGTTCCTCCCAATCACGCCTCTCCATGTATCTCCATCAATGCCCACCTGCGCATTGAAGTCCCCCAGCAGAACTATGGAGTCGCCCACTAGAGCCCCATACAGGACTCCATTCAAGGTCTCCAAGAAGGCTGACCTTTGTTTGGTGTATATGCACAAACAACAGTCAGATTCCCCCGCCCCACAACTCGCAGGCATAGGGAGGTGACCCTCTCGTCCACCAGGGTAAACTCCAACATAGCGGTGCTCGGCTTGTGAGTCCAGGAGTATAGTTCCAGAACCGAGACTGTGCGTAGAGGTAAGCCCCACCAGATCCAACTGGTAGCGCTCCACCTTCCGCACAAGTTCTGTTTCCTTCACCCACAGAGAGGTGACATTCCACGTCCCCAGAGCCAGCCTCTGCTGCCTGGGTCTGGTCCATTGAGGCCCCTGACCTTCATTCACACCCATGTGGCAGCGCACCTGACACCAGCGGTTCCTCCCACAGGTGGTGGGCCCATGGGATGGAGAGAGAGGTGCCACGTAGATTTTTCGGGCAGTGCCCAGCAAAACTCAGATGGGGGCCCCGGGCTTTCTCCAGGCAGAGTCACTCTTCTCCGTTCACTCATAGGGACAGTAAACACTCATATATGGCGAAAATACTATTAGATTACAATACTGATAGGTTTTGGCTCAGTTTGGCTCAGTTGGCACTGGTCACTCCTTGGCCGACAGACTACAGAGGCTCAGTCACAGTTCAGGAAATAAGGACAAAGAATGCTTTACTGTCTTACAACAAATAGTATATGGCTTTAATGTATGCCAGAAGTAAAGCCAAAGCCTGGTGTGGGGTTGCCCTTAGCTTCTGAATATAACAAGATAGTGGCCATGTCATTAAGCACTTCACATGGTTCAGCACTGGAAACAAAAAAGTATTGTGTCCATGGCACCCCCCAGAGCCTGTAGAGTGACAATGCTGGATAATTCAACAACAAAGAGATCAGACACACAGCTGAAAACTTTAACATTGAGACAAAAACATCGGCAGGATACAGTCCCTGGAGCAACGGACTACATCTAGCAACTAGCAACGTAAGCATCCAAGGCCCACAGATGCCATGTACAGTATGTGACATGTACCGTAACCTAAAATCTCACCTTAAACATAACCATCGGGTTATATAAAAATGTAAAAGCATTCTGATTCTTAAGAATTAAATGTTCTTTGATCTTTGAAAGTGGGCTTGCATTATAATGCATACATATGCATATATATAAGTACCGGCCAAAAGTTTGAACACACCTTCTCATTCAATGCGTTTCCTTTATTTTCATGACTATAACCATTGTAGATTATCACTTAACAAAAAAGTGTGAAATAACTGAAAACATGTCTTATATTCTAGTTTCTTCAAAGTAGCCACCCTTTGCTTTTTTGATAGTGCTGCAAACCCTTGCTGTTCTCTCAATTAACTTCATGAGGTAGTCACCTGAAATGGTTTTCACTTCACAGGTGGACCTTGTCAGGGTTAATTAGTGGAATTTCTTGCCTTATTAATGGAGTTGGGACCATCAGTTGTGTTGTGCAGAAGTCAGGTTGATACACAGCCAACAGCCCTATTGGACAACTGTTAGAATTCATATTATGGCAAGAACCAATCAACTAAGTAAAGAGAAACGAGTGGCCATCATTACTTTAACAAATGAAGGTCAGTCTGTCCGTAAAATTGCAAAAACTTTGAATGTGTCCCCAAGTGCAGTTGCAAAAACCATAAAGCGCTACAACAAAACTGGCTCACATGAGGACTGCCCCAGGAAAGGAAGACCAAGAGTCACCTCTGCTACTGAGGATAAGTTCATCCGAGTCACCAGCCTCAGAAATGTCAAGTTAACAGCAGCTCCGATTAGAGACCAGATGAATACCACACAGAGTTCTAGCAGCAGACACATCTCTACAACTGTTAAGAGGAGACTGCGCAAATCAGGCCTTCATGGTCAAACAGCAGCTAGGAAACCACTGCTGAGGAGAGGCAACAAGCAGAAGAGATTTGTTTGGGCCAAGAAACACAAGGAATGGACATTAGACCAGTGGAAATCTGTGCTTTGGTCTAATGAGTTCAAGTTTGAGATCTTTGGTTCCAACTGCCGTGTCTTTGTGCGATGGAGAAAAGGTGACCGGGTGGATTCTACATGCCTGGTTTCCGTGAAGCATGGAGGATGAGGTGTGATGGTGAGGGGGTGCTTTGCTGGTGACACTGTTGGGGATTTATTCAAAATTGAAGGCATACTGAACCAGCATGGCTACCACAGCATCCTGCAGCGACATGCGACATCCTATCCGGTTTGCGTTTAGTTGGACCATCATTTAATTTTCAACAGGACAAAGACTCCAAACATACCTCCAGGCTGTGTAAGGGCTATTTGACCAAGAAAGAGAGTGATGGAGTGCTGCGCCTCCACTGTCACCGGATCTGAACCCATTCAAGATAGAAGTTTGGGGTGAGCTGGACCGCAAAGTGAAGGAAAAAGGGCCAACAAGTGCTGAGCATCTCTGGGAACTCCTTCAAGACTGTTGGGAAACCATTTCAGGTGACTACCTCTTGAAGCTCATCAAGAATACCAAGAGTGTGCAAAGCAGTAATCAAAGCAAAAGGTGGCTACTTTGAAGAAACTAGAATATAAGACATTTTTTTCAGTTATTTCACATTTTTTTGTGAAGTACATAATTCCTCATGTGTTTATTCATAGTTTTGATGCCTTCAGTGATAATCTACAATGTAAATAGTCATGAAAATAAAAGAAACGCATTAAATGAGAAGGTGGTTCCAAACTTTTGGCCTGTACTGATAAAGTTTGTGTGGTTGGTAGCTAACTAGGAAAATTTGTTTGGTCGTCCAATATGCATATTTTAACTTTTGAAAATTCTTTTGATAAATGTTGATCAGGTATAGCTGGAGATGCTAGGTACCAGGTTTCGTGCAGATCAGTCGCCCAACCTAGAAGTTTGAATAAGTTGGTTTTGCACATTGCGTGGTATTGTGAATAAAGTTATGGAATTCAAGGAACAAGTGGATTTAAGGTTTTCTAATGTGCGATGAGTAATGTGGGAGTTTTGATGTCATTATGTCATTATAGCTCTATCTAGTGGTCCGTATGTATACATTTTGAGGGGAGGTCCATGACCCTTTGTTAATCTACCATGTAATTATAAAGTTATTCACTTTAGTATAAGTGGTGAATTCAAACGTGGGTCCAGTAGGCCATGCCCACTTTGACCAATCAATACACCACTGTAGATGTGGCCTCAGGCCCTTGATGGTACCCTCAACATTTTGTAAAATTCAGATGAGCCATGAGTCCCTCTTAGTGGCCAATTTTTGTAAAATGTGGGGAAGCTCCAGAGGGTCATGGCAAACAAGAACCTAAAGTTTCACATTGATAGCATTTATTTTGGTCAAGATATTTGAAAGTTGATGTTTTCATAGTTAGCTACACAAATTTGTTTGTGTGTAATTCGTACAATAATAATAATAATAATAATAATAATAATAATAATAATAATAATAATAATAATAATAATAATAATGTATCCTTTATTAGTCGTTACCGGTGGATATATTTTGAATGTGCGGTTTGGGAGTTATAGGGCCAAACACGTTTCTGATACAGCGCCACCTAGTGGCGGAAGTGTGTCCATTTTTGCCTCCGCTGAGGGTACAGAGTTTTGGACCAGACCTGGAAATGGCACCTCTCCAACATTTAATCTGTAGCTGGACTTTCATCAACGGAAAAATAATAATCTCTGAAAACAATAATGTTCTACAGCCCTACTACCGTAGTTCCTACAGCCTTGGGCTTGGACCCCTCATTATTGTGACAGCCCAATGTGTGATGGACAATCACTCTCTGTTTGAGTCAACAAAACAGGTCACTGAAAAAACGACTATGGCTGGAAATAAGGACCTCATACAGAGTAAGAAGACAAAGAAAGTGCTCTGGTCAGCCACAAAACTGAACTCGTCTTACCAAATAGGGAGCATAAGCTCTGGTGTTGTTTAAAGTACTCCGTGACGGACTGTGGTGCTATTGAAAGCACTCATTTAAGGATTGTGGACACAAAGCTAAGAATAAAAGAACATCTGAAAGCACTGTCCATTTTATTTGCATGAGCAACAACAGTTTTATTTTAAGTTTTAATAACTGTGGCCATTTTTGTATAAATTTTTGTCATATAGCATCTTTCTTTATATTCTTGTTTGCCTAAAGTATAGGGAGATTGCTACACTGTTCACTACAACACAAGGTCCTTCACGTGCGTGTTAAAGTTTGAACTGAGTAAACGTTGTTTATTACAAGTAACAATTATGTTGTGCTATTAGCTACCACTAATGTTTGCTAATAATAGCAAATATGCAAATACATGCATATACATTTATTGAGCACATAATAGATTTTTTTTTTGTTGCTCAAACAAAATGATTTTCTGCCTGTGTTAGTCAAAAAGTAATGTATGTGCTTGCAAAATCTATTTCTCTGTGCTCAAAATATACAATTGCTCACTCAGGAATGAGGCACAAATAGTATGCCATAGTGAACAATTTTAAAAAATAACCCCTCTTCCTTGTATCCTGCCTTATTCAATCTTTTTTAACCCCCTTCCTCCTTCATGTCTTCCAGGAGATGTTAAAATGCAGTAAGGGGGAGGGTACGGCTGAGTTGGAGGAGGCTTTAACCACTATGCTGGACATCATCAAGTCTGTCAATGACTCCATGCACCAGATAGCCATTACAGGCTTTGAGGTCAGTATGTAGAATTCATTCATCACCGCCATTAACATCATGTACAAAATGAATACGTTGAGAACACTATCCTGCCAACTGATAATTTTTGTTTAGATAACTAGAAACTTTTCAAACTGAAATTACTGTTTAGATATGAGCTGTTGGACTTGATTTCCAGTTGTATTTCAATTTCACCTGCATAAATCACTGCACACTGTGCTGTAATAAAAATACAACCTTTCCTTAAATTACTAAAAACAAGTATTTTTGGAGAATTAATCCCTATAGACTAATTGATAATAAGTATGCTACTTCTTCTTGATTTTCCTCAAAGAATTTCTTAACAAGTTTATTGCCTCACTTGCTAGTTTTAAGTTTTTGTCAATACAGCATTTTTTTAATTGACAAAAAAGCAGGGGATGCTTTAGGGCACAGCTACACACAACCTATCAATTATGACAGAGGTTTAGCAATGCCACCCATGTCCCTGTGTACATTAAAATAGCCGTAAACTTGTTTTAGGGTTTTTTCCATGTTTTCATCTTAAAGAGGACCTATTATGCTATTGAGCAGGAGCTCTCTTATTGGAGTAAAGCGGGGCGTGTGGGTTTTCCACTGTGATTCCAGAGGCCATTTGCACCTGTGTAATGGTCATGGCACATGAGGGCCACCTGGGCATAATGAAGCTTAAACAGAGATGCCGCGACCTGGTGTGGTGGCCAGGCATAGACAGACATTGAGGCCCTAGGAAAACCGACCGCCCACCACCCTTGCAACCTCTGGCCTGGCCCTCAAAGCCATACTGTAAGAGCAAGGAGATTTGACACATCCGCACAGCCCTATCACCGACAGGCAGGGTGTAACGTTCAATCCCTGAAAAATGGCAACAGAGCACATTGGCCAAGGGCTGTTCTTTTAAACAAGCCATACGTCTAACACTGCTACACTACCGTGCTACGTGGCATTCAACCACAGAGGTTTCCCCAGCCTCACTCATGCTGGGTAGGGAGGTATACCTAGCACTCGACAGGCTCTTCCCCACCGCAGTCCAGAACACACTCCCACCAGTCAAAGCCTCAGTCACTCACCGTCAGAAGTGAATGAAACAGCCGTTTGACAAGAAAAGAGGGTCAGGATACCAGATATCACTGTGACAGACTGGGTGAGAGCTTGCCAACCACACAGGGAGAACAAGATGGCATCGTTTTGATCCACCCCACAGCAAGTGGCCCACTGACTGGAACCAGCCACATACTTCCTAGATGATAATAATAATAATAATAATAATAATAATACTAATAATAATAATAATACTAATAATAATACATTTTATTTAAAGACGCCTTTCTTGGCACTCAAGGACGCCGCACAGGGAATTCATAAATTAAGAAAACAAACAAGCCAGACGGATCGGCGTCAATCTCGCCAGCGTTCCCGTTGCTAGGCATTCGATGATGATGGCACCCGTTGGCATACCAGCTACCTTCAGAAGGTGCCAGCACCTCCTGCAATGTCAACAGAGAGCAGTGGGGACATAGTCACCCAGAGTGGAGCAGGAGGACCCCATACCTCAATCAGCCGCACAGCCTGAAGATACTCCCTTGTCGTCACACCCATCACCATCACTGCTGTCCCTGCCCCCAGCCTCCACACCACTGTTCGCCTCACTTTCAGCTGTGTGTTCTCCATGGCTAGTGCACACGAGGGCACGGCCTAATTACCCAAAGGACTTTATGTCTACCTTTCATATTTAAGTCAAAATTCAGTCTCATCAGCATACGCTGTAGCCTTTTTGGAACATTGAGCAGTGGTTTTGTCATGTACTTTCACAGGCAGCCCACATCTGAACTGAGGAAACCTCTCCATTCCATAGAGAACGACAACAGCTCCTTCTCAATCTGTGCATATCCTTTATCGGGCTTGGTCAGAGCCCTATTGGCATATGCAACCGGCTGCCCATTTTGCGTTAGGGCTGCACCAGGCTGATGCATCACACTGCAATGTTAACATTTCTGCTGGGTTGTAGTATTTGAGTACATGAGCCTGGGAGATCACATTTTTGATCTACTTGCCTGTTCATGTTGCTCTTCCTACTCCCATATCACATCCTTGTGGGTCAACACTTCACATATTTCAAAAAGATTTTCACAGAATTTGGTCAAATAATTAACCATGCCCAAATACTGCATCACACCCTTTTGCATCTATGGGTCAGGGCATGTCTTCGATGACAGTCACCTTTTCTGTGTCCACCTTGAGCCCCTCTAAGGTTTTGGAGATGTCACCTACGAGAGCCTAAACTGTAGCTTTCATTGATTTAGTTTCTCATTTTGCTGCATCTCTCCAGCAGCATTCTCAGCTTTTTGTCATGGTCAGCTTAATTATCTGTGTTCCCTTCCCCTATGATCAAGATATGATCTGCAAATATCTTAAACCTCTATTGTTTGGGCTTTCTAATTGTCAGACTACTGAGCCAGTCAGTGCTTTTCTCCACTGGTACTCTCCTCTTCGGTAGCTTTACTGGCTTTACAGTTGGATCCATTTTGAGCTTAAACTTTCCTTCAAGGAGCCCATCTCCTTGGAACATGTAATGAGTATTCCTCTTCAATCTGCTCCCCTGTCCAAGTTTCTGCTTTTTCCACAGCGATAATGTTGTTGGGCTGCATTTCTTCACTTGCAGCTTTTCTATGACAGCTCTTCCATGATAACCACAAACTAAATCCTTCATGCCATTTTGTTAAGTGGACTAAACACAACCTATCTGCATTGTCCAAGGGGCTTCATTTTAGTACTGCTATACATATCCAACATGTTACTGCATGGCTCCAGGCGCATACCTTTAAAATACTTCTTTGGGATAAAATTACATGTTGCACCATAGTCCACCTAAAATCTGACCCTCTCCTTTTTTACCTGCATGTTGGCATAGATTGGTTCTTTTGTGTCTGTGACTATTAACAGCCTCTGAGCCTAGCCTGATGCGCACATCTTATCCGTTGTCTGAGTCGTCTGTTGCATTGTCTACCGCAAACACCTGTTTTCTTGCCACTTCCCTGATGTTTTGCATACAGTAGCATAGTGATCATATTTTCTACATTTCTTGCATATGCAGGGCATTTTTCTTTTTTTTCCTTTCATGTCTTTGCTCACAGAACTTACATTGAATGGTGTTCCCCTCTTCTGATTAATTTTTGTCTTTCTGTCTCTGTTTGTGTGAATGTGAATGCAAAAAAGGAAGATCAGTCTATCTAAGAAGTTGTTCACTCAGCCTATTCCTGATAAAAAAGTCTGCAATGTCAATTGACTCCGCCCCTCCCTTACCCCCCACACTGCTGCCATCCTTTTCCACAGTCTCGGTCTCACTCACAAATCCCTCCATTAACTTCAACTGGTCCAGAATTCAGCTGCCCTCATCATCACTCGAACCCCCTCCATCCAACACATCAGGCCACCTGTTTGCATTCAAGGCCATCCACAACCTCAACCCCCCATATTTGTCTGATCTCTTCCAGCATCCCACTCCCTCCCGCTCCCTCAGATCCTCTTCCTCCATACACCTGTCTGTCCCCTCCGCCCATCTCACCACCATGGTGGAGCATTCAGCTGCTCTGCTCCCCGTCTCTGGAATTCATTACCATTAAAACTGCCTATTCCACTTGAATGTCTATTGCTATGTATTTTTCTGTTGTTGTTAGTGTTGTATAGTATTTTTGCTGTTTTTGAAATGTCTTATGTATCCCTGTATGGTGTCCTTTAGTGCCTTACTTTCAGCATGTTGTGGAAGTTTCTGTACAGCGAGGGAGGAATTTCAGTGACATGAGAGACCCTGTTGAAACAATAAAGACAGGCTGCAAACTGGTTTAAAGGTTTTAGGTATTCGGTAAAAAGGGTTTAATTGTTTTCTGCAGAGAATAATCAAAATGACAAGAACAGCTTTCACAATGTACAGAGTTACAGAGTGACAACAATTCTGTGTCCCAAACAGTATATGACAGTTCCTTATATCCCCGTGCGTCCAGCAGAAACCAGGCCATGTTTGGAAAACGGTTTAATCTTAAACATGACAATTAGTTAGCTCAGGCAGACGGTTGGATCTCTTACGTATTTCTGAATTTGTCCTTGTGCGTCAAGTTTTCTTGACCGGTCATTCTATCTTAGCTTAAAAAGAACATCTTGTCTCTCTGGATGGGCTATGGTCTCGACCTGTGACCTGCTATGATAAACATAGTTTGAGTGCGTTCGCCATGTTTACTTGCCCCTAGCGCAGACTGTTCTGTCTTCCTTGCATTTTAGTTTTAGCTCAGTCTAGCGTGCTAGCTAGTTAGCCTTTTACTTAACTCTCATTTTCTTCCTTCAATAAGCCTTTGTTGATGCTCATAATAAGCTGAGACAAACACTGTTGTAAAATCTCCATGCAGTCACGCACATGTACGAGTACTTACTCTCCTGGTCTGTCATTGAATAATGTTCCCTAGAAAACTTATATTGCAACACTAGCCAGATAGCTGTATTATTGCTAATTAGCTGGAACCTTTTTATTGGGTAATTTTCCAGTTTACGTTATTGTACAGTAATGTTACCATGGTAAGCTAAAGGCCCACTTCTACCTAAAGTTGTGTAAAAATATGGGGATTACAGTGTGTTGCAAAAGTACCAATCATAGCTTTTAACGTTAATTATAAATCCACCTCCACACTTGTCGTTACTACCAAAAAAAGTGCCAATTCTAATGCTACAAGTGTAAGATAAAACGGGTTAAACAGCTGATAAGCAACCAATATATTAATGCCTCACATTATTTAAGGCAAAGGAATTTGTTGTGATTTTATAGTGGTAAAATATGTATGTCTTTCCTTTAATAGGTGAAGCACCCCTGGTGTCAAGTTCCAACAAAAGAGGTGTACCTTTTGCGTTGTTTTTTAGCGTGGGGGTCCGTCAGATTGACATTCATATTAATCCTGTCCTGTTGACGTCGTACGTACCACTTGGCAGATAGGAAAGATACAAATATATAATATTCGTAGTATTGAGGTTTTTGTCTAACGTTGTATTTGGGGATTTAAACAATGAAGATAGCAACAACAATAAAATAGTTTCATGTGTCATGTGCTGCTTGCTCGGTCGGCCGGCAGGCAGCGGTAATCTGAAATGGTATGAAGCCCATTCACGGCAGACAGCAACACAGGAGCCAAACATGTCCTCCCACCCATGGACGAACACTAGCGCACAAGCTTTGTAAAAAGTTCTGGGGCGCTTTTAGTGGGAGTTGTAGTTTTAAAATATATCGGTATATTTCTCATGAATAGAAGTTGGTAGTGTAGAATTTTGGATACACCCTGGGGTTTTTTGGAATGGAGAACACACTGGTGTCATCATATTTTAAAGATTTAATCTTTAAATAGGTCAAAATAGCTCATTACCATTTATGACAGTGCTTACAGTGGGTAGCCTACAGTTTGGTGACCATATCTACATGATAGCTAAGGTCCAGAGCTTTCTATAACAGCTGGTCCTATGTGTGTAGTACCTTCTATAACAGCTTGTCCTATTTGTGAAGTACCTTCTATAAAAGCTGGACCTATGTGGGTAGCACCTCCTGTTACTAAATGACAAGCCTTTAAACATGCACTGGGTTCCAGGTTCAGTGGTCAGTATATCAAAGCAGGATTTATGTATCCTATTCAGACTGACACATGTTACTGTCGAGGTTGAGACCTTTCCAACCATGTGTTCCTCAGTGTTGGGCAAGTTACTTTTAAAAAGTAATTAGTTACAGTTACTTCTTCCAAAAAAGTAACTAAAGTGGATACTCAGTTACAAATTATAAAAGTAACTAGTTACTTCAGAAAGTAACTAATGTGTTACTTTCAAGTACATTTTTAAATGCTCAAATGTGACCCCACCTCCCCCCCTCTTTAACGGAACATAAAATACATGTGCATGTTCAATTATTTATAATAAATCTGAATATTATAATTAAATGGCCACTTAATACAAGACATTATTAACAGAAACAATGTACACAAATCTAAACTATTTTAAAACAAAGTGAGAGCCTCCAATCAAATGCCATGCACGTAGATATTATTTCTAGTGGATCGATACAAATAACAACATAGATGTTTGGAACTTTTGATATTTATTGCCTCTCAACAGGCCACAACTGGGCAAAAATAAATAATGCTTGTTTAGCACTATAGCAAAAATATATAACAAATATATACACTCTTTGTAGTGCAAATAACGTAAGTGGCCTGATGTTTATACACGTTTGCGCTGGTGTGTGTGTGTGTGTGTGTGTGTGTGTGTGATAGAGCAAGGGAGAAGTGTGAGAGTGACAGTGATTAGCTTCGGCGCGAGTAGCCACTCTAGAGTCATTGTACCTATGTTTTCTGTCCAGCTTCAATTATAGTAAAGCAACGCATTTTTAGGCAGTAACGGTAACAGCGTTATTAAGATGGGAAGAGATTCAGTAACAGACTGTACTAAAGTATCATAATTAGGAGCAACAAGATTTTCAATTTCTGGAACACTATTGATCCCCAAGTATGTAAACCCCCTTTGAGAAGGTGAGAAAAGTGTGGTAATCTGTGAGTTTTGTCTCTCATTCTTATTCAGTAGCAGAATGGTGGATTTGGAGGTATTAACCTTATATCCAGAGAATTTCCCAAAAGCTTCTATTACACTAACTAGTGTTGGTATAGATGATGCCAGATTATTTATTCATGCATTTATTTCAGCATTTATTTATTATTTATAGTTCCTGTCAGCACACACAATGCAGCATTCTGGATCAGCTGGATAGGCTTAAGGGACTTATTTGAGCAACCTGATTGTAAGAATTACAATAGTCCATCCTTGAAGTAACAAATGCATGGTGTAGTTTTTCAGCATATTTTTGAGACAGAATGTGCCTAATTTTGGCAATGTTATGCAGGTGAAAAAAGGCTGTTCTTGAGATTTGTTTTAAGTGGACATTAAAGAATATATCCTGATCAAAAATAATTCCAAGATTCCTGACAGTAGTTCTGAAGGCCAGTGCAATGCCATCCAGAGTAGCTATATCTTCAGATAATGGGGTTCAGAGGTGTTTAGGGCCAAGCACAATAACCTCGGTTTTGTCTGAATTTAACATTGGGTAATTGTTATTTAACATTTTAGCCATCTATGGTTGTTTGGTTGCTAACGGTAAGCGTACCAGACTCATTTCCGTTTCCTGTGCTTGTGTGTTGGTAGTGTGTTGCTGCTCTCTAAACTACTAGTTCAATTTGTTAGTTTTGCTATTACAGCGGCAAACTGCCCGCTAAACACTTATTCTTATAGTAGTTCTGTGCCTAAGCACTCACAGTTCTTTACATGTTCAGTGACTTTCATTAAATAAACAGTTTTCGAAAGCTTGGTAGCTAACGCCAAGCGACTTTAGCTTAGCTGTTAGCCATATCTGGTTAAGTGACTGGAACTTGAGAAAAGGTTGTGCATTAAACTGCATTTGCTTCACTTAGAGCTCGCATCAATGGGGCATAGGCATAAGCATTTGTTTTACGTCTTTCAGTTACTTTCGTTAAATAACAGTTGTTTTGAACGCTTGGTAGCTAGCGCTAACGCTACCGTACTTTAGCTTAGCTGCTAGTGACTTTAGCTTAGCAGTTAGCCATGTCGTCTCCCTCTCCTGCTTTGTCTTGTCCGATGTGTGAGATGTTTAGTTACTCCTCTGCATCCTTTAACAGCAATGGTATGTGTAACAAGTGTACTTTATTTATAGACATGGAGGCGAGGCTTAGTGAGTTAGAAGTCCGTTTCCGCACCATGATAGATCAGTCGTTAGTAACTGTAGCTAACCCCCCCCCCCGGTAGTCGGCGCGGGCCGGCCTGAGCCTGAGTTAGCCTCTGGTAGCCGTCCCCCGGCAACTCCTGAGCAGCCAGGACATAGTAACTGGGTGACTGTGCGAGGAAGAGTTAGTCGTAAGCTTTCAAAGGCCACGGACCGCCACCAGCCTGTTAGCGTTTCTAACAGATTTTCCCCACTCAGCGATACTCCCGCTGAGAAACCAACTCTGATTATCGGCTGCTCCATTTTGAGAAACGTGAAGTTAGCGGAGCCGGCAGCCATAGTTAAGTGCATCCCGGGGGCCAGAGCAGGCGACGTTGAGTCTTATTTGAAACTGCTGGCTAAGGATAAACGTAAATACAGCAAGATTGTTATTCACGTTGGCGTTAATGACTCCCGGTTACGCCAAACAGAGGTCACCAAGATCAATGTTGAATCAGTGTGTACATATGCGAAGTCAATGTCGGACACTGTAGTTTTCTCTGGACCTCTGCCAAATCTGACCAACGATGACACGTACAGCCGCATGTCGTCATTTCGCCACTGGCTGTCGAGGTGGTGTCCAGATAATGATGTGGGCTTTGTGGATCACTGGCAGTCTTTCTGGGGAAGACCTGGTCTGATTCGGAGAGACGGCATTCATCCCACTTGGGATGGAGCAGCTCTTATTTCCAGAAATCTGGACAAGTTTATTAGTGGATCTAATCCCTGACAATCCAGAGCTGGGACCGGGAGGCAGAGTCGCAGTCTAATACACTTCTCTGCTCCTTTATTCCAGGAGTTACCTAGTAAAAATCCCATAGTGATGGTGTCTGCCCCCTGACCATTAAAATTATTTAAATCAAAGGTAGACAGAAGAGGAGCTGTGCATGAAAACCTCATAACAATTAAAACCACAAGTGCAATAGTGCAAAAGACTAGGAGAATTAAATGTGGACTCCTAAACATCAGATCTCTCTCTTCTAAAGGTGTACTAGTAAATGAATTAATATCAGATTCTAATATTGAGTTATTTTGTCTTACTGAAACCTGGCTGGGTGATGGAGAATATGTTAGTCTAAATGAAGCCACCCCCCCAGTCATACTAATACTCACATTCCTCGAGGCACAGGCCGAGGAGGTGGAGTTGCAGCTATCTTCGATTCTAGTCTACTAATCAGCTCTAAACCTAAACTAAATTATAACTCATTTGAAAGTCTTGTTCTTAGTCTTTCACACCCAAGTTGGGAATCACTGCAGCCAGTTCTATTTGTTATAGTGTACCGAGCACCTGGTCCATACTCTGAATTCTTATCCGAATTTGCAGAGTTTTTGTCAAATTTAGTGCTAAAAACGGACAAAGTTGTTATTGTAGGGGATTTTAATATTCATGTGGATGATGAGAATGATAGCCTTAGTACTGCGTTTATCTCTCTATTAGATTCTATTGGCTTCTCTCAAAGTGTTCATAAACCGACTCACCGTTTTAACCACACCCTCGATCTTGTTCTGGTATATGGTGTTGAAATTGAACATTTAATAGTGTTCCCACAGAATCCCTTTCTATCTGACCACTGTTTGATAACTTTTGAGTTTATACTACTGAACTACACGCCAGTAGGCAAAACCTTCTATACAAGATGTCTATCTGATAGTGCTGTAGCTAAATTTACGGATGTGATCCCATTAGCATTTAATTCATTACCAAGTCCCAAAGTAACGGAGGACTCCTATGCTAATTTCAGTTCCTCCCAAATTGATAATTTTGTTGATAGTGCAGCAGGCTCGCTGCGAATGACACTCGACTCTGTTGCCCCTCTAAAAAAGAAGATAATAAAACAAAGACGATTAGCTCCATGGTATAACACTGAAACTCGCAAATTAAAGCAAATATCACGGAAACTTGAGAAGATTTGGCGTTCCACCAAATTGGAAAGTTCTCGTTTAATCTGGCAAGATAGTCTTAAAACATATAGGAAGGCCCTCCGTAATGCCAGAGCAGCGTACTACTCGTCATTAATAGAGGAAAATAGGAACAACCCCAGGTTTCTTTTCAGCACTGTAGCCAGGCTAACAGGTCACAGCTCTACTGAGCCAAGTATTCCTATAGCTCTTAGTAGTAATGCCTTTATGAGGTTCTTCAATGATAAAATTATAACTATTAGAAGTAAAATTCACCAAGACCTGCCTTTAACTGGCACTGACTTATCTCTAAACTCAGGAACCTCAGAAACAGCTGTAAAACCAGATATATGTTTAGACTGCTTTGCTTCACTTGATCTTTATAAATTTAATTTAATTATTTCTTCATCTAAACCATAAACCTGCCTCTTAGACCCCATCCCGACTAGGCTACTTAAATAAGTTTTACCATTAGTCAACACTTCTCTACTAGATATAACCAATCTGTCTTTATTAACAGGCTATGTACCACAGCACTTTAAAGTAGCTGTAAGTAAACCTCTTCTGAAAAAGCCCAACCTTGATCCAGATGTTTTAGCCAACTATAGACCTATATCCAACCTTCCATTTCTCTCTAAGATTCTTGAGAAAGCAGTCGCCAAACAGTTATGTGACTTTCTGCTTAACAACAGCTTATATGAGGATTTTCAGTCAGGATTTAGAGTTAATCATAGTACAGAGACAGCACTTGTGAAAATTACCAATGACCTCCTAATTGCATCAGACAAAGGACTTATCTCTGTACTGGTGTTATTAGATCTTAGTGCTGCATTTGATACCATTGACCATCATATCTTATTACAGAGACTGGAACATTTAATTGGCATTAAAGGGACAGCTCTAAGCTGGTTTAAGTCTTATTTATCAGATTGATCTCAGTTTGTTCACGTTAACGATGAATCCTCTGTGCACGCCAAAGTTAGTCATGGAGTCCCACAAGGATCTGTGCTCGGTCCAATCCTGTTCACTTTATATATGCTTCCTTTAGGCAATATTATTAGGAAGCATTCCATAAACTTTCATTGTTATGCAGATGATACTCAATTATATCTATCGATCAAGCCGGATGAAACTAATCAGTTAGCTTAACTTCAAATGTGCCTTCAGGATATTAAAACCTGGATGAGCTGTAATTTTCTAATGTTTAACTCAGATAAAACTGAAGTTATTGCTCTGCCCCCCAAGCACCTCCGTGACGCATTATCCAAAGAGATAGTTACTCTGGATGGCATCACCCTGGCCTCCAGCACTACTGTGAGGAATCTTGGAGTTATCTTTGATCAGGATATGTCCTTTAATTCCCACATAAAGCAAATTTCAAGGATCGCCTTTTTTCACCTACGTAATATTGCTAATATCAGGAATATCCTGTCTAAAAATGATGCAGAAAAACTAGTCCATGCATTTGTTACTTCTAGGCTGGATTACTGCAATTCTTTATTATCAGGATGCTCGAAAAAGTCCATAAAGACTGGTCCAGAATGCTGCAGCACATGTTCTGACAGGAACCAGGAAGAGAGATCACATCTCTCCTGTTTTAGCTTCTCTGCATTGGCTTCCTGTAAAATCCAGAATAGAATTTAAAATCCTTCTTCTCACCTACAAAGCTCTTCATGGTCAGGCACCATCTTATCTTAAAGAGCTCATAGTACCTTACAACCCTGCAAGAGCACTGCGCTCCCAGAATGCAGGGTTACTGGTGGTTCCTAGAGTCTCTAAAAGTAGAACGGGAGCCAGAGCGTTCAGTTATCAGGCTCCTCTCCTGTGGAACCAGGTTCCAGTTTGGGTTCAGGAGGCAGACACCGTCTCCACATTTAAGAGTAGGCTTAAGACTTTCCTCTTTGAGGAATGTCCGCTCTCTGGCCAACAAAATGGATCAACTGCTGCTCCTTAATAGAACTAACTCGGACTTTTGCAGATCTGCCGCCCTCTGCTTTACCGAATCCTGGCTCACTCCGCGCATCCCGGACAGTGCACTTCTCCTCCCGGGATTCAATCTTTACCGGGCGGATCGCGTACTGGAGCTCACGGGGAAAACAAAGGGACTCTGTCTCTACATAAACGAAGGTTGGTGTACAGATGTCAGTGCTGGAAAAATCATGCAGCCCCCACTTAGAGTCACTAATTCATAAACTGCAAACCCTTTTATTCACCGCGGGAGTTTTCCTTGTTCATTCTGGTCGCCGTCTACATTCCACCTCAGGCCTGTGTTAGTGAGGCGTTACTACACCTGGCCGACCAGATAACTAACGTGGAGAAAAAACATCCTGACTCCCTGCTCATTGTTCTTGGGGACTTCAACAGAGCAAACCTCAGCCATGAACTTCCAAAGTATAGACAGCATATTAAGTGTCCCACCAGGGACACTAACATACTGGACCACTGCTATACTACATTAAAGGACGCCTATCGCTCTGTCCCATGTGCAGCCTTGGGACTCTCTGATCACTGTCTGGTTCATCTTGTCTCGACATACAGGCAGAAACTAAAATCTGTTAAACCTGTTGTTAAGAGGGTGAAAAGATGGACCAACAAGTCAAAGCTGGATTTACAGGCCTGCTTTGACTATACTGATTGGAGTGTTTTTAGGAGGCTGCAGCCACGGATCTGGACGAACTGACAGACACTGTGACATTTTACATCAGCTTTTGTGAGTACATGTGTGTGCCGACTAAAACCTTCTGCACATACAACAACCAAAAACCCTGGTTCACAGCAAGACTCAGGCAGCTTCGTCAGTCAAAAGAGGAGGCCTTCAGAAGTGGGGACAGAGTCCTGTATAACCAGGCCAGGAACACACTGACCAAAGAGATCAAAGCAGCTAAGAGGAGCTATGCTAATAAGCTGGAAAACAGCTTTACAAACAACGATCCTCGGTCAGTGTGGAGAGGCCTGCAGACACTCACTAACTACAGGAGACCATCCCCCAACACTGCAGGTCCTCAACGACTGGCTGACGAGCTGAATAGCTTTTACTGTAGGTTTGAAAAGCCCACAGTCACACCCCTCCCCCACATCAACTCACCAACTCATACTTCAGTCAGTCACCTTCCCCCACCTGTACACTGTCACCTCCCCCCCCTCCGACCTGCATTTACGATCTGTGAAGTGGATGTGCGCCAGATCTTCCAGAGGCAGAAGACCAGAAAGGCTCCTGGCCCAGACGGTGTGTCACCATCCAGCCTGAAAATCTGTGCAGACCAGCAGGCCCCCATCTTCACTCAGATCTTCAACAGATCTCTGGAGCTATCTGAGCTATCTAAGTTCCCTCCTGCTTCAAACGCTCCACAATCATCCCAGTTCCCAAAAAACCCTCCATCTCTGGACTAATTGACTACAGGCCTGTTGCCCTGACATCTGTAGTCATGAAGTCCTTTGAAAGACTGGTGTTGGCCCACCTGAAGGACATCACAGTCCCCTTGCTGGACCCCTGCATTTTGCCTACAGGGCTAACAGGTCTGTAGATGATGCAGTCAACTTGGGACTGCATTACATCCTGCAACAGCTCGACTCTCCAGGGGATTATGCAAGGATCCTGTTCGTGGACTTTCAGCTCGGCGTTCAACACCATCATCCCGGACATCCTCAGCACCAAACTCTCCCAGCTCACTGTGCCAGCCTCCACCTGTCAGTGGATCACATACTTCCTGACTGACAGGAGTCAGCAGGTGAGGCTGGGGAACATGACATCCATATTAGCACTGGTGCCCCCCAGGGGTGTGTCCTCTCCCTACTGCTTTTCTCCCTCTACACCAACAACTGCACTTAAGGAGACCCATCTGTTAAACTCCTGAAGTTTGCTGACAACACAACGGTCATCGGCCTTATCCGGGACGGTGATGAGTCGGCCAACAGATGGGAGGTGGATCAGCTGGCTCCCTGGTGCAGTCCGAACAACCTTGAGCTTCCATCCTGCTTATCCACTATATCCCAGGACCTGAAGTGGGAGCCCAACACAGACACCATCATCAAAAAAGCCCAGCAGAGGCTGTACTTCGTGCGCCAGCTCAGGAAGCTCAACCGGAATAAGGAGTTGCTGGTCCACTTCTACACAGCCATCGTCCAGTCTGTCCTCTGCACGTCCATCACTGTCTGGTTTGGATCTGCCACCAAAAAGGACAGGAGCAGACTACAACGGACAGTTAGGACTGCAGAAAAGATCATTGGTGCCAACCTGCCCTCCGTTCATGACTTATATTCTTCCAGGGTCAGGAAACAAGCAGGAACCATCACTGCAGAGCCATCTCACCCCGGTCACAACCTGTTCCAGCTTCTCCCCTCTGGTAGGCGCTACAGAGCACTGTACGCCAAAACCAACAGACTCAGGAACAGTTTCTACCCACAAGCCATCTCTCTGATGAACAGCTGACTATTGACCCACAAACAGTGTCAGGTGAAATTCTGGTCAATAACCCAGTAACACTGTCTCTACAGCACCTGTTTACTGGTTCAACTATTATTCCACTTATTTAGTATTATTCATCATTCTCATATCTCACTAATTATTTATTATTTAATCATCATTCCCATTCTCATATCTCACTTATTTATTTATTTAATCATTCTCATTTCCTATTTCAGAGCTGTTCATAATCTTCCTACTGTTCATATTGTAATATAATAACATAATACTATTTATCCCAGCATCCTTTGCACTATATTCCACATTTAAATAATTTTTTATTGAACTCCTTATTGCACTCATGCCTCTATATTGTTTGTTTCTGTTTAGAGTATGTATATATTAGTGTGTATATATTGTTTGTTGTTTTGTATGTGTAAGCACATTGTGAGCAACTATGCTCCAAAGAAAAATTCCTTGTATGTGTTTTCATACCTGGCCAACAAAGCTGATTCTGAGTGTTTTTATATGGGACTATATAGTGAAATTAACCACCACTACAAAATGGCAGCAGCTAGAGTGCTTAAGACAGAGTCTGCACTAATGAGCAGGATGAAAAAGATAGTATTTTTTTAATATCCTATTCTAATAGACCCCAAAAGTACAAATATGAGGTTAAAAAAGTATAATAGGGCCTTTCCCTATCACTGTGTTTTCACTTCCATCAAAGTTAATTGGAACACTTTGGTTGCCTATAAATGTCTTGTTCAGTGGTCTGCCAGCAAAGCTAGCTAGCTACGCTAGCGTTAGCTGTGTTGAAGCTAAATCTGATCTCATGTTCAGTCAATTAGTCGTCAGAATCTCAGATGTTGATGTGTGAACTTTTTATTACATAGAATATTCTAGAGACAAATAAAGATAACACAGCTCTCCCCCAAATTTGTCTGACTCTTTGGCTCTTGCACCCCTGGTCTTATTCACTAAGGGTGGGGTCTCCAGGTCACAGTGATGTGATGTGTTTGTGTGTTTATTCGTTATCTTTCAGTTGGAATGTGATTGAAAGTTTATGACCCTATCAGGACTTGCAGAGCAAAAACATGAACTGCTGCCCTTTTAGTTGGGCTGTTAAGAGGATCTGGAACCAAAAACAGGAAGTTTCCCTAACTATCAATCCTGCATCTGACACATTTAGTAGAACTGGGTAATAACACAAATGTAGCAGAGCACCTTATCTCAGAGGAAAGGAGTATTGTAAAACAGCTTAATGCATGAACAACAAAGTCCAACATGTCTTCACGTATGTTGAAATAATGCTTTTTGCCTTTTGGCTTGAATGTATAATGTATAATACAAGTCACATACAATGTTTGAACACATATAACATTTTAAGTTCCAACAGCTGCTAACTTAGAAAGTCTGCAGATTTTCAACCAGCTCTATGTACTGCCGTACATGCTGATGCACCAGTACGTGAAGGTCCCATTTACCCGCCAGTAATACTCTACTGGATGATTTGATTCAGAAAATCAGCAACTTTCTCTTTTAGCTTTATTACATACAACACTGGCTTAGATGCATCCTTCTGCCCAACTCTGCCCTTTCATCTCCAACTTTTCTCTCCCTTTGTGATCCACCATTCAGCTGTATGAGCACCACTGTCCCTCAGAAGCCTGGTACAACAAATCTGCTGTCCTCGGCATTCTCCACTTGCAAGGCGATATTGGGGAGGAAATAGCATTCGATTATTGTAAAAAAAACAAAAACAACGTATTGTTGGTCTGCGTTCTGCTGCTTTTCTCTTCCTGCTCAAATGCCGATATAAATACTGGGAATTCTGGGGCTCAAAGGATACATCAGTTATGTCCTTCAAATTAAGTAAAAGGAGGCCGCATTTGAAGGAGCCTCAGAAATATGTAATGGGACAGCTGTGTTTGAAACTGCTCCCTCATTCACTCACTCACTATTCCCTATATAGTATTTATTAAATAGTGAACTATATAAGGAACGACCAAACAAGATTTCGGACACACACTGAAAACACATCCTTGTAACTTGTTGACTGGGCAAAATTGTTTTGTGGAATAAGGTTGGAGAACAAAAAGGCGCTACTCTTTTCCGTGTATTTTTTTGCTAAGAGGAAACTCAACAAAAAAACATTTACCGATACTAAATATCAACGAAAAGCCAGACACTATATAGTATTAAGTTGCTGTGAGATGTAGCCTACATTCACTACTTACAGAGGCAAAACATAATGTAATCTCGGAGATTATTCTTGCACAATGCAATACGCTGCACAATGCAATGCGAGAAAATGTCAGAGCTGAACCGGGCAGACATCCGACACACCCCGTGTTAATTAAGTATACTGTTAACTAATAACATTACCGTTGTCAAAGTACTCCTGCGAATACTTCACCGTTAACCGTCAAGCCTCTAAACCTGTATGAAAATTAAAACCTCGGCTGAAAAGTTAAATTTGTTACCGATCATACAACACGAGACAACATTGTCGTTCTCTCTCTCTCACTCTCTCTCTGTGTGCATGCGCACACATACACCCAATGGTCAGGTTCTGGGGTTGATGAACGTAGATATGTGCAGTTTAGCTCTCATAACGGGCCAGGTGGGTAGCGCACATAATGTCTGGTTACTCAACATTTTCATTGTGATACATTCTGAATCTGCAGTGCTCTCTGTCAGGTAAATCAGTAAGTCAGTAGTAGGCTATAGCCTACAGGTAAGTTGCATATTAAGTGTTCTGGGTTCCTTCTGTAAGTAATTTTGAGGTACATTTTGGTTTTGAAGCAACACCACAGGCCAAGCTATCAGCCCGTTCCAAACAGGCACATTTTAAACAGGCACTGCACTAGTATAGATATAACCAAGGTACAGGCTATGGTATAGGTTGTGCAGGAAAACACGGCAATGCAAAGAATACTGGAATAAACACGAGAAAATAATTTACTTTATTTACAAAGATGGGTTAATGTGCATTCCAGTTTTGACAATGGTACTTCTTGTATAATGGATTATTGATGTTCCTTTATTTCCTCTTAACCCTACTTTATCAACTATAGCAACAGAAAACAGAAAAAGATTGTGCACATAAAATGGTTTCCACTGCAAAATACTATGACTGTATTGACCAGTGCTCTAAATTTCTGTCTGTCTGTGTGTTAATGTTCACAGGGAAACTTGAGTGAACTCGGGAAGCTGCTGATGCAGGGATCCTTTAATGTGTGGACTGATCACAAGAAAGGCCACAGCAAGGTACAACCCAGCACTCCAGTAAATTTACTGTAGCATTACTGTCCCTACATTATCAGTAAGAGGCATTTACCTTAAATGAATGCACTTGTGTTTTTGCAACTTTCTGCTCCTTTGAGTTTTTTGTACTTTTCAAGTACATTACATGCAGCCATTATTCAACAGAGCCTGATGAATATCCTGTTTATTTTGTAAAGCCTTTTGAGATGAGATAAAATACTGTGATCCGTGGCTGTAGCTAGCTACATAACATTAACTTGAAGCAGCCACAACCTTGAGCTACAGTTATCAGAAGGCTAAACTACTGGTTCGTCTGCCACATTTACATTTTCTATCACACCACCTCCAACGTCTCCTCATTCGGATGGCAGCACCAGGCAGTGCCGCGGCCCCGACCTCTTGCATTCGAACCAAGAGGCAGCAACAATTTAAATAATAAAGGTTTATTTTAAAGTATATCAGCCACTCATAAATAATTAAATGGTATAATAATTTATTTTCATTACAATAAATAAATCATCATTGATGGCATTAGAGCATATGTGTTGCAAATGTTTAAATATGTGTTCTAATTTGTTTACTGTCTCCGCGTCAGACATACAGTAGGCTAATTGTTATATATCCCACATGCGCAGGGTTATGATGCAGATTATGTCAAGATTATCCTAATAGCATATAACAAAACATGTTGAATTATTTAGATTTAGTAGTAGGCGTAATCAATGCAAAATGAAACAAAAGTGAGGAGGTCTCAGAACTTGAACTGGACATTTAGTTTTGTGTGGTCTAATAGAACTCCTACCTGATGTTATCACTGGTCTCATCATGTCACTCCTTGCCTGTGTAGCTGTGTTCTTCTCCACTAAGAAATATTGTCAAACAAACATCACGTAATATATTTTCCATTTTAGTTTTTCCATATTAACAATATTAAGAAAGGAATCTGTTGGTATCAAGTGGCTCCCCTACTACATTTCCACCTGATTTTAGACCTTCCTGTTGCCTTCCCATGTCTTTCCTGATCCACCTGACACATGAATGAAATTAACTCACTGTTAAATATACAGACAGCCTACATTAAATTCTTAAATCAGCCTAGTGATGAAACATTATGCTGTAAGGATGTGCTGCTGTTGAAATTACATTCCCATTTTAGATTTTAAAAAGTACAAATATAGAGAGCCGCTTAACACAGCCCTTTAAAGAGAGAAAGAGATGTCATGTTCCATGTCACCCAACAGATGTAACTATAGCCTCAAGCCTGTATGTCTGACAGCACAGCTAACATGAACAGCTAGTGGTAAAACAAAATCTATTAATGATTCCATGGTAAACCAGAGTTATTGTATAAGTTATGTTTTCCAGCTGCTTGACATTTATTGTGCACACTACCTTATTTTTACCAGTTGTTATTTTACCTTAATAAAATGGAGATATGTCAGCATGGGAATAGTACTAAAGGGTTTAAACAAAATCTTAATGTAGCTACTAGCAACATTAGTTTGCATTAAGCTAGTAGTAAACGTCACTTTAGCTGCGTTTGTCATTTCGGACACTCTCTGATGAGTTTGCGAAGTGACCCGTGTGTGATGTGAAGCCATGCTTGTGTACTGTCTGCTTATTCTACAGCAGATAGGTAATCAACTGGATAGCACCCCTACAGGTTAACATGGGACACTACACATCACACCCCCTTCTTTTAAGTAGAACATCAGTATACATAACCAATGTAAACACACATAATCTAAATATACTATATCTCCATATTATTAAAGCACTTAGATTTGTCAGCTTAAAGATACTTCCACTTCCAACATTCATTTACTACCTGTCATATAACAACATGAACTCAGAATTAGATTTCTCCACTACCAGTAAGTACAGTGAATAGCGTTTTGGAGGTTTAATCACTCCACCAAAGCATGATATCTTCATTGGACCTTCTGCAGTCATTGTAGGTGTTACAGTTTCTTTCACAGAATAAGTAACAGGTGCTGACATCACCATCGTGGCTTCAGTTGGCTTATAGGTTGCTGGAACGTCTTCCTGATATTTAACATTTGGTTCTGGAAAACTGTCCTCTCTGCTTTTCAGCAGGGGTTGCTTGTTTTATCTGAAAGATTCTGCCTTCAGGTGTTTGGGTCACAAATGACCTTGACTGATCATGGCTATGTTTCACAATATCTTGCTGCCATGTATTTCCTACTCTGTATCTGACTGTCTCTCCCTCCTGTAATGTAGACAGTTCTCTCACTTTGCAATCAAAGTAGTGTTTTTGTTTCATCTATCTCTGTTTTATGCATTTGAGCACATTTCTGTACAACTGAAGTCTTAAAATCTGTTCAGTAGCAGTCAGTTTTGTTTTCAGACGTCGACCCATCAACAATTGGGCAGGAGAAAGTTTCATCCCATCTAGAGGTGCATTACTATTCTTAAGAAGAGCAAGATATGTTTCAACCCTGCTCTCTTGTGCTTTCTTGAGCAAGTTTTTTCAAGTCGCTTTGATCATTGGATTGTGGGAATCCTGGGCTTGAAGTTTAGTGTTTAAACTCGCACACTTTTGTGAAGCACCTTAACTCCTCACTTGCAAACTGCGGTCCATTTTATGACATGACTTTGTCTGGAATCCTTTGTCCATTATCTGTCCGGTATGTCATATCACAAAACTGGTTCTTTCACATCTTGAAGGTGGTACAGATAGCACACTTCAACACTGTGCCCTCAATTTGTTTTGACATTGCTCTCTCCTTGCATTTGACGATTCCTAGATGGGTTATATCAAATTCTTTTTCTTTACTCTGTATTCTTTCTGACTTTCCTCTCTGAATGTACAGTATTTCTTTGTTTCAGTTGGTACTTGGCTAATGTACACTGATTGGTAGGTGACAATCAAGTCAAAAGCTTGCAGGCATTACAACAACTTCACGGTCAAACGGCACCAAGCCTTCTATTGTCGAACGGTGTGACAGTGACTGAGGCGTCGTATCGCTCTCGTTTGGTTAAGGGCTAACTCCTTTTATTCCTTCCCCTCAGTAACCCCCGCTCCTACTATGCCCGCTTCTGCTGTATAATAACACCCGTTACTATCAGCGGGGTGGATGGTTAGGCCTATATTAAAAGGAGTTACTTTGATACTTCCCTAATTGAATAAATGCTAGATTTTTGATCCACACACAGTGATTCGCTAATTTAACACTTTAAAATTAATTAGTAATTATTATTTCTAGTAATAATCAGTTTTGTTTCTTTTTACTAGAGACACACACACCCTTGCTAAATTTAAAGGGCCCCCACCCGGATCAGGAAAACCGGAGACGAGGCAAGAGGCCTTTTCAGATTTTTACCCCAGACGTCCCCCACTAACGGGCTCTTGTCCCCCTGTATATTTTAAGCACTGCCCGAGGGGATCTTTACAACCAGTGATTTTTCTTTAGTACTCACGGTCACGAACCATTCCTCCCAGGGTCACCGGAGGTCCCCTCCTTCTCAAGGACGCCCGCTAGCCTTCGTTGGTCGCCGGTCCGAGAGAGGCTAAGCGCTCGGTGGCTCTGACCGGCAGAGCGGATGGGGAAATGCACTCTCACTAGGAGATAACAGGAGGTCTGACTGTCAATGTCGATCCCCGCCGGGCTGCAACTCACCCAGGTGGTTAAAGAGGAGTCTTAACTGCCCTCACAGGAGGGAAACTTTTGCCCTCGGAAAGCCGAGGTGTGAGAGAGAGAAATTAAATGACTAAAATCAAGGAATACAAGTCTTTTGGTCTCCTAGCTCACAACAAGCTCAGGTAGTTTTATTATTTAGTGAATAATCAAAAAACAGGTACAAAATACAGAAATAATCCCTTCCCTTTCTGCCCTAAAAGCAAAGAGTATCAAAACCAGAGACTAGAAAAAACCCGATAAGTGGGTATGCTTGCGCTGAAGAGAGAGGCCACATCAACTCATATTTATACTCAAAGTCAAGGCTAAAAACCTCCCTTCTGGACAACAGGGTATTTCCACCACTACTTAATCATGCAGGTGGCAGCCGCAGTGGACAGGTTCAGACCAGTTCCACTGTACAGTAAGTGTGACTCTTAGCACACTTAAAAATGTGCCAAAGGTCACACCAACGAATATTATAAAGTTTCAACTGTTTCTAATATTTAGTTCATACTTTCACAAAGACAATATATATCATGGGTTACATAGCACACTTTAAGCAGTATATATTTATATTTTAGCTGTGAGTTATATTTCAAACAAACACATATATTTTAGGTGTGAGTTATACTTCAAGCAAACACATATATATTTAGCTTTTAGCTTTGTGTTTCTTGGGTTTTCAACTGAACCTCCGTTCAACACTATCAAACCATGGATTCAGCACGAGTCAAGGGTCTGGATTTTTTCCTGCTTTATCCGGCAACACTGCAAACCAGGGAAGGTGCACAGTACAGAGCATTCACCTCATTCAACATCAATAACAATAACATCAACAACAACAAGCAGCAACAAGAATGTACAAATTGTAGTTATATGGCGGTACAATATGGTGAAACATCATAGCAAATATCAAGACTTAGTTACAAGAACAAAAAGCAAACCTTAGTCAATCACACCACTACCCCCCCCCCCCCAAACCCCCCAAGTGTTTTAAAATCAGACACCATGCCCTATTAAATACACTTTTCCTCCCTGAATTTGTAAATCTGAGCTTCTCCAGATGGAGGACCTCGCCCAGCTCTCTTAACCACATCTGAAATTAGGGCGCTGCCTCGGACTTCCGTAATCGCAATATAATTCTTTTAGCCAGAACCATACCCAGATACAACGGCCATTTGTCCCTGCCAGAGTTCACAACAGTGTCATTTGTAGACCCCAGAATGGCAACCAGGGGGTTGGGTTTCCACTGCTTTTGAGAAGAAATCAAATACTGAAGACCAGAATGAGAAGAGGTTAGGGCAAGTCCAAAACTGGTGCGTGAGGGTGCCCTCTTGAGTCTTACACTTATTACATAATGCAGAAACACTGGGGTACATCTTGCTAACTTTAACTTTTGAGTAGTGCAACCTGTGTATTACTTTAAATTGTATTTGATTATGTCTCACATTCACTGAACACTTATGAATGTTTGTAAGACATGATTCCCAGAATTCCTGAGTGAGAGGCACCCCCAGTTCTGTCTGCCATTCAGTTCTTGACCTATTTGTGCTGATTGTTTCATGGCTGATCAGTGTCTGGTATAAGGCTGCCACTGCTCCTTTGCTGCCTGGCTGGACCTCAATTATATTTTCGAGTGTGCGGTGCCGTGGTAGGTCTGAAGATTTAGACAGGCTAGACCTTATAAAATGCCGGATCTGCAGATATCGGAAAAAGCGTGAGGCTGGGAGGCTATATTTGTTCCTTAACTGATCAAATGACATGAGTTGTCCCCCTAGATACAAGTCCTTCTAGCGTTCCACTCCCATTCCCCTCCACTGAGCAAACGCAGGCTCCATCCCTGAAGGTTTAAAGGCATGGTTGTTGCAGATAGGGCTGTCTATGAACATATATGGGGCTTTCAAGTGCCGTTTAATTTGCTTCCACACTTTGCTGTGTACTAGAAAGTTTCCTTCATATAAATATTTGTCCGTCTTAACAAGGCTGTTCAGTAGAGTCGGAAGAGAGGTCCCGCAGCAGACTGATTGTTCTATGGGAAGCCAGGCAGGGGGATCTCCAACAATGCTCTCCCCAAATGTACCACTTCTCCAGAAAACCAACATGTTTAAATGTGCGGCCCAATAGTAGCATCTGAAGTCTGGGAGACTAAAGCCACCCTCTTTTTTTGTTTTACATAGGTGTTTCTTGTTTATTCGCACTGCTTTATACTGCCAGATAAAGGGGATTGTAATAGAGTCTAATTTCTTAAAGAAGCTCTGAGGAATACATGATGGGATCGACTGAAACAAGTTTAATATCGTGGGAGAACCACCATCTTAGAGCAAAACGTCATCCGCATACATCAACAGATTATGCATCTGCCCCTTAATAGAAATCAGTGATATTCTGGGGTGATTTCGTATGCCGGCAGCCAGTGGTTCTATGGCCAGGGCAAACAAGAAAGGGAACTGAGGAGAGATATTCTGGTTTGTGATTACACTAGCCGTAGGGTGAGCATATAATACGTATTCAATCAATGAACCCCTTCCCAAAGCCAAAAGCCTCCATGGCTTCATACATACAATATATGGCCACTCAACCTGATCGAAGGCCTTCTGAGCGTCCACTGAGATCAAAACTGTCTCTGTATTGTGTTCAGCGTATAGTATATTGAACAGGCGTCGTAAATTGGTGTGAATGTGTCTATTGGGAATAAAACCTGTCTGATCAGGGTGCACAATCGTGTGGATATAAGTTTTCATTCGGTTGGCCAGGGAGCAATGACACTGGCCTGTAAGATGAGGCATCTAACTCGTTGCGGGCCTTTTTCAAGATTAAAGAGATGTTTGCCTTGTAAAGCGTTTGAGGCAATTGACCAACAGACGCTGCATGTTTAAACATCCGCAACAGTAGTGGAGACAGCTCCTTAGAGATGCACTTAGAGAACTCAATAGTGAACCCATCCGGGCCAGGTGCTTTATTTGGTAATTCCGCAATTGCTTCTACGATCTCTGCGATGGAGATGTCCCCGTCTAACACCGCCTGTGCTTCACTACTAAGATGCGGGAGGTCCAGCCCTGACAGAAATGACCTGATTACGTCTGCGTCATGGTTACAGTTTGACTTATACAGTTCTGAGAACTGAGAACTCCTTAAAACGTTTGTTTATTTCCTTAGGGTCAGTAAGAATGATCCCTGTGTCCGATTTTATTCTCAGTATGGCCTGAGAGGCTTGTGCCTTTCTCAACTGCCATGCCAGCAGTTTCTGAGGTTTATCTCCTATTTCAAATTGCTTCTGTTTAATTATATTCAACTGTTTGCAAACCTGTGCAGATAGAATTGTATTGTACTATGGGAGATAATGGATTTCAATGTATCTGGATCTGCCGAGGTATTGTAGAGATGCTCTAGTTGAGAAATAGATTCATCCAGCTCCACTAACCTCTTTCCTGCTTGTTTTCTCCTTCCTGCTACATAGGATACAATGCTCCCTTTAAGCCCTGCTTTGATTGATTCCCACAGAACTGAATCATCCACGTCCCCCGTATCATTGGTGGCAATAATGTCTGGCAGCCTGACCGACATATAGTCCAGAAAACTTTTAACTTTCAAAATTGTGTTATCAAATTTCCAAGTGCATTCACCTCTATGAATATTAAATCTGATGTCAAGTGACATGGGAGCATGGTCACTTATCAAGATATTATGATATTGTGTGGTCACAACACTGGAGACAAGTTTAGAGTCCAGCAGGATAAAATCAATCCTAGAATAGGAATTGTGAACTGGAGAAAAAAAGGAGTAAGCTCTGGTGTTGGCGTTATGTAGCCTCCAAATGTCAACTAAAGCTAGATCCTGCATAGCATTTTTTATCTTGTCACTGGATTTGCTATTAGTAGTAGACTTTGATGTTTGTTTATCTAATGAAGTGTTCCATAATTGGGAGACTCTGGACTTTTGAAGAAGAAGCCAGAGAGAAACTACAGTCTTGACTCATCGTTTGTGTCACCTACCTCAGGAATTCTACGCAAAACCTTATAAATAAATGCAGAGTTATCAAAGTTTGGACCATACATGTTTATTAGTGTGACGGGAACACAGTTAAGTGTCCCGAAACGATCAAAAACCTGCCTTCTGGATCCCCGACTGTGTACCTGTGATCAAACAGGACGTTCTTCTTAATAATTATGGCCACCACTCGAGCTCTGGCGCCAAAGTTTGACTGATATATTTGTGATCCCCAACCCATGCATAGTTTGTTTTTAGCAGTATACTTGATGTGTGTCTCCTGGAAAAACACTACGTCAGCCTTCAAGCTTTTTAAATGTGCCAAAATTGACCCCCTTTTAACTGGGTGATTTAATCCTCGCACATTCCAGCTCACTATCCTTGTGACGTCACCCATACTCAAAGGCATGTTACATCCCCCTGCTCATATAAGTGCCTGATATTGCCCAAATACATAAATAAACGTACCGCCATAAAGCTAAATTTGTAAAAAAAAAAAAAAAAAAAGTAAACAGCTGCATTTGAACATAACGTAAACGTAACACCCTGCCTTGTCCTCCGTGGCTCTCTACCTCCCTTCACCCATTCCCCTCTGAGAACCAACACCCCACAAGTCCAAACCCTCCGAGCTAGTAACATACCATCAAGTCTGCTTCCTCCAGTGCTGTAGAACGTGAGAAGCGAGTGGGACTGAGACAGTCAGTGTTAACCTGACATGAAAATTGTCGTTTTGTCCTTTTTAATTTCAATCCGCTAGCCTAGCGCGGCACGTTTTTGTCAACTTCTCCGCATCCTTTGGGTTGTTGAATGTGCGTTTGTCCGCTCCTACAGAGACAACAAATGTCGCTGGATGCCGGAACCCGCATCTCACATCTGCAGCTCTGCATCTGGTCCTTATGTTGTAAAATCGCTGTTGTTGTTTCATCACGGCTGGGCCCAGGTCCGGCAAAATAAAGATGTGATCCCTCGTGTTGTAAAGGGAATTTCTGTGTAGCAAGCCTCAATATTTGAACCTTCACTGAGTCGTGATGAATCCTGGCAATAATTGACGAGGAGGGCCGTCGGCCGCGGCCCTAGCCCGGGCCCTGTGCGCCCGATCCACTTTAACAGTGTTGTTGCCGAAGTTTTCTTCTCCCAGTAGTGCTGGAATACGTTTTGAAACGAAATCCGTTGGGTTGCCTTTTTCCAAACCTTCTTAAACACCCATAATGCGAATGTTTTGTCATCTAGATCTAGCCACCAGGTTGTCCACTCGCTCGCTGAGCAATCTAGCCTCCTCTGCCCACACTGATCCTCCAGTTTTTTAATTCGGGCCTCATGTTCGTTCAGCCCTCCTTTGTTTGAGATAACTCTTTGCTCCACAGCGTCTGTTTCAGACCAGCGATGGACTCATTGAGCAACTCAAACTTACAGTCAACATTCTGGTTTAGTGTGTTAATAGCTGCCATGACGTCCGTCATTGTCGGCGCCTCGTCTGTCGCCGCATTTTGATCTTTGCTAGCTGTTAGCGGGTTAGCTTTCGTCTCGTCACTCGTTTCTTCGGCTGTAGCTTGTCTTTCGGTGTTTTTGGCTTTATTCGGCTTCACCATGATGCACGTTAACAACAATCACCGCTAAGATTCCCAACTGTCTCACAAAAAATATATAGTCTTAATTTGTCTTTATTTGGTGGAGGAAGCGGAGCCTCTCTAAACGTGACTACTCCATCACACGCTCAGCCGGAAGTCTGTCTTGTTCTCTTAATGCGTCCTGGTTTTATTGCACTGTTGTTTGATATGATTGCAGAGACTGTGTTTAATATAGTCTACTCTCCATAGGTTAGCTGGCACACTGCTAGGCTAGAGTTTCCTTCCACGGTGTTTTGTGCTTTGTGCTTCTTGTTTCTGTTGACGGAAAATGCGTTTATTCTGATGTTAATTTGGTGTGGAACCAGTTTCTGTTGCAACCAGGTTTTTATGGGCTAGTGTTTTAATTTTTGCAGCTTTATATGCAATCTTGATCACAGGCCTGCTTTTAATATTAGCCTTTCTGGCTATGTCCCCCCCCCCTCTTGTTTTCCTTTTATGTCACTAACTCGTATGTTCTTGTTCCATTCTTGTGTATTGTGATTAACACAGAATTTGGTGCCAGAAAAATTGCCTTTCTGTCAGCTTATGCGCAAAATATTTTTGATGGCAATTTCTATAATACGCTCATTAATCAAATGCTGTTCTTTTATTGTTGGTGCAGACCCAAATATTGATCACAAAGGCCACTAGGGACCAGGATCAGGCTACAAATGCTCTGAAATCATGGGCCAGCAGCTTGGGGCTTATAGATATTTGGCATGCAATTCCAATTATTCCACATGTAAGGAGTACTCCTTTTACTCAGGTAGACAGAAATCTTTTTTGAAGATAAATTTCTTTTTGCATCCCCTCTATTATTTCATTCAATTGATAAAGTGGTGTTGGTCCCAATGGCATTGTCGGACCATAAAGGGGTCCTTTGCGCCACCACACTTGGCCAACTGTCTCAACGTGCGGTTAGATGGCGTTTCCATACTTCTTTACTGAAAATTGAATCCTATATCACTGTTTATTGCAGAATTTCAATAATGTTGGCTCTGTAGAAGACCCAAGGATATTGTGGGTTTTATTAGGAGCAATACTATACTATTCTGCTCTAATGCACGTAAGTGCACTAGCTATGGACCCCTGAGCCTGCTAAACTGATTTAAAAATCTTTGCAAAAGCTCATTTGGAGTCCAATATGTCAAAATTAATAAACTCCAACCAAACTTGATTCATAAAAATGAGAATGGCAATAGATAATGTTAGACGCCTTCTCCACATTGTGGATGCAGCAAGAGACAGTAAGATGCCAATGTCACTTCATTCTATTGACACAATGAAAGCCTTTGACAAACTTGAGTGGTCATTTTTATGGTCAGTCTTAGAGGTGATGGGCTTTGGTAAAACTTTCATTATATGATTTAAGTTATGTATTCTCGCAGCCAGAGTCTTAACCGGACGCACCTCCTCGTCTTTATTTCCAGTTTCTAGATCTTCACGTCAAGGCTGCCCCTTGAGTCCTGCACAATTTGTCCTGTCCTTAGAGACTCTGGCTCAAGCCAATTGCCAATCGATTTTGGTGTCACCGATATGCATTTGTAATACACAGCATCACCTGTCTCTATTTGCAGATGTGTTAGAAAAATGAATTACCAAAGGACGACAAAGATTCACTGGAGTCGTTTAACAAAGATTTTACTTGCAAGGAGCCAATACAATGCAAATGGTTTACAGAAGATCGACTGAAGAACAACTATTACAGTGTTCACTTATACACTGAAATCCCCACTCCCACCTCTATGCCTCAAACATCTCAAAGTTCATTAAAACTCTACCTAGTGTTGGAAACTGGGGAGTCAAAGGAAGAAGTCTGGCCCAGTTCTTCTGTGAACTATGTGACCTTGGGTGATTTTAGATAGCTGGGAAAGTTTGTGGTTCTGGTGCTCGTTATATTATAAGTCATAAACAAAGTTTCAGAAATATTCAGCTTTAAATAGGATGACGTTATGGTCTTTTTTTTTTTAAAACTCAATCGCTTCCTCCCATTCTATCACTATGCAAGTAATATGTTGGCTTATCAGGGTTTAACATTAACTGGTCAAAGTCTGCATTACTTCATTTGAATGATTCTGCTCGCAATTCAATCATCCCTCCTAATATCCCATTGTTAAACAGTTTAAATATTTAGGTATTGAAGTTTTCCCCTGCTTAAACCAGATTTTTAAGCACAACTATTGACATTCTCTTTGCCAATATCTAATAAACAGTGCCAGCTACGTTTTGGCCCCATTATCTCTCATCTCATTAAAACTTGGAGATTGGCTCAAACATATTGCCATATGTCACTGGCACACATTTTCCCCTTTATTCAACAATCAGATCAGAATCAGAATCAGAATCAGAATCAGCTTTATTGCCAGGTATGAGGACACATACGAGGAATTTTTTTGGAGCATCGTTCGCTCACACTGTGCTTACATACAAAACAACCAAAAACAAAAATATACACTAATATATACACAATATATACATATGCAGCAATGCAGCAGTCTTGATTGGTGGGAGGCCTATAACAACCCCACAATGGGAGCAGAGGGGACTCATTATCTAAAAGACATCTTTAGCGTCACTGGCTTGTTACCTTTTTCCTACGACCTACGAAACTCATTCAGTCTACTACGTTCCTCATTTTTCTTTTACCTTCAATTAAGATTAACACTCAACATACTGTGTTCACTCGCAGAGGCCTTTGCCCATCTATCTTATTCAGAAATTATTCACTATGCAGCCAAAAACCTGTGGTATGGTATCCAGGCTTTGTCAGTTTTTGGTAATATCTGGCCACACTGCCCTTCCTATTGAGAAAGTCTGGGAACGCGATTGTCCAGACCTGAGCAACGATCTTGACTGGCATGATTTATTCCCAGAAGTATCATGCAATCCAGACCATCAGCAGATTCATTACAATTCCATTCATAGGTCATATCTCATCCCCGTGAAAATGCATCAGATGAAAATAATTAACTGCCCTTCATGCATCTTCTGCCCACTGAAGGCTAGTGGCACTTATCTTCACATGTTCTTGGATTGCTCTCCTATTGATCAGTTCTGGAACAATATTGCATCCAAAATATCGGCCCTGATTAACGTTACAGTACCTGTTACTGTCAGTGTTTTGATTCTGAACAATCTGTCAGCCCTTCAGCTCTCTAAAACTCAAAAAAGCACGTTATTTGCTAAGAAAATTATTCCAACCCGTTGGAAACTGCCTCATGATGTGTCTATTCGTACATAGTCCCTTTCTTTTTTGGATGTTTATTGTATATTTGGAACTGTCTACAACTTGCGTAAATGGAGTGCCAGAAAAAACTTTGGACACTTGGTACAGCATTGCTGATTCCTTGAAGGCCATGCTGTAGACTGGTGCTGCGGTCTCCTTGCTTCTATTTGCGCATGTGTTTGGTCCTTTATCTTTTTACTGTGTGTGTGTGTGTCTGCTTGTGTGTCGCTCTTGCTGCTGTGTTTTTGTTGCGTTTCCCTCTTTTTCGTCTTTCCTCTGAGTCTTTTTATTTTAGTTTTTATTGGTCCTGGGGCACGTTCTCATGTCTCAGCATGTTGTTTGTAATTGTTTGTAATCTTTTAATAAAAACATTTGGTCAAAAAAAAGCTTATTTACTATGAAGTGGTGTTGTATAGTGTTGAACACTGAGCTATAATCATAGTACAGAATCCTCACACACCGTCCCCCTGCATCCAGTTGAGCATAGACACTGTCCAGTTGAAAGACAATAGCATCCTCTGCCCCTTTCTGATACGCAAATTGGCAGGGGTCAAGATATTCCACATGAGGCTTCAGACTATTTAAACACGGTTTACTCACATACAGTTGTGTTCAGAATAATAGCAGTGTGTTTAAAAAAGTGAATAATGCTCAAAAATCCTTAGAATAGCTTTTAATTCCATAATAGCAATGCAGCGGGAACACTGCACATTCAATTCCAAATCAAAACATGACCATCATTGATCAAGTTTGTGTTATACCTTTACAAAAAGGGAAGAAAAAGGAATATTAGGCTGTTCAAAAAATAGCAGTATTTGCATTTTTCTTTACAAACTCAAACATTTACTGTATAAACTAAAAAGTGTTTGCCTTACTTTGAATCACTGCACTAATAACCATTATTTCTAAGAACTGCTTCAGATCTGTGTTGCATGGAGTCAACCAACTTATGGCACCTGTGAACAGGACCCAACCCAGGACCCAACCCAGGACGATTGAACTACATTCCTCTGCATTACTAGATTTGGCCTCAGAAACAGAATTTTTTATGTCACCCCACAGGTTTTCTATTGGATTGAGGTCTGGGGATCGGGCTGACCACTCCATAACATCAATCTTATTCATCTGGAACCAAGACTTTGCTCGCTTACTAGTGTGTTTTTGGATCATTGTCTTGTTGAAAGACCCATTTCAAAGGCATTACCTTTTCAGCATAAGGCAACATGACCTCTTCAAGTATTTTAATGTGTTGAAACTGATCCATGATCCCTGGTATGTGATAAATGGGCCCAACACCACAGTATGAGAAAATCCCCATAACATGGAGTTTTGCACCACCATGCTTTATTGTCGTCACAGTGTACTGTGGCTTGAAATTAGTGCATGGGGGTCGTCAGACAATCTGTCTTGAAGACCCAAAAAGAACAATTTGGTTCTCATCAGTCCACAGAATGTTGCTCCATTTCTCCTTTGGCCAGTCAATGTCTCCTTTGGCAAATTTAAACCTATTCAGTACATGTATTTATTCAGCAATGGGACTTTGCGGGGGCTTCTAGCTGATTGATTTGCTTCACATAGCCTTCTTCTGATTTTAACAGTACTCACAGGTAACTTGTTGAGCCTTTGCCGTTTTGGCTATTCTTCGATCCTTTTGAATGGTAGTTGACCGTTTATTCCCACATCTTTCAGGCTTTGGATGCCATTTTAAATCATTTTGGCTGAGCAGTCTACACTTTTCTGCACTTCTTTATGTTTTCCCCTCTCCACTTTAACCAGCATGCGCAACATTTGCTTCCTTCCTTCCTTAAATATAGTAGTATAGTAGTAGTAATAGTATAGTTTCTTGACAGAATTATTCACCTCACTAATTGAACACAACACTATTATTTTGAATTATAGATTCAATTACACAGAATGAGCAGCATGACTATTGGTTCTGTTGGTTTTATATGACTCTACAATACTTACTAGTAAATTATTTGATATGTAGAAATATCACTTATCCCCAAAAAATAGGATTTATGAGGTTAGGGATGTTGGACTTACTTATTTTCAACACAACTATGCCTTTTATAGCTATGGAGGTTAGAGCCACTGGTAGTAGATCATTCATACACTCAACAGTTTTCTTTTTAGGTACTGGTATTATGCAAGATTGTTTCCATAAGTCAGGTAACACTTTGTAAGAGAAACAATAATTAAAATACTTGCTAACTAAAATGCACAGCCTTTTAATACTTTTGAAGAAAGTCCATCTGGACCTGCGGCTTTGTTAGCTTTCAGCCTCATAAACATACCATATACCTCCTGCTTGTTTGTTTGCAGGGTATAGTCAGTATCCTCTGTGCTCCCAATCATTTCCTTTTTTTTTTTTTATCAGAGAAGTCTATTTTTATCAAATTTATTATAGGTTATTGGCATATTCCCTTGTGCCATTTAAGTTGGATCTATTTACCTTCCCTTTCCTTGCATATCCACTCATTAACCACATTCTTTCCCAGACTTTCTTCATATCTTCTCTTCATCTCTTTAAAATAATTTTCTATTTTGCATTTATGCCAATATTTTTCTTTATATAATCCCTTTTAAGTTCTTTATGGCTCTTTTTCAGTTTCTCCCCTAGCAAAGGATTTCCTTTTGTTGTTAATTAACCTTTAAATGTCAGCATTTATCCAGGGTTTACAATTAGCAAATACCTTAACCCTCTTTTTCTATACAACCACATCATTGCAAAAATGTATGTACCCACCATTCAGCATTATGACGGCTTCCAATCCTCAAGAGCTTGCGTCAACCGACAATGTGACATATTTGCTTACATCATAAAACTTTAGCACTGGGGCTGTGCTTACTGGTTTCTTCAGATGTTCAAAGCTGCGTTGCTGCGGTCTTTTTGAATGCCACGCAACTTCAACTTCCAAAAGTTTCCTTAGTGGTGAACTCACCTCAGACAGGTTTGGGATGAACTTTGAGGTACTGCATCCTGCCTAAGAACCTCATCAGCACAGCTTTGTCATGTGGTTGTGGAATGCCCATTATTGCTCTTATCTTCTCTTGGGCTGGCTTCAGGCATCTGCACTCAGAACATGTCCAATACAATGTACTATCTCTGTCATACCAATCTTGCACTTGTCTTAGTTTAGTTTATGATTGATGCTCCTTATTCGGTCAAGAAGCTGTCTTAGCCTTTTGTTATGTTCTTTGTCTGCACAGAACACTAGAATGTCATCCATAACTGTTATGGGATGAGGAGGTGAGGACCCAAATGCAGAGTACAGGAGGCAGGCAGGAGTTGACAAACACAGATTTATTCAAAATAAACAGGAACGGGCAAAGTTCCGGAGCAACCAAAATCCCAAAGTCCAAAAGCAAAAAACAACCACAAGCAGAGTAGAGGGGGGGAGGCAAGGCAACGCCAGATCACAGGGGGGTAACACTTACAAAGGAAAGCCAGGAAACAACTCACTAGAAGAGCGGGGCGAAGAACACGGAGGGCACGGAGACATGGCGCGTAGACTTGACGGACAAAAGGATCTGACACAGGACAAAAGAAACACGGGGGTTAAATACATGAGGTAATGAGGTAATGGGGAACAGGTGAGACGTCAGGTGAATCACATTAGGGCGGGGCTGGACAATCAGACAAACAAAGTGAAGCTAGGCAAGACAAAACAAGACAGGAAACAAGACTACCAAAATAAAACAGGAAGTAGCATAAGCAGACAGGGAAACATAAGACGGGACCAGAATCTCAAGACCAGGGAAAACCAAGACAAAACAGAAGGAGGAAAAGGGGAGAGAAAATAAACCCAACAAAACCCCAAACCATAACAGAACCCCCCCCCCAAAGACAGATCCCAGATGTCAAAAAAGAAACCCCAAAAACCAAAAACGACCCAGGAGGGCGAAAAGCACAGAGGGAGGGGGCCGGGGACCGGGACCCAGAGAAGCCAGGAACCAGGGAACAAGGGGCACAGAGGAGCAGGGAAAGGGCACGAGGAACAGAGGAACTCATAAGGGAACAAGGGAGGAACCGAGAGAGGGACCAGGAAGGAGGGAACGAGATAGGGACCAGGAAGGAGGGAGCTAGAGAGGGACTGAGAAGGAAGGAGCGGGAGAGGGACTGAGAAGGGAGGAGCAAGAGAGGGACTGAGAAGGGAGGAGCAAGAGAGGGACTGGGAAGGAAGGAGCGAGAGAGGGACTGAGAAGGAAGGAGCGAGAGAGGGACTGAGAAGGAAGGAGCGAGAGAGGGACTGAGAAGGAAGGAGCGAGAGAGGGACTGAGAAGGAAGGAGCGAGAGAGGGACTGAGAAGGAAGGAGCGGGCAAGACGAAATAGGCTAGGAGACAAGGCGAGAGACAAGAAGAAAAGGGGGCGAAAGGAAGGCAAGGAGACGAAAAGGGGCTCGGAGACGGAGAGGCTATGAGACGAAACGGACAAGAGGGGAGATATGCCAAATAGGCGAGACGACAAGGAAACAAGAAGACAAGAAAAGACAGGGCAAAAGAAGGTGCAAGACGAGATGAAAAAGGGAGACATAGATCCAAACAGACAGAAAGAGAGGAAAAGACAGACACAGAGAGTGAGACAGACCGGGGAAAAGAGAGGCAGAGCGTGAGGGATACAGAGACGCACACAAAGAGAGAGAGAGAGAGGCAGACAGACACCAAGACACACAAACAGAGACAGAAGAAAACACACAAACGAGGAGAAAGAGACGGAGGGACACTGAGAGTGAGGCCGACAGACAGAGGCCGAGAGGCGAGCGAAGAGACAAGGTGACAGGAAGCAAGAGGAAAGGAAGGATCTAGGAGGAGGAGATGGAAGAACTGTGGAAGGGGACAAGACAAAGAGACAAAGCAAAGGAGACACAAAGAGCGGACCGACAGAGCCAAGGACAGAAAGGCCACGGGACACAGAGAGCAGAGCAGACAGGAAGGGAGGTAAAGCGACTCAGATACCAGGACAAGGAAAGATGGACAGGAAGCCAGGCAGACGGAGAGGGAGAGACCGAAGAGGGACCCAAGGAAGAGAAGCGAAGGAGGGATCAGGGGCACAGAAAGAGAGGGACACAGAGAGAGAAAAGGCCCAAAGAGCAAGACAGGTGGCGGGAGAAAAGGAAACAGAGCGCAAGGGACACAAGGACCCACATAGAAAGAGGGAGATATACGCACAAATAGGAGGAATAGAGGGAATGACAGCAGAAAGAGAAAAAGACAAAGGACAAGACAGACAGGCAGACACAGGGAACAAAGACAGAGCGACGGAGACTAGGAAAGGGACGAAGCGAAGACGGGGACAAGTGAGGAACCGGAGGAGAGGGACAGAAAAAGGGAGCAGAGAAGCGACCAGGGGCAGGAACAGCGCGGTGCAGAAAGCGGACGGTAGGACGGAGAGTCGGGCAGACAGACATATGGAGAGAGGAAATCTCAGGCAGACAGGGGCAAATAGGGAAATCCTTAACGAGATAAGAAGGGAGTGATAGGGACACGCAGAGAGACTGGACAAGTGGGGCAGAGAGACAAAATAGGGACAGAAGAGAGACACCGGGAGCAAGGCGGACAGCGCGAGAGATACGGGGAGAAGGACAGAAACAAGACTAAGAGACAAAACAAGACACAGAGGCAGAAAAGGGACACAGGGAGCAGGACAGACAGAGAGGGGGGACAAGACAAGGACACAGAAAGAAAGAGAGGAAGGGGCTAAGAGACATACACAAGAACAACACAAGAAGGGAGAGAGGAAGGAAGCAGGAAGGGACTTAGGAGGCGCAAGAGGGACCGGACGGGGGCGCACAGGGGGGCCTACTAGTGGGCGTATGAGAAAGCCCGCGAAGGGGCACACGGGAAAGCCCACGGAGGGGCGCTCGGAAAGCCTGCGGCGGGGCACCCTAGGAGTGGGAGGAGGCCCACGGGGGGGCACACGAGGGGCACGAGGAAGCCCACGGGGGGGCGCATGGAAAGCACGAGGAAGCCCCCGGGGGGGCACACGGGGAAGCCCACGGGGGGGCACACTAGGAACCCTGCGGAGGGACCAGGCCGGCTCGGACGGGACAGACTGAGGGACAGAACGGACAGGTGGGGACATAAAGGGAACAGACTGAGACGGACGGACGGGGATGACGAAAACACACACGGGTTGGGCTTGGTGATAAATTGGGATGGGGCGGACGCAGAGACAGGGAGGAAGACAGGGACAGGAACGGTGATAGGGACAGAGACGGTGACAGGGACAGGGACAAACACCGGGACAAGGACAGACACGGGGACTGAGACGAGTACTGGGACAGACGAAGACACAGGGACAAGCACAGGGACAGGTACACAAACAGGCACAGAGACAGGGACAGGTACAGATACAGTGACAGGGAAAAGCACGGAGACTGGGACAGACACAAGACCAGGGAAGCTAGGGTTTAGGGGACCTAAGACACGGGGGGCTGGGATTCCTGCGAACCCGGAACCCGGGGAACCCAGAAGGGGGGACCAGGGCCGGAGGAAGTCCAGGAACTGGCTCTGGGGGGACTGGGTCCCGGGGAACCCCCAGGCCTAGAGCGAGGGGGGTCCCGGGAGCCAGTGCCCAGAGAGGGTAGTGGCCCCAACCCCGGCTGGGGGTCGGGGACGCCGACCGCCGACTGAGGGCCAAAACTGTTGGTCATCAGTCGGGGGCCAGGACCACCGAGCGCCAGCCGGGGACCAAGGGAGCCGGCAGGCCAGTCAGGGTCAGAGGGAACTGTCGGCCGGTCTGGGTCAGAGGGAACTGTCGGCCGGTCTGGGTCACGGGGGACGGGCGGCCGGTCTGGGTCACGGGGGACGGGCGGCCGGTCTGGGTCACGGGGGACGGGCGGCCGGTCTGGGTCACGGGGGACGGGCGGCCGGTCTGGGTCACGGGGGACGGGCGGCCGGTCAGGGTCACGGGGACGGGCGGCCGGTCAGGGTCACGGGGGACGGGCGGCCGGTCAGGGTCACGGGGGACGGGCGGCCGGTCTGGGTCGCGAAGGCCGGTCGGCCGGTCTGGGTCAAGGAGGCCGGTCGGCCGGTCTGGGTCACGAAGGCCGGTCGGCCGGTCTGGGTCACGAAGGCCGGTCGGCCGGTCTGGGTCAGGGGGGCCAGTCAACCGGTCTGGGTCTGGGGGGCCGGCAGGCCTTTCGGGTTCAGGGGGGCCCGTAGGCCCTTCGGGTTCAGAGGGGCCCGTAGGCCCTTCGGGTTCAGGGGGGCCCGTAGGCCCTTCGGGTTCAGGGGGGCCCGTAGGCCCTTCGGGTTCAGGGGGGCCCGTAGGCCCTTCGGGTTCAGGGGGGCCGGCAGGCCCTTCGGGTTCAGGGGGGCCCGTAGGCCCTTCAGGTTCAGGGGGGCCGGCAGGCCCTTCAGGTTCAGGGGGGCCGGCAGGCCCTTCAGGTTCAGGGGGGCCGGCAGGCCCTTCAGGTTCAGGGGGGCCGGCAGGCCCTTCAGGTTCAGGGGAGGCCCCCAGGGAGGACTGAGCAGTGAACACTCCCTGGGGCTCCGCGGCGGCAGCAGGCGACGGCGGAGGGTAACAGTCGTCGTTGTCAGGCGGCGGCAGGTAACCGTCGTCGGCGGCGGGCGGCGGCGGCCGGGGATGACCGTCGTCGTTGGCAAGCGGCGGCGGCGGCTGGGGATGACCGTCGGCGTCGGCAGGCGGCGGCGGCTGGGGATGACCGTCGGCGGCGGCAGGCGGCGGCGGCTGGGGATGACCGTCGGCGGCAGGCGGCGGCGGCTGGGGATGCCCGTTGTCGGCGGAAGACGGCTGGGGCTCCGCGTCGCTGGGCGGCGGCGGCTGGGGATGCCCGTTGTCGGCGGAAGACGGCTGGGGCTCCGCGTCGCTGGGCGCCAGCTCGCTGGTGGTGGTCAGGGAGAGCTGCAGGCTCGCCTCCAGCCGGTAGACCTCCCTGATAATATTGGCCACACCCGGCGCCTTCAGGGTCCACGGCTTGCCTGCCACCGTGTTCCGCATCAGCTGACAGATAGTCAGCTGGCGCCTCACATCGGTGGTCCTGCCCAGCTCCACGAGGAATCGCCTGAGGCCGTATTCCAGCCGGCTAAGAGCCTTATGACGTTCCCTAATGTCAGCTGGGTCTCTCCAGAACTCCGCCTGCTCTGCCGACTCCGGGAGGGGACCATACTCCTCGTCCACCCTTTCCCACCGCACCATCATAAGGTGCCAAGTGGTGGTGGGGTCGTCCTCGTAGAGACTGCGGAACGTGGTGGTCATAAACTCCGCAGCCGGGTCGAGGGGGTGGAGGAGAGGTTCGAATTGGTACTCTGCTGGGTCCATAATGGTCAGATCCTTATGTTATGGGATGAGGAGGTGAGGACCCAAATGCAGAGTACAGGAGGCAGGCAGGAGTTGACAAACACAGATTCATTCAAAATAAACAGGAACGGGCAAAGTTCCGGAGCAACCAAAATCCCAAAGTCCAAAAGCAAAAAACAACCACAAGCAGAGTAGAGGGGGGGAGGCAAGGCAACGCCAGATCACAGGGGGGTAACACTTACAAAGGAAAGCCAGGAAACAACTCACTAGAAGAGCGGGGCGAAGAACACGGAGGGCACGGAGACATGGCGCGTAGACTTGACGGACAAAAGGATCTGACACAGGACAAAAGAAACACGGGGGTTAAATACATGAGGTAATGAGGTAATGGGGAACAGGTGAGACGTCAGGTGAATCACATTAGGGCGGGGCTGGACAATCAGACAAACAAAGTGAAGCTAGACAAGACAAAACAAGACAGGAAACAAGACTACCAAAATAAAACAGGAAGTAGCATAAGCAGACAGGGAAACATAAGACGGGACCAGAATCTCAAGACCAGGGAAAAACCAAGACAAAACAGAAGGAGGAAAAGGGGAGAGAGAAAATAAACCCAACAAAACCCCAAACCATAACACATAACATTCACAACTCCTTCCAGATCCTCCAGTCTCTGAGCAATACACTTCTGGGAAACCTCCGGGGCTGATGACACACCAAAGGGAAGCCATTTGAATCTGTACCTACCAAATGGTGTGTTAAAGGTACACACCTTAGAACTGTCCTCATTCAGTTGTATTTGCCAGAAGCCATGGTTTGCATCCAACACTGAAAAGAACTTTGCATTTGGCACTTCTGTCACAACCACCTCTACTGTCCTCAGGTGATAGTGTTCCCTCTTTATATCTTTGTTAAGGTGTTGGGGGTTGGCAGATTCTTAATTTATTGGCTGGCTTTTCTACAGTGACCATGCTGTTAACTCAGTCAGTAGGTTCTGTATGTTTTTCAAACACACAGAGTTTCCCCATCCTTTCTTGTTCACATTTGACGTTGTCTTTCAGTACTAAAGGCACCTTTTTGGGTGGGCAAATAATTGGAGCTAAAGCTGGATATACCTAAATGTGATGCTGTCCAGGTACACACCCCAACCCTGTGAACACATATTTGTATTCCTACAGGATATCTGCTTCCACATCCTCGCCCACTTTGTAGATTATGTGTACCAGTCGTTTCCGTGTGCAGGAATCTCTGCCTAAGATAACTGAGAAGTTGGGCTTTATTATCTCAATTTTCAACTCATGCATTTCAGTTTTCTACTTACATTTCATCTTTGCTATGCCCACCGGCAACACCTTATATATAGGATAGGATAGGCAAAAATAAGCCTTGGCTTTACCTATGGTGGCAAGTTGTGGGAAATAATTGTTTCTTTGTGTCTGAAATACAATGGGATCATCGCACACGCAATGGCTGTGTGAAGTCCCAGCTGCCTATTTGAGGTGATGGCCAACACTCGCACTTTACAAGTCCAACCTAATCTTAAGAACCCAGGCAAATTCACTCTAATTGATGTCATAGTAACAAATAAATCCCATAAATTCACCCGCAAAGGAATTTTTACAGATGTCAGTGATCACTGTGCTGTAGAAGCTATACAAAATTGTAAGATTCCAAAAGTAAAACCTAGAATTTAAAAAAAAAGGTGTTTGCATAATTTGTTTGCATGTGACTAGGATACATTTATTTTAATACCTGATGTTAACTCTGCATGGCAGTATTTCGTTATTTTTAAAGGTCATGAATAAGTATGCACCAATCAAGAAATGTAGAGTGAAGGGCCGCGATAATCCTTGGTTCACTGATGAACTGTTTGAGCATTTTCGTGAAAGGAATTTAGCTAGGGCCAGAGCTAGCAAAACTGGACAAGAAAAGGAATTTAGAGGCTTTTAGAGCCCTGAAAAAGTAGATGCACATCCTTGGTTTGCAAGGCAAAATCTGACTTTTATCTTAACGAAACAACTAAGTTTTGTAAAACCATCAAGTCATTGTCCCCCACTCAATCGCTCACAACGCATGTCACTCAAGGGGAGACTATAGTCCTAGATTCAATTTTACGCCATTATGAGTCATGGGGTCTTAATTGCCCTGCAAAAACTGGATTCTCGTAAATCTGCAGGGCCTGGTGAGCTTGAGCCCATTTTTTTTATTTTTTTATTTGCAGCTGAAATCACTGCTGACCTATTGACTTATATCTTAAACTTATCACTGGAACAGAATATTGTTCCTGAAGATTGGAAGTCTCCTCTGGTGCTAACAATGTTGAAAGGTGGTGACACTTGCCGTCCAAGCTCTAAATTACCTGTGATAGCTAAGATTTTGGAATCTATCATCAGTAAACAATTAAAACAGTTCCTGGTTAGTAATAGTATTCTGTCTGTTTCTCTGGTTTTTGAAAAAATCATAGTGCTGTCACTATGAAAAGTACTTAATGACACGATCAGTGCATTGGATGATTGTAAATCATGTGCTGCATTATTTATTGATTTAACAAAAGCCTTTGACAGTCAATCATTCTATCTTATTATCACAGTTGGCTTGCATTGGCCTCTTAGATGCTGCTATAGGTTGGGTCAGTAGCTACTTAGATAACAGGTGTCCATCTAAATGACTACATGTCTGAAAAACTTACTGTTAACTCTGGTGTACCACAGGGATCTATTTTGTACGAGCATTTGCATTTGAAACTATTCAGTTCAATCTACATGCATTGCAGTTGGTTAATGATAAGAAAACTAAAGGCATGCTTTTTCTAGAAACTGTAAGCATGGACCTTCCAAGCCTGAGCTCCATACATTACAGGGCAGGCCAATAGAATTAGTTTGCTCATACAAATACCTGGGATTTATATCGGAGGAAGACATGTCTTTTAATTTGCATATTGAACAGCTACTCACCAACTTGAAATTAAAGCTGTTTTTTTACTTCAGAAACAGTTCTTGCTTTACACATAAAATCAGGAAAAAGCTGGTTGAAAAAGCTTTTTGCCAGTTTTGGACTATGCAAATGGGTTTACAGACACTCCACAACAACCCTGTTAAAATCATTGGATTATGTGTATCATTCAGCACTGATATTGATAATACATGCAAAGTACCTATTACTGTGAAATGGTTAGTTGGCCGTCACTCAACAGAAGAAGGCTCAAACATTGGTTGACCTGTGTGTACAAGTCAATAACTGGACGCACTTCTTCATTTTTAACTACACTTTTGGCCCCTAGAAGTTCTGAATACAATCTAAGATCAAGTCGATACATACCATATGATGTTCCAATCATACAGTTTGCCAAACAAAGTTTGGTAAAACTGCTTTTAGTTACAGTGCTCCTCATGGAATGAGTTCAAAAATCTGCTAAAACTGCAGGCTCTTATATAACATACATAATTCAAGTCCTACCTAAATCAAATATATCAAAATGTCTGCGCTTGTATTTAAAATGTGATTTTCTTTTTTATTTATTATTCCTGTCTATCCTATTACTTGTTGTCTGTTAAAGTGTATCATCAGTGTGCTGCCTTCTTGGCCAGGGCTCACTTGTAAAAGAGATTATAATCACACTTCTTTTCCTTGGTAAAATAAAGGTTAAAAAAATGCCTACTGAGCTTTGTGGAGTGGGCCCAAGGTGCTTTCTTCAGGTCATCAGGATGGTACCCTCCTTCAACAGTGTTTTGTCAATTAACCCAAAACACCTCCAGAGGGCTTGACAGCTGACTCGTTTCAGCCGAGTATCCGGCTCATCTCTACTTTCTAGTTAACTTTTTGTCCTCAATGATTGCCAAAAATGCCTTTAAACAGAGCAGCAGGATTGTGAATTGGTTAGTTGGAAGGAGATAAATAGGATTTGTAGTAAATGGGCTAAAACATACTGTATAGTTACCAAAGAAATAAAACATGAAGAAGAAAACCATTGATGACAGCAATGAAAGTTTTTTTGTCTGCACAAAACAGGACGAGATTGCTACAAATGCTGATGTGTGATGGTGAAAGGACAAATGTCTGTTGCAAAACATGTATCTTCTTCAGTAAGGGAAAATATGCAAGACACAGTATAAAAAGCAACAGGGTTTGTGACAAATATGGTGCTAGTTTGGAGAAACCAGATAGGAAACAAGATTAGGTCTAGGTAACAAAGTTATGTAACAGGCCTTAGGTGTTTGTTAGCACACTTAATTTGACAGCACTAATACTTATCAACATAACAAAATATTTTAGTTAAACTGTAGAATGATTAATGAACTGACAAAGAGATAAAATGAAGATTATCTGATTTCAGGTGAAGGACTTGGCCAGGTTTAAGCCCATGCAGAGACACCTGTTCCTGTATGATAAGATGATGCTGTTTTGTAAGAAACGAGAGGAAACCACAGATGGACATGAGAGGACCCCCTCCTACAGCTTCAAACACTCTCTCAAGGTCAGAGACAGGTGGTGTCCCTTTTGTTTCTCTGACTTCTTGGTGTGTGGCAGATTGATAAAGACCCCATTATATTACAAGTATTATATGTGCTTTTTTGCGGATAACTAAAGCTTTGTTTAAAGTAAATATATGTAATATATAGACTGTAATCTTTAATCTGATGATCATAAATGACCTGTAACAGCAAATAAGACTAACAATAAAAAGAAAGCTATTTTTAAATAGTGTTTAGTTATGCCTTTGGCCAAATATTTCCTTTTTGTCCCCCTGTACTTGTGTAAAGCAGTGGTTGCTAAAGCAAACTCTTAACGCATGGGCTTGTGACACAGTGACAGTGATACCCGGTTAAGCTCACGATACATGCAACATAGGCTAAGTTACCGAATGCACTAGAAATGAAACCATGCACCTGTAACATAGTCTCTTATTGTAATATGAATGATTTCCTTTCTAAGCAAAACATACATGACCGCCTGGTAACACTAACTCTGTAATACAGTGGGTATACAGCACCGTAAAGAAAATACCGTTATGTCAGCAGGTGTGGTAAAAACACGCTTTTGTCCAAAGTGGCCGCTAGAATCAAAACAAATAAAAAAACACTTTAAATGAATTACCACAAATGAACTGACACACCTGAAATCTGGGGGCAGGGTCGTATTTCAGCATTGTGCTGGCTAGTTTCAAAATAGTTTTAAAAATAGTTATTTGTAAGATGCAAAAGCTTAGTCTTCTGTGTGCACTTCAAGGCAACAGAATACATAGACAATGTACAGAGGGCTCCCTAGCAGGTTATTCTGGCCATGTCAACTTTTTGTCGTTGTTAATGTCACAGTTTTGCAGCATTTCACAGTGTCTCTGTCCTACGGTCTCTATTCAGATGAGTGCTGTGGGGATCACAGAGAACGTCAAAGGGGACATCAAAAAGTTTGAGGTGTGGTACAATGGCAGAGAGGAAGTTTACATCATTCAGGTATGTTAATGACGGTGGATTGAGTTTCACAAAAACAGCAAATATTAGAGAAAAAGAAGAAAGATTTGTGTTGCAGAATTTTGTTATCAAATACTTTTCTGTCCTAATAATCATTTCACGATCACTTATCACTTATCTTATCTAGACCCTTATGACCCTTAGGTTGAAAACGACCTGACTGCATCTGAAGTAATCAAAAATAGCTCCCCCTCGACCTGCTACAAAAGTAAAATGCTGCTTACGCAGTATGCATCAGTATTATCCTGATAAGGAACATGGTACCGTGAACAGTGTTGTGTCCCTACTGGTTTCCAAACTAATTGGTGTCATATGTTGTGTTTACCTAACAGCTACAGCTAAAAAATCTAATAATATATAATATATTTAACAGTCAGAGGGGAGATTTTACCACAGGATGAGTACTTTTGATGTTGAAATTTTGCAGATAATGCTTCTGTACTTTTACTTAGATAAGTGGTTGTAAAACACACTTATATTATAGAGTTGGAAAAATGCATGTCTTATGTGGTATTGCTGCATAGTTAAATTACTAACGTTATACCCTGGTCATGTCAGAAAAACCACCCAACACCTACTGTCGTAAATTAACATAAACATTGAAGTGTAGGTGTATTTTTTTGTTTGTTATAAATAAAAATATAAGTATAATATTATAAGTATAATATATATATGTATAAAATACTTTAAAACATTATTCAAAATACCTCTTTATAATTATATACAGTATATAATATTTTGTTTTAGATATTTCTTAGGAGGCATTCAGTTATATTTCCAAATCCTTCCTCTTGGGGACAGTGTTGCATCATACAGCTCTCCCCCTTAACCCTTATTTACTCAAAGAAAAACATTATTAAGATGCTTTTATTGTATACATTATGTTGCTTGATCTGTTGAGGAGGTATTCCAAAACAAAAACTCTTTACAGTCTTTTTAATATGATATATATGTGTGTGTGTGTGTGTGTGTGTGTGTGTGTGTGTGTGTGTGTGTGTGTGTGTGTGTGTGCGTGCACACATTCTTCCCCAGGCTCCTTCCATGGATGTGAAAAATATGTGGGTGACAGAGATTCGTAAAGTACTTACAGGCCAGCTAGAGGCATGCAGAGGTACACACACACACACACACACACTTGCTTGTGGAATGGATTCATCTGAAATAAAAGACCATACAGTTTGTAGTGATTGCAAAAAGAATATTTGAATGTATACAGTCAGTGTAAACATTGTATGTGACAGGATTTCTGCATTGTTGCCAAGAGACTTTGTAATGGGGAGACACAGCATCCATAGAAATGCATTGGGTTAGTTTGTAAAGCCAGTATGGCAGTTGTGTAGCCTACACATATTACGTCCCTTCATGTTTGCTTTCCCCTTCACTTAGCTTGCCGATAACTGCCTAAAGTGTGTTGCAAGATGGCCGTGGCGTCACTTGCCTAAAAGGACTTTGATTGTCCTAGCTTTATTTATGTTCTGTACACTAAAACTAATTAAAAGAACCGGCATCTTATTTGTAACAACAACGCAAGCAGGTTAACACGATGACATAAAACATACAATGCGGCAAAGCATACACGTCGTGCACAGCAGCAAATAAAGACTCAAACAAAGCGTAATATAATGTGCAGTCCATTTAAAGCACAACTCTCACCAAAATGCAATGTAGGATCTTTTTGTGAATGTACGTCAAACTTTCATTTAAATGCATAATTAGGTAGGAAGTGCCACTTTTAAGATTTACCGTATTGTCGTTTTCATTCAAATGGCATTTTAAATGGGAGAGCTAGGGGCGATACTAAGATAGCATAAAAATCAACATTTTTAAAACATTAAGAAGGCTCGACACAACATGGGACTTTGCTCCAAGTCTCACCAGGGCCTTCACACATGAACTCCAGCATTGAGAACATTGTTTGTGCACAAAGCGTTTACTAAAAAGAAAAGATTTTGAGCAACTCACAACTGCTAAAGTGAGTTGTTCCCCTCAGCAAAACTTTTCTTTTTGGTCAATCTGATCAAAATCGGATATAACATAACATATAACATAACATATACGAGGGAAATGGCTTGATGTTAAACCACAAACCCTTCCATTATAACCACAACAACTCGAACCACTAGTTAGAAGTGAAATGAAAGACAAGAATTTTCTTTGTTGTGAAAAACGTTCTATTGATAGATTCTTGTTTTAAAAAATTAAGTCAAGCACAAAAGTATTGTTTTAAGCTAAATTGATATCAACCTTAAAATAGATTATCTTGCTATGCTGTTTATCTAACTTAGATTTCCAATAATTTTTGAGTGAATCTAAATTAAGTGACTGCAAACCTTTATGCTACTTCATAAACCAAAAACAGTAAAAAACAACCAAACAAGAACGTTCTGTGGAGGTACCGCGCAACCGCAGGTGAACATTACAATTGGTTGGTTCTCTTAACGTTTAGGGAACGTTCAACTAACCTTTAGAGAACCATAACCTGATGTTCCCAAAGGTTCCCGAAATGTTCTGTGTTAATGGGGATGGGGTTCAGAGTTTCAGCAATTCAGAAAAACTGTAACACAGCAGCACTGTCATGAAGCCTGGAGATTAGAGGCTATAGGAGGCTCTGACAGTCCAGCAGTGTGTGTGTGTGTGTGTGTGTGTGTGTGTGTGTGTGTGTGTGTGTGTGTGTCAGAGAGAGAGCATGAAATTTGTCTGGGACAAGGAGAGGGAATAGATTGAAAGTGAGAGAAGAGGGTGGTGGAATGATGGGTAGAGAGAGCTGTTATTCATTTAGCTATATATACTATAATATTTTTATTATTTATTATATTATATTATTATTTATTATTTATTATTGCACTGTGTATATTCTGTTTTTATGTCTATAATAGGCAACATACCTTTAACCACGTCTTCTTTTTCATCCGGGGGCAGCATTTGTAGCATTCACATTTTAGGAGTGGGAGGGAATACAGATGTGTCACTGGTGCCCATCAGTTCTTCCAGACGCGAGGCACACACATTGGCAACTTCAGAGAGCAAGGGCTTGAGGATTGCTGCTTGGGAGTGTTCAATGAATTTCACAGACCACGACAGTGGAAGTGAAGTGCTGGGAGTGGAGTTGTCAGACTCTAAGTCATTAGTAGCATCCTTGAATAACTTAAGGAACGCAACTACTGTTTTTAAAGTGTTTGCATTGAACTGCACAATTCTTTCATACTGGTTATTGCTCAGCAGTAATGTGGAGATCTTCTGCTGTTGTAGTATGGAATCCAGCATATTATAATTTGAATTCCATCTTGTCTTGATGTATTTCCTTAAGCTGTTTTGCAGACCTGAATGTTTGAAACAGTTTAGACAGCTCAGTATTTTCAGCTAACACGCTTGGTGCAAATGTAAAGGATGACGTTCAGGAAGTGCGGATTGCAATTAAGCCTGGTCTATCCACGCAGGGCAGCGATTATGTTGGCTCCACGGTCAGTGGCAAACACAACACAGCCAGATAGAAGTGACTCATCTATTCCAAATTCATGGAGTTTCTGGAACAGCAGGCTCCTGATATTCTCCCGTTTTTGATACACCACTCTCGAAGGGAGCCGCAAATAACACCTTGGAAACAAGGTCGAAGTTGTTGGTATAATGGATGGTGCTGGATATGAATGAAGCTTTATGGTAATTCTCTGTCCATATATCTGTTGTGATGGCACATCCATATGTTTTGATGATGGGCTTTATCTCCACTGCCACTGCCGCCTGTAGTGCTTGTGCTCGCCCCTCGTGATGTCTGGATACAGTGGTTGGATAATGTTAAACATCTTTTACATCAAATTTGCCATATTTAGCAGCGACATTAACAATGTGTGAAATGTCAACAAAATCTTTCCCAGCGACAAAGTCATATGGCCGTATGTCTAGACAGCACATTTCCACAAATTTCTCATTATTTTCTTGTTTAATGTGTGTAGGGAGATGTTGTTTATCCTTGAAAAGCAGCTTACTTTGACCGGTGAGAACAGACCAGGTGTGTTGCCTCAATCCAGAGGTGTAGGACTTGTGTCCGTTGTAGACTACTATTTTTCCACATTTTTCACAGCAAAGTCTAGTTTCTTTCCATCTTTGTCACAAACAATTGAGAAACTTCTCCAAATGTCAGACTTACCTTGCTTTATTTTTCTGTTGTAAAGACCTCGTTTGAGGCTCTTTTCCACGTCAATAATGACTCCGTCCTGTTGCTAGGCTACATCCAGATCTTGCAGTTTTTTAGCCACCTGTTCCCGCCCGCAGCAAAGTTAAAACCCGCGCTGAAAAGAAACCTTGGGTTGTTCCCACTGCAGCCCTCTAATATATAGTACAGAACAGCATGTTTAGGATCCCCAAATCACGGAATACACTTCAAAAACAACAATGATATAACCAACTAAATAAACAAGAATTAGCTTTAGATAGCCCTAGTCTTTTTGATTTAACAGCAGTTAGGAGGGAACAGTGTTGAGATTAATAATAACTTGTAACTTTCTGTTTGGATCATAATATAGAATTACAGGTATTTTATCTGTGGAACCCTTAACATTTGGCAAAAAAAAAAAGATTTAATTGACAAAGCACATCATGGCTACACTTTTTTGTCATTTGTTTAAAATTTAACACGCAATTTTTTGTATTTTAGCAAAATACTGAAAGCAGCAGAAATTATTATTATTGTGATATTCAATGTTATATCACACAGCATATCACATAGTTTCCTCATATTGTACAGCCTTAATAACAACCCTGAAATTGTGTCAGATGCAGCATAGTGTCGCAATATTTTCATCTGTATCTTTATCATCTTTTAGTCTAATTTGTTTAATATGTAAATAGTTGTTTATTTCTAAATTTTATGATGATGTTATGTAGTCATTGTTTTCACATTTGTTTGACTAGTTTAGTCAAAGTAGACTAGTGCCACACATAATTGCAATTGCAAATGCCGAAGGGCCGGACCATTTTTTAAAAATATGGCCCCGTCTCATACGCGTTAAATAGTAGTCTATTTCTGTGTTTTGGTACAGTTGGGTTTAACACCTGAAACCCTGAACAAACAGCGTCGTTCTGCTCCGTCTTTCTGCTGTGCCCCATTCACGCAGTGTTTAGTTTTACCCATGTAGTTTAAACTGCAATTATTCCACGGTTCACATGTAGGCCTATGGATGAACTGTGGTGGTCAGTTACACTGTAGGTATATTCAACATCACTGATAATTTTTGATAAATAGAATGTCGAAAACATTAGGCACAACATTTTCTATCCATAACATGATTGTTTTATTGTACAATTCAGCAGTAAAAGCAGTAGCCTATGTCAGTCAATCCTACCTTTTTCAATTTGGGACTAAAACGTGCTGCTTGGGGAAAGAAGTCACCATAAGCCCTGTTTATGCTAATTAAACAACTGGACTTTGGGGTCATGTTGTCTTATATGGCCTATGTCCCAGATGTGAACGCCTCCCTTACTGGACTACTGAATATAATAATATTCGATTATATTTTGTACATTGAATTGTTACCTACCACCAGAATTTTATGATTTCCTTGTCATAAATATAGACATTTTTACCATAAATTTGTGCCTAAAAATGTATCAGAATGCAGGAATTGAAGTCTTTTACCCTCAAAACTTCCTGGGGGAGGACCCCAAGAACCCCCCTGCTTTATGTGTTCTTCCAAAAGCCAATTCTGACCAAGGAAAAACCTTGTAGCAGTATAGTATAGGTATAATCACAGACAGACATAAAAACGTATTTAGATTGCAGTTACCAATAAAACATAAAAAATATGAAGAACCAGATTGACAATATGTACAGTATCAACAGAAAGAAACAAGAACAATTGAACAGACTGACAGTGACAACAAAGAACGACATACTGTAGAGAATGACAGTATGTGTCAATTTGTTATAAAAGTGTGTTCTTTAAAAAGTTCTAAGCATTGTTTGCCATTTAATTACATTAACTATTTAAAGATGTTTTACACAAGATACTGCTTATGTTATTTCATCATCCGTACATACATGTACAGTAATTAGTGAATACATGTGTCCTTGAGAGACAGAGCAAGCAACAGTGCAACAATCGCAAGGAAAACTCCCTTTTAGGAAGAAACCTCGGACAGACCCAGGCACTTGGTAGTCGGTAGTTAGGGTTGAAATGAAGAGTGGCAATAACAGTCACAATAAAAGATAATGGAACAGTGACTAGAGATAGTAGTTTGTAGTAGGTCATGGTATAGCAGGGCACTGCACGACATTACAAGGCACACCAGAGCGTAGCAGGATGTAACAGGGCATCGCAGGACGTGTAGCAGGACCATGGCAACAGCTGCAAACATGATTTTGGAGCTCCGGGGAATGACTCCCCAGAGCTAAGTTAGTAACAATCATTTCTGGGACATGGATGCACACAAATGGAGAAGAGTTCAGTGTGTCAAAGGAAGAGAGACAGGGTAAAGAGAGGATCCTGGTCGGGATAGAACTCTCCCCTGCCGGATCGGGCTGGACTGCCCTGCCTCCCTTTAGTTTTATTATTGTACTGGAATGGCTTCGAATGACGACCGGAAATGCTTGTCTTTTACTGTGCTGCAGTTTACACAAAAGAAAAGAACAATTTAGACCTGACGGACACGGATTGCATCTAGCATCTCACATCTCAAAAACCTAGCAAAAATACACACACAACTTCCGTGTAGGCTACTTCAAAATAAAAGCACTTCCTGTGACAATCTTCAGCAAACTAAATTTCTATTGAACAAATTAAGTTGTGTACCTTTTCAATTATCAGCTATAAATTGTAATTTAACATTTCCTTTTCCGTTTTAAACTAAACACCACACATTTCTTTGTTTTAAACAAACATTTCACAACAATTCTATTATTGATTATATGGTAAATTAATCTTAAGATAAGTAGAGAAGAGAAGGAGTGCCATGTCTGCGGCTATACACCCTCCCCTACCGGCGAACGCTGCGACTCCTCACTCCTTCACCACAAGTAACTCTAAATTCTGGGAGCGCAGTGCTCTAGTGGGACAATAAGGCACAAAGAGCTCTTTAAGATAAGATGGTGTTTGACCATTTAGAGCTTTGTAGGTCAGGAGAAGGATTTTAAATTCAATCCTTGATTTTACAGGAAGCCAATGCAGAGAAGCTAATACAGGATGATCTCTTTTCTTAGTTCTTGTCAGAACACGCGCTGCAGCTGGGTCAGCTGGAGAGTCTTAAGGGACTTATTTGAGCATCCTGATAATAAAGAATAACAGTAGTCCAACCTGGAATTAACAAATGCATGGACTAATTTTTCAGCATCATTTCGAGACAGGATGTTCCTAATTTTGGCAATGCTACAAAGATGAAAAAGGCTGTTTTTGAGGTTTGTTTTAGATGGGCTTTATCAAAAATAACTCTTAGATTTCTGACAGTAGTGCTGGAGGCCAGGGCAATACCCTCCAGAGTAGCTATATCCCTAGATAATGAAGTTTGGAGGTGTTTAGGTGTTTAGTACAATAATTTCAGTTTTGTCTGTGTTTAACATTAGAAAATCGTAGGTCATCTATGATTTTATATAAATTATGCATGCTTGAAGTTTAAAAGTTTAACTAGACTGGTTTTGTCTGGCTTGATTGATAGATATAAGTGGGTGTCATCCGCATAACAATGAAAGGTAATTGAGTGTTTCCTAATAATATTGCCTAGAGGAAGCATACATACTGTGTGTATATATATATAAACAAGTCTGTTATATGTATATAAAACAAATCCTTTGTCAGCAACAGTTAGAAGGTCATTAGTAATTTTCACCAGTGACTGAAAATCCTCATGTAAACTATTGCTATGTAGAAAATCACATAACTGATTAGTGACTACCTTCTCAAGGATCTTGGAGAGAAAGGGAAGGTTTGATATAGGTCTATAGTTTGCTAAGACCTCCGGGTCAATGGAGGGTTTTTTCAGGAGAGGATTTATCACAACTACTTTAAATGACCGCGGTACATAACCTGTTAATAGAGACATATTGATCATATCTAGTGATTGAGTGTTAACCATGGGTAACGCTTATTTAAGCAACCTCGTTGGACTGATGGTTTAGCTAAAGATACCTTTGACATTAATTGTTGAAGGTCTATAGGACAGAAGCAGTCTAAGTATATGTCCGGTCTTGTCGTTCTTTCTAGTGCTACTGCATTTAAAGGTGAACCGTTAGAAATTGAGGGCAAAAGGTGATGAATTTTATCTCAAATTTAAAGAAGCTCATAAAGTCATCACTACTGAGAGCTATAGGAATAGATGGCTCAATAGAGCTGTGACTATCTGTCAGCCTGCCTACAGTGCTGAAAAGAAACCTTGGGTTGTTCTTATTTTCTTCTATCAGTGATGAGTAATAGTCTGAACTGGCATTTCTGAGGGCTTTTCTATACTGTACGTTTTTAGACTGTCTTGCCAATCTAAACAGGATTCTTCCAGTTTGGTGAAACGGCATTTGCTTTCAGGTTTTCGTGAGATTTGTTTTAATTTGCGAGTTTGGGAGTTATACCAAGGTGCTAGTTTCCTTTGCTTCATCATCTTCTTTTTGAGAGGAGCAACAGAGTCTAAAGTCGTCTGTAGGCAGGTTGTAAAAGTTAACATAAAGGTCTTCTGCTATACGGAATGAAATAAATGCTGTTGGAATATCTTCCTTAAATTCGGCTATAGCACTGTCAGATAGGCATCTAGTGTAGAAACTTTTATTTACTTTAGTATAGTCGGGTAGTAAGAATTTGATCATTTTAGCCAATGCCTTAATTTTAAATCATTTTGAATCTGCATTTACTTCCTCAGCCCTGAGATCAGTTTGAAGCATTTCTGGAGGTGGACATTAAACTTCAGCAGACCTGTAATTAATAAGACAGCAGATCAGAAAATGCTCACATAAATAATTTTTGTTACCATCAAATGGACCATTGTGAAAGGCACTGAGGAAACTTATCATTTGATGTACAGTAAAATGTAATATCTCTTTGTGTTCACAGAAGCCAGCCAGCTCAACCTTTATGGGGTCCCCATGAGGTGAACAACCAATTTATTTTCAAACTATCAAATGACATGATGATTCTTTGCAGCACCAAAAGCTAAAATAAAGAGTTAATAAAATGAACATCTACCATTATACAGATTTTGCACAGGATCTTGAAACCTTGTTGTGAGAACATTCCATACTACACAGGGGGTATAAGGATCATTCTGCTTCAGCCATTTCGTCCACCAATTTTAGCTGTTACTCTACTCCTTGTACCCCAGGAATGTGCGTAAGATGGTGCTGAGACAATCCGATTCATCGAGTCCAGAGTCAGGCTTCAGGAGAACCAACCCTAGCCCTAATATGAGGCAGAAGAGAGGTGAGAGGTCACTAGTTGCCTTATAACAGTCCCCAAATAGCCATGTGAAATGGCTTTGGTGGCATTGTCATATAAACAATTTGCCAAGTTAGATGTCTATACTAGAAAATAAGGAAAGTACCTACATTTTCCGTAAGGCTCCTTGTGAAGCTTTGTGCTTTGGAAAGACACGCACACACACAGTTGTCAACTACAGTTAAGGATAAGACAAGAGGTAATATTTCACACTTGTCAGAAAGCCCTTGGTTTTCCTTTACAGTGATTGAGAATATCAACATGTTGTGTGAAGATATGCTGAATCCAGGCCTATTTCTTCCTTCTTCCCTCCCTTTCCATCTATCACTTCCAGCCCTACAACTTCCTCCCTACATACCTCTTCTGGCTTTAGTCTTTAGGTTTCTTTTTTAGGAATCATACCTTTTAACTATATAGCAAAAATCATGTGAATTATTTTCTTAAATAGATTAGAAATGCTTACCCTAAGTTTAAGCAAATATACGGTTGCTGTATGATGTGTGTGATTTGAGAGTTTACTATCTCTGAGACGTATACATTAGGCAATTTTGTCTTAAATTGACATCTGTCCATAAAAGCATTTGTAGGTATTTTTGAGTGACCGCTGTCGGCAGTGAAAATGTCTTTGCCGCCGTCTCAACAAAAGTGCATCTCAGCTAAAAGATTTGCACAGCCCAACTGATCAAAGCATTATTTTATCGACATCGTCTGACAAAATCTGCATAATTGGAGAGAAAGATATGCGCACACACACACACACACACACACACACACACACACACACACACACACACACACACACACACACACACACACACACTCTTTACATTCCTATTGTTTGTAAGAAAGCAGTTGACAGCAGCTGATGTTTTTGGTCTCACCTCTCAAATGGGTGTCTGGTCACTATTACAAAACCAACTGTCCAAACACATACCTGTCTCCTCACATTAATTCACACCGCCTCCTCTTTTCTCTTTCTCTGAATTCCTGTTCTCTTCTTCTTACTTGCCTCCTTCCACTCTAATTCCTTCCTAATTTTACCTAATTTTCGCTATGTCAACATTTCCATCTCCTTGTGCCTCCCTGCGCCCTCTTATTTCTCTCTCTGATAAAGATGAAGGCAGTAATAACCATAAGAGCAGTTGGAGAGCTAAACCTGCTATACAACAAGGCAGAGACACAGGCATCCCACTCAAAGTAAAATCATACAAATGTGATGCATTATTGCATTTTGTTTCTGCAACACTTTGTGATCTTCAATATAAATGGAAAAATACTTCCAAAGCTCTAAGAATTATTTTTATTCCCTTGTATAAGAGGAAGGTGTTTAGACCTGCCACATTGTGAATGCTAAATAGTATAACAAGCAGGTGGCACCTTGTACAGCAGCCTCGGCCACAGTGTGTGAATGTGTGCGAATGGTGAATGGTTCCTGTACTATGTAAAAGCACTTTGAGTAGTTGTTAGAAAAGTCCATTTATTTATGAGTGCCTTGCCTTCATGGTTGAGAAAATGGTGACTTAAGAATTGGCTCTTGGCTTGGACTGCACTGCTGTGAGACTTCACTTACTCAGATTTGACTGTCCAAAGGCTTTGTGTGTGGGTATGTTTATACATTCATAAATGTGTGTGTGTGTGTGTGTGTGTGTGTGTGTGTGTGTGTGTGTGTGTGTGTGTGTGTGTGTGTGTGTGTGTGTGTGTGTGTGTGTGTGTGTGTGTGTGTGTGTGTGTGTGTGTGTGTGTGTGTGTGTGTGGTAAAAATCTAAGTTCCGCCCCCAATCCAAGATGGCAGAAACTATGTTTGTCTTGTATTGTTAGTTTTTTCTTTTGGAAATGACATCTCTTTTAAATAATATTTTAACCCTGAAAATCACATCAAACATATGGACTTCTAAAGCATACTGAGTGGATTACTGTGTTCTGTTGTGGAGTTTACTCACTTAATTCCTGATATTTTGGGCCTCTGCATCTCTGCACTACTGACTTACAGTTTGCATAATTCTTTGTTTTGCCTCGAATGGCCGAAAGAAACCTAAAAAAAAGTCCTTGATTGTCATTGAGGCACAGTACTGTGTTTTACTGGTGAATGTCTTCAAACTGGATTTGCTGGAGTCTTTCTGTGTAGCTTAGCTAGCTGTGGGCTAGTAGCCATTTTGTGCCTTGGCATATATGGTCTTTTATTTTGGCTAATCCACACCCCACTACTAAACAGCTGGCTTCCACCTACCTTAAGCATAGGCTCTGTTACTAGCCATGACTAGCAACTAGCCACAGGCAACTATCTGCAACATTTCTAAGCACAACTCTAAGCACTACTCTTAGCAATATTTGCAGCAAAGTAGGTGGCTCATAGCTGCTACCAGCTAGCTACCAATAGCTGCAGTTTCAGCCGTCTCTGCTGCCGTCAACAGCTACTGCCTCTACCACCATGTTGCTGCCTGCCTAAACGCCATATTTTGATTTCCAAAAAAGAGGACATTCGGCCCGGCCTCAAAACACAAATTCAGACAGGTTTCTCAGAGGTTAAAGAACATGCTTTATTATGCCTCAATGATATAAAAATAACTTATGTAATAAAATAAAATATTGTCGTGCTTTGCCTTTCGGTGGGATGGAGGTGGGTATAGTGAGACACACAACAAGGGATCGTCTTTAGAAACTTTACTTGCTCCGGTAACAGGTTAGTTTACAATCACAGCCATTGTTGTTCTGGAGAATGGATACACTGCGTTGTTTTGGCCTCTAACTCAAACACAGACGGCGTTTTAGCGTGACCATGCAGGGAGCCATGAGTGCCGTACAACTGAATCCCAAGTCTCGCGATGGTAAACGTTATCTAGCTTTAGCTGTGTTGCATTTACTGACTTAACACAAAATACAAGACTAGGTTTATAGGCTTGTGAACAGCTTAATTTGACTTACACTATGTAACAAAATAACTCTTTTCAAATAAATAAATATGAAATAATGTTCTAAATATGACCTATTCTGTGTCAGCTTCAAAATCCAGCAACTCTTTTAAATGTAATAATATAAGGGCTGTGTCTCAAATTGCGCACTTCGTACTGTCTTGCATAATGCGTACATTTTCGACAGAGGAGTCAAATCGCGCACTGCCATGTGCACTTACCGGAAATGAAGTTCACATTTCATCCCTTCTTCTGTACAATTGTGAATTTCAAAGGAGAGCATTCCAGTCTGCTATTGTTTTTCGCGAATAATTCCTGCTTTGTTTTTGATACTTTAACAAAAATAAATGTGATTTTGTTTTTATTGGCTCTGTGTCACGCCAGGATGACGATTGCGTCGCCACCGTCATGTGCCCCCCCCTCCCTCCAACCCATTAGCTGAAAACAGTACACACAACTGTATCGTAATATTCGTTCTGGTTCTGGCACTCTTTTCAATCCATTAATTATACCTATTCTTTGCAGACCACTATTTTATGTATAAGTAACGTTAATATATTACTATATTAATATAAACTCAACGGTTTCATGAGGACATCCTTGTGGCCCATACATGTAATACAAGAGATAACAAAGTTTTTTTAAGTTTTTAAAAATGTGCTTGTAGTTCTGCAGGCTCCCCCCAGGCCGTAGCTAGTTTGATGGGGATAGGGACATGAGGGGGGACTTCAAACTCTCTAGGGGATCCTTCTACGATCTGATGGCCATCGATGCCCATTTTCTTTTTATTTTATTTATTTATTTAACCTTTATTTAACCAGGAAAGTCCCATTGAGATTACTAATCTCTTTTTCAAGGGAGTCCTGGCCAAGACAGCGGCACAGATCACAACAATTCAGTACATTACAGACAATGTCATAACAATTTCATAAGACTATTTAAAAACATTTACAAACCATAGATTTCATTTCCAAACCTTTGAGCAAGAGTTTAAACTGGCCTATTGAAACCAGTTCCTTTAATTTCCAGAATGTTTGTAAATTGTTCCATGTTGTGGGGGCAGAATAGTGAAATGCCACCTTACCAGCTTCTGTGCGGACACTTGGTACAGACAGTAGCAGTGAGTCTTGTGAGCGTAGAGAATACAGTCCAGCTGCTTTTGGTTGAATATATTCACACAGATATGAGGGGAGCAGACGCAAAATACCCTTATAAATGAACATATACCAATGACTGAGTCTACGATTCTCCAGTGCTGGCCAGCCCACACGTGTGTAAAGTTCACAGTGGTGTGTGCGGGGCTTCCAGTTTGTGATAAACCTCAATGCGGCATGATAAACAGAGTCCAGTAGTTTCAATACTTGGGTTGGGGCATTCATATAAATGAGGTCACCATAATCTAAAATGGGTATAAAAGTTGCAGCTACAAGTTTCCTTTTTGCATTGAAAGAAAAACATAGCCTATTTCTAAAATAAAAACCAATTTTCAGTCTCAGTTTCCTAACCAAATGTTCAACATGTCCTTTAAAACTAAGACTGTCATCAATTAAAATACCTAGATATTTAAAAGATTTAACTCTTTCAATTTCTGCCCCTTGAAGAGTGACAATTGGAGGACTTATGTGCAGATTTCTCTTGGCTTTTGAGAATAACATCAACTTGCTCTTATTTGCATTTAAAGTAAGATCCAGTTGTAGAAACATATTCTGAACTTTGTTAAAAGCGTTTTGTAATGTAGAGACACAAACACTAAGAGTTTTTGCAAAGCTATAGATAACCATATCATCAGCATAAAAATGGTAATTGGTGTCCACAAGATCCTGACCAACATTGTTCACATATATAGTAAATAAAAGTGGTCCCAAAACAGAGCCTTGGGGCACTCCTTTAGTTAAGGAAAGAATATTAGAACAAATATTATCTGATTTAACACACTGGGACCTGTCAGTGAGATAATTACAGATCCATCCAACTGCCTTTTAGATAGTCCAATATTGATCAGTCTCTCTTTGAGTAAAATGTGGTTTACAGAGTCAAAGGCTTTTGACAAATCAATGAAAAGCGCTGCACAATGTTGCTTATTGTCAAGAGCTGTCGAGATATCGTTGATCACCTTCAGTGTTGCTGTTATGGTACTATGACCTTTCCTAAAGCCTGACTGGAATTTGCATAATATGTTGTTGGAATACAAAAATTCTTTCAACTGTTCATTTATTAAAGATTCCAAAATTTTTGATAAGATGCAAAGTTTTGAAATTGGCCTGTAGTTATTTAAAATTTTTGGGTCACCACCTTTAAATAATGGTGTGACAACAGCCGATTTCCAGATTTTGGGAATTTGCATAGTGGTCAGACTTAAGTTAAAAATATCAGTCAAAGGTTTTGCTATTAAATCAGCTGCAATTTTTAGAAAGTAGGGATCAATTAAGTCAGGTCCTTGTGGTTTACGTGCATCCAATAATTGTAGTGCTTTGCGGACTTGACACAAAGTAAAAGGCTGGAAACTAAATGTTGATGCATCAGAGGGTTGTTCCGGAACAGTCCCAGTGTTGCTTGAGTTTTTGGAGGGTGTAGATAAAATAAAATGTTGGTTGAAAGAATTTACCATTTCAACTTTGTCATAAATATTTGATGAGTTATAGACAATGTAATCTGGCAAGACCTGTGAGTTATTTTCGGCAGTGAGAGATTTTATTGTTTTCCAAAATCTTTTAGGGTCATTAAGACTATCAGTTGTAGTTGACAAGTAGAATTCAGACTTGGCATCTTTAATTTGTGAGGAACTTTTATTTCTTAATTTTCTGAAATTATCCCAATCGCATTTTAAACCAGTTTTTCTTGCTTTCGCCCAGGCTAAGTTCCTCTCATGTAAAGCATTCGCCAAATCTGGTGTAAACCAAGGATTATCTCTACCTTTAACTCTAAATTTCTTAAAGGGGGCATGCTTATTAACAATAGCCATGAAACACTCATAGAAAAATGACCAAGCTGTTTCAACATCTGGAATGAGGTCAATTCTGTTCCATTGGCACTTAGAAAGGTCATGGTAGAATGCCTGTTCATTGAAATGTTTTAAATCTCTTTTTATAATGACTCGTGGTTTTCTTTTATCCATTTTGGTATTTCTAACAGTGGCTACAATACAGTGGTCACTGAGATCATTGCAAAAAACCCCGGTTGAACAGTATTTATGTGGGGCATTTGTTAAGATCAGGTCAATCAATGTTGACTTTGAGAGACACTTATTATTTGGATGAGTAGGAGATGCAATTAATTGTGTTAGATTTAATTGATCACATACAATTTTGAAATCATCAGAATTTGGGCTAAGCCAGTCCCAGTTTAAATCTCCAATTAGTATAGTTTCATCTGAATCGAGCTTAAATAGAAAATCCTTTAGTAATTGGAGTGTGTTAGAGGTGGCAGAAGGAGGCCTATAACATCCCACAACATTTACATGTAAACCCTTAGCAATTTCAACCTTTAGCATTAAAAGTTCAAATTGTTTACAGAGAAATTCAGCTTGTAACAAATCTACATGGAGAGATGTGTTTATATAAATGGCAATTCCCCCACCTTTAGCTAGTCTATCAACACGATAGATTTGAAAGCCATTTATGCAAACATCATTGTCAGATATAGATTTGTTTAGCCATGTTTCAGAAATAACAACTATATCTGCTCCTGTTGACCTTACCCAGATTCGAACTTGGTCAATTTTAGGTAAAAGACTGCGAACATTAAGATGAATTATTTTAAGGCCAGGTAAGAACTTAAAGTCAGATGGGGTTTGAACCTCTGGGCCAGGGTTTGGTTGTATATTTCCAGATAATAAAAGTAACAGAATAATTAGTCGTCTTTGATTTCCAAAACGGTTGGGAATTGTGTTTTTAGACACAATCTCAATTGAAAGTAACATAATAGAGGTTTCATTAAGTGAAAAATAATCATATAAAATTAGGAAACTAAGGAGTTGTTTTATGACCCAAGGTTGTAGGACACACAATTTTTTTAGTTTTGATATTGGCATTTTATACATAGGAGCAGTTGATTTGTTATGATCGTAGTTCACATTAACTCGGATATGTTCATAAGTATGGGCACCCTGAGTCTTTCCAAAATTACATGTAGACAATTTATCATGACTTTTGTAAGAATTGTGACAAATGAGCAGAAGGCACAACAATACACTTGGAAAATGCATATTTAAATTGAAAGTCATACCAGGTAGGATCAGCAATTTTGGTATTGGAATTGCAGTCAAGGGCCAGCAACCAGGCAGTGCAGGCCCAAGGTAGAAAAACAGCTAGCAGCCAGGCTGTGCAGGTCCAGGGTAGAGGAGCAGCTAACAGCCAGGCTGTGCAGGTCTAGGGTAGAGGAGCAGCTAGCAGCCAGGCAGTGCAGGCCCAGTGTGGAGAAACAGCTAGCAACCAGGCAGCCAGGCCCAAGGTAGAAAAACAGCTAGCAGCCAGGCAGAGCAGGCCCAAGGTGGAGAAACAACTAGCAGCCAGGCTGTGCAGGTCCAGGGTAGAGGAGCAGCTAGCAGCCAGGCAGTGCAGGCCCAGGGTGGAGAAACAACTAGCAGCCAGGCTGTGCAGGTCCAGGGTAGAGGAGCAGCTAGCAGCCAGGCAGTGCAGGCCCAGGGTGGAGAAACAGCTAGCAGCCAGGCTGTGCAGGTCCAGGGTGGAAAAACAGCTTGCAGCCAGTTGGTAAAGGCCCAGGATGGAGAAACAGCTAGCAGCCAGGCGGTGCAGGCCCAGGGTGGAGAAACAGCTAGCAGCCAGTCGGTGCAGGCTCAGTGTAAAGGAGCAGCTAGCAGCCAGGCTGTGCAGGTCCTGGTTGGAGAAACAGCTAGGAGCCAGGTGGTGCAGGCCCAAGGTGGGGAAACAGCCTGCAGGCTAGTCCCTCATGTGCGGAGTCCAATTTAGAGTCCAAAATGTTTTAAACAGTAATATAAAAGGCTCAAGAAAGGCTTGGACTTTCAATCCAAAATTACTCTATTTCAGACTGCAATTCACATTACAACACATTAAAAAGCAAGACATGCTTCTCAGAGCAACACAGCACTCTGTTGATCTGCCGCCATCTTGGATTCCCGTAGTGTAGTATTACTACAGGTAGTGACGGACCTCTATTCCTCGTTTGTCCCTGAAGAGATGGATTATACAGTATATACATCAGGTGGAGGCAGTAACAGCGGATACGTTTTAACATTACGCTACTGTTAACGTTACCGGCAATCAGCTGATCGATCGGAATATGTACAACTTGTTAAGATCACACACTTAACACTAAAATCTTCTACAGTGGGAAGATAGTTTAACACAAACAACAATATACTAGCTACAACACATGTAACGTTATCTTATAACTTATTTGCCAATCTGGTTAAACTGCCACTGTTAGCTAGCTAAGGTTAGCTTGCTAGCACGTCAAATTACGATACCAATAATGGTTATAATTCATGGTACAAAAATCATTACCGACTTTAAAATTAACCAAATATACATATACAGGTGGCTTATATGTTATAAGGACTTAAGGAGTACTATGTACTCAAATAGTTAGTATTTAGTACAGAAGTGCGCGATTTGAAACACAGCAGAGGTTTTGAATCAATTAACTACTTGGCCAAATGTTAAATGTCCGGAGAAATCATCATTCATTGATTTAACCATTACAAATGCCCCTTTTAAGTACTCTGCAACAGGTGGTTTTGCTAATGAAGTAATCACTGTGTGATTGCTAAGGTCTGCACCTCGTATTGTTGAAAGGCGAAATATAAAAATGTTTGTTGAGCAGGGTTTTTTACATGATTCATTTTATTTTTACTGGAGTAGAATTGCCATGATTGATGATATAGAATTAGCCCTGAACTTCTTTCAGAATAGTTTTCTGGATGTTCTTAACACCTATTCGTAAGTTTAGATTTAAGTGGCGGGACAATCACTGCTTTACTTCTGAGATTTCTAATTTGTTCCACGAGAGAAATGTAGCCTGGACAAAAGCAAGGAGATCAGATATGCTGACTGGCTTGTTTTCAGACAGTTGAGAAACAGATTCACTTCACTCTTCAGAAAAACTAAAGCTGAATTATTTTACTTATCTGAAACCACCAAGAATCTAAATGATCCAAAAAAATTCTGGAAAACTATTAAGTCATTATCTGCATCTTCTAAACCGTTTCCTTTGTCTCTGGTTAAGAATGGTGTGCCTATAGCTGACAAAGTAGAAATGTTAAATTGTTTTAATGGGCATTTCATATCATCTGGGTTCTTGTTTTGATTCTGTTGCTTCAAGTGTTGGAGCCTGTAAATGATACCTTTATGACATACACTTTCAGTCCTGAAAGCCCTGAAACAATTGAATCCTCCAAAACCTGCAGGCCCTGATCACTTAGAACCATTCTTCTTGAAATTAGCTGCAGATATCCTAGCTAAACCTCTGACTCGTCTTTTTAATCTTTCATTGGTCACAAACAAAATTCCCAAGATATGGAAGTCTTGAGCATTTCACTTGATGACTTATCATCAAGTGCTTTTTTATATCATTAATTACTTTTCAACACTTTGTGTCTCTGTTCATTGATCTGTCCAAAGCATTTGACACTGTTGACCATAGCATACTAGTTCAGAGACTGATCAGTATAGGTATTAGGGATGAGCGAGTACAGCATTATCTGTATCTGTATCTGTTTACCACATGAATTATCTGTATCTGTATCTGTACTCGGACTGGGCGGGGCCTAACCCGGAAGTGGACAGGATTTAACCCGGAAGTGGGTCGGGTTGTCTTGAAATGGGCGGGGCTTTAACTGGTATGTTATTTTAAGCATGCAATTGATATGGGTTGATCAGAAATTGTTATATTTATTGCTGATTAGAAAACTATTTACATGACAGCATCAGCATTGAGCTTCAGATCAGTGGTGTTGTCATGGTAACAAACAAACTATATACAGTACAAGTTTTGATTCAACAATGAATACAACACATGCAGTTGCAATTATGAAGTAAAATGTAATGAACAAGAGTTTTCATACTCAATAATATAACTTTATTTTTTTAACTTTTTTGTTTTTGTTTATTTTTTTATTTTTTTTATTTCCACACCAGGTGTGTGTGTGTGTGTGTGTGTGTGTGTGTGTGTGTGTGTGTGTGTGTGTGTGTGAGTAAGAGAGAGACAGAGAGAGAGAGAGAAAGAAAGAGAGAGAGGGGGTCGGGGGACTGTGTTCTGCGGATCAAATTGATTGAATAAAGTAGAGCCAGCGGACGGTTAAAAAAAGAAAAAGAAATCTGCGACAGGCAGAAACGCAACGCAAGTCGCATTCTATGTCTGAAACCCCATGTTTACCAGAAATCTACTGGTTACTAAGTAAGTACCACAAACCGAAGGTAAAAACAAACTTGAAGCTGAAGAAACCCTAAACCTTAACGGAAAAGATCTGCGGACCTGAGTGACTGAGGGAGAGGGAGAGGGAGAGAGAGAGAGAGCTGTTCTCAGTGTTCTGTATGTGAGTGAGAGTGAGCAGAGCGGAGCAACACAAGAAATCTGTATGTGTGTAGGGGAGGGGCGCTGTGACGACTAGCCTATCACAGAACGCAGACACAGTTGTCTACCCAATGAGGAGTTTTATTCAATCCGAGCACAGATATTGACTATATTACTCGTATAATACTCGTACTCGGCAAAAGGGCTTTATCCGTACCAGATACTCGTTTCAGCCGAGTATCCGGCTCATCTCTAATAGGTATGTCAAAATAGGTATCACTCTGTAAAGGGGTCCTCCAGGGCTCCATTCTGGACAAAGGCGTTGATTTCGGTGGGGATGATGGGTACACTTACCTATCAGATTTATTCATGAGTCATTTTTTACCAACCACTTTTGTTGAAAACCTCAATCTTAATTTAGTTTAAAAAGAGTTCATAACAAGGAGTCACATGATTAGCTGGATGGAGATGGTGAATTGAGACAAAGCTCCCGGCCCAACTTTGCCAAATAGTTGTTTTATATGGTTTTACACGGTAAAAAGAACAGTATTCTACCATTGTATGCTCTATATAGTTACTTAAGGCAGAATGGCAAGCAAAGGCAGAGCACAACGCAGCGATATTAATACTGATGCCATTGCAGAGGCTGCAGTGGTGAAACAGAAAAGTTACCCCGAGCCACGCTTTTCTCAGATCCAGTCTCAGATTCAACAGGTAGGCGTCGACAATGATAAGAAGCTAACTGTTATCCATGCTCAACTAGCATCGCTGACTGCAAGCCTTGGCTCTCTCAGATCGGACGTGAACAACCTAAAGCCTACTGTGGAAAACAATTCAAGTATTCTGGACGGACTTTCAACTCACACCTCCGGCGGAGCTTTTCGGTCATCCCTGTGGAGGCTGGGGGCATTGAACCTGAGTGGACAGTGTTCAAAGTTTCCATTGCTGAAGCTGCGGCGGCGAGCTGTGGTCTAAGGGTCTTAGGTGCCTTAAGGGGCGGTAACCCACGAACACCCTGGTGGACACCGGTGGTCAGGGAAGCCGTCCGACTGAAGGAGTCCTTCCGGGATATGTTATCCCGGAGGACTCCGGAGGCAGTTGCAAGGTACCGACGGGCCCGAAGGGCTGCAGCCTCTGCCGTGACAGAGGCAAAGCAGCGGGTGTGGGAGAAGTTCGGAGAAGACATGGAGAAGGACTTTCGGTCGGCACCAAGGTGCTTCTGGAAAACTGTACGCCACCTTAGGAGGGGGAAGCGAGGAATCATCAGTGGCAGACTGGGGTGGTGGTTCCCTTCTTCAAAAAGGGGGACCAGAGGGTGTGTGCCAATTACAGGGGTATCACACTTCTCAGCCTCCCTGGTAAAGTCTACTCCAAGGTGCTGGAAAGGAGGGTTCGGCCGATAGTCGAACCTCTGATTGAAGTAAGTAAGTCGAACTCGTTCCAGGTGAGGGTTGGCCTCCGCCAGGGCTGCGCTTTGTCACCAATCCTGTTTGTAATATTTATGGACAGGATATCGAGGCGTAGTCGGGGCGGGGAGGGGTTGCAGTTCGTTGGGCTCGGGATCTCATCGCTGTTGTTTGCGGATGATGTGGTCCTGATGGCGTCATCGGCCTGTGACCTTCAGCACTCACTGGATCTGTTCGCAGCCGAGTGTGAAGCAGCTGGGATGAGGATCAGCACCTCTAAATCTGAGGCCATGGTTCTCAGCAGGAAACCGATGGAGTGCTTTCTTCGGGTAGGGAGTGAGTCCTTACCCCAAGTGAAGGAGTTTAAGTACCTTGGGGTCTTGTTCGTGAGTGAGGGGACCATGGAGCGTGAGATTGGTCGGAGAATAGGAGCAGCCGGTGCGGTATTACATTCAGTTTATCGCACCGTTGTGATGAAAAGAGAGCTGAGCCAGAAGGCAATGCTTTCGATCTACCGGGCAATTTTCGTTCCTACCCTCACCTATGGTCATGAAGGCTGGGTCATGACCGAAAGAACGAGATCAAGGGTACAAGCGGCCGAAATGGGTTTCCTCAGGAGGGTGGCTGGCGTCTCCCTTAGAGATAGGGTGAGAAGCTCAGTTTTCCGAGAGGAGCTCGGAGTAGAGCCGCTGCTCCTTCGCGTCGAAAGGAGCCAGTTGAGGTGGTTCGGGCATCTGGTAAGGATGCCTCCTGGGCGTCTCCCTAGGGAGGTGTTCCAGGCACGTCCAGCTGGGAGGAGGCCTCGGGGAAGACCCAGGACTAGGTGGAGAGATTATATCTCCAACCTGGCCTGGGAATGCCTCGGGATCCCCCAGCACGGGTCAAGGGTCTGGATTTTTTCCCTACTTTATCCAGCAACGCTAATCAGGAAAGGTGCCCAGTACAGAGCTTTCACCTCCGGCAAGGATGCTGAGGACTATGTGCTCCATTGTCCTGTTGCAGCAGAGAGACAACGCTTCAGATTCTGTCACGGAGGGCACCGTGGAGGAGGAACAGGACTGAAACAAGGGCCTGATGAACATGGACCGTTGGTTTGTCTTGTTCTCTTAATGTGTCCTGATTTTGTTGTCTGATATGATTACAGAGACTGTGTTTCTGAATGCTATGTCGACCTAGTTTATGATGGCCTACTCTCCAGATGTTAACTGGGCCACTCCCAGGCTAGAGTTTCCATTGTAATGTGATTGCTGTTTTGTGCGTTTTGTTTCTTGTTTCTGTTGACGAGAAATGCATTTATTTTAATGTTACTCTAATAACAAACCATACTGTGACATTCAGGTATTTATGGGCTGGTGTTCATTTTTTTGCTGCTTCGTATCCAATCTTCATCACAGACCTACCTTGAGTGTTAGTCATCTTACTATGTTTCCCCCCTTTCTCACTTGTCTTGTATGTTCTTGTTCTGTGTTTTACCTGTTTTTTGTAATGAGGGACTTAGCTTTGGATGCACTATTGTTAGGATTTAACAGAATGAAAGGCAGTAGCAATTTCCAGATATACTCTCATATAGAATGCTGCTTAATCAATAATGGGTGATCTTTCATTTTTGGTTTGGAATAAATGCACCAGCACTCTGGCCTCCTCAGCAACTTCTAAAACAAAAGGCGTGGCCATTGTTGTCAAACGAAACCTCCCACTCATATACAAAGAGTTGTCCTCTTGGTCAGATGATACAGGCAGGATTGTTTGAGTTTGGTGCTAGGAAAATTGCATTTGTGTCAGCTTATGCGCCTAATGTTTTTGATGCCAATTTCTATAGTAAGCTCACCAATCAAATGCTGGAGTTAACAGACGGTTCTTTTATTGTTGGTGCAGATTTCAATACTGGGTGGGACCCAAATATTGATATGTCGAAGGTAAAGGCCGCTGGGGACCAGGCTCAGGCCACAAATGGTATAAAATCATGAGCCAGCAGCTTGGGGCTTATACATGTTTGGCGTACAGTTAATCCCACCTGTAAGGATTATTCCTTTTTCTCAGGTAGACATAAATCGTTTTCCAGGATAGATTTTCTTTTTGCATCCCCTCAGTTATTTCATTCAATTGATAAAGCTATGTTACTCCCAATGGCATTGTCGGACCATAAAGGGGTCATTTGCGCCACCACACTTGGCCAGTTGTCTCAACGTGCGGTTAGATGGTGTTTCAATACTTCTTTACTGAAAAAAATAATCCTAAAGCACTCAGTTTAAAGCAGAATTCCAAATATTTGCAGAATTTGCAGAGAATAAGGTTGGCTCTGTAGAAGACCCAAGGATATTGTGGGACCCGATAAAAGGTTTCATTAGGAACAATACTATACTATTCTGCTCTAATGCAAGCAAAAGCTGCAAAACCTTGAAGTTGAGATCACCAGATTACACTCACTGTTACAAACTAATTTTACAGAAAGAAACAACATTCTGAAACAGAAGTCTTAATTTTTAATTCACAGAGCAAGACAGCACTATTAATTTCAGGGTTCTAGACCTAGTCACCTTCTTGCTATGAGGTTAAGGTCCAGATTATTTTGCAGATGTTCCTGCAATTAAGTCCTCAACTGGTAATATTAGAATTTACCCTGTCAAAATAAATAAATCTATTCAGACATTTTATTCTGATCTGTATGAATCAGAGGTTACTTTGACACTTACTTTGACTGTGACAGCTGATTGAATCAGCTTGATTTGCCTCAGTAATCAGAAAAGGAATTGGCTAGGTTGGACAGATTCATTTCTACTGCTAGACTGGCCGTTCAGAATTTGCAAAAAGGAAAATCACCTTGCTTTGATTCCCGCTGAATTGTATGCAACTTTTTTGGAACAGCTGGGCCCTTTCCTTCTTGACATGATTAACTTCTCTATTGAAAAGGGTGATTTCACAAGGGATGTTAACACAGCCTTGATTTCCTTACTCCTGAAAAAGGATGAGGATCCTACAGAGTGTTCTAGCTATCGACCTCTGAGCCTGCTTAACGCTGACATAAAAATCTTTGCAAAGCCCCTAGCCCATCGTTTGGAGTCTCATATGGCAAAATTAGTGAACCCTGCCCAAACAGGATTCATAAAACGAGGTTAGCAGCAGATAAGGTTAGAAGTCTTCTTCACATCGTTGATGCAGCAGAACAGTAAAGACCCCAATGTCACTTCTTTCACTTTTGATAGACTTGAATGCCCATTTTTCTTGTCAGTCATAGAGGTGAGGGGCTTTGGTAAAACTTTTATTGGGATGATTAAAGCTTTGCACTCTAATCCCTCAGCTTGAGTCTCAACCAGATGCACCTCCTCCTCTTTATTTCCAGTTTTTAAATCCTCCCGCCAAAGTTGCCCCTTGAGTCCTGCATTATTTGTCATTTCTCTGGAGCCTCTGGCTCAAGCCATTCGCCAATTAGTTATGGTGTCACCGATATGCATTTGTGATACACAGCATCATCTTGCATTACATGTGGACAATGTTTTTTTTTTAAATTTTATTTAGAGACCTGTCTCGGTCTCTCCCTCACCTTCTATCATTGTGAGGAGTATGGTATCTTATCAGGTTTTAAAATGAACTGGTCAAAGTCTGCACTACTCCATTCAAATAACTCTGCCTGCAGTTCAATCATCCCTGCTAACATCCCCATTGTTAAGCAGTTTAAATTTTTTAGCATTGAAGTCTTCCCTTGCTTAGACCAGATTATTAAACATAACTATTCTGCTGCTCTGAACAACGTCTTGAAAGGTATGGAAAAATGGATGGGTCTCCCCATTTCTATTCAAGCCCGTATCTCAGTGGTTAAAATGGATGTTTTACCCAGGAATCAGATTCAGTGACCTCTATGCTACCTCTCTCCCCTCCTGCTGGGTACTGGCATAAATTACAGTCAGCAGTATCCAAATTTTAATTTATTAACTATTTCAAATTGACCCATTTCAAATTTTTACAAAAAGAAAAATGTATAAATTATAAAAGTATAAATTTTTTCTACCTGAAAATCAATGGCCTTACCCTATTTTCTGTGATAAACATGTATTCCTGACTCAATTCAGAAAATTATTCTGGATATGACCATATGAATGATCACATAGTGGATTTTTAACATGAATTATAACCTTATGACAAAAAACGAATCACACTTCCATCTTTAATTGTGTTTGTGTGTGATTGCCTACATATACTGTATGTTATTTCAATTGTTTGAAATTTAGATAAAGACAATATTTTTTAATAGATTATGAAGTAAAAAATTTTTTTAATTGTTTTTAAAACCCCAAATAAGTCAAGGGTCAATTTGAGGATTACGGCCTTTCTGTTCCCAACTTCAAACATTACTTCTGGTCCTTTGTGTTGAGGCTCCTTCACACTTGATTTAGGCCAGATATTGTCTGTCTGCTGGTGTACCTTAGAAGGTGCTATGACAGAGCCTTGGTCACTCCATGATGTTCTTTTTGCCAATGTTTCTATCAAGCAGTGCCAGTTACGCTTTGGCCCTATTGTCTCACGTCTTATCAAGACTTGGAGATTGGCTGAAACACTCTGCCATATAGCTTGTAAATGGCACACGTTTTCCCCCATATTCAATAATACAGCTCTCCTGATTGGTGGGAGGCCGATAACATCCCCACAATGGGAGCCGAGGGAACATTGTCTAAAAGACTTTTTGGCAAGGTTGGCTTCTTTCCTGACTTGCAGAATGCATTCAATCTACCACGTTCCTCTTTTTTCGTTTACCTTTAATTAAGATCAGCACTCAAGGCGTGTGGCGTCCTTTGGCAGAGGGCTTTGCCCATCCATCCCATCGGGAAGTTATTTACTGCATCCTAAAAGCTGTGGGATGGTATCTAAGCTTTATCAGTTCTTAGTGATATCTGGCTACTCTCCCTTCCTAGTGAGAGGATCTGGACACGTAATTGCCCAGGCCTGAGTAGCAATCTCAACTGGCATGATGTATGGTCTAGCGTTCCAGAAGTATCACGCAATCCAGACCATCAGCAGATTCACTAAAATTTCATTCATAGGACATACCTCACCCCAGTGAAAACGCACCACACGAAAATAATTAACGGCCTGTTATGCACTCTCTGCCCAATAAAAGCACAAGGTACATATCTTCACATGATCTGGGAGTCGGTTTGTTGCACGTAAAAGGAGAATTCCGGTCGATTTCAACATGTAGCTTAGTTTTTTTGAAATTTGTAGTGCGGTCAGTAGCGAAACAAATGAAAAGTTATCCTCCTGCTAGATTTTGCACCCAACAGGCCCACAAAACACGGTGTAGGCAGCACCGATTGTTTTTTGTCTCGCTACTGACAGCACTACAAATTTTAAAAACACAGAGCTACATGTTGAAATCAACCCGAATTCTCCTTCAATCTAGTGCCAGGAAAGACTCTGGACACTTGGATGAACATTGCTGAGGCTGTGAAATCTGGGCTGTAGCCGTGTTGGTTCCTTGTTGTGTGTCTGTCTGTGTATATGTTTGTTTGTTTATGTGTTTGTGTGTGTCTGTTTCTGCGTGTGTTTTTTTTGTCTCCCTCCCTCCCGTCTTTCCTCTCTATGTTTTATTTTTTTCTTTTCTTTCTAGATAGTATTTGTTGCCACAAAATCCACAAAAAAGTCTCCCACAGGGCAGGCTCAGACACAGCTGCTCTGCTGCTGCGCTGGCTAGACACTCCTCTGTTCACAACACTGCCTGTCGGACATTCTAAAACGCTTAACGTGAAAAAGCATAACGTGGTTTAATGTACCTAAACAACAATCAATGATCACCAAATTTCTCATGGCCATATCTTGTCATGAACACTTACGCCTGTCAAAAAAACTAAACCGAAATCCAACAATTATAGAAGTTATCTCACATCAACGATTTCTTCTTCATTGGTGCATCACGCATTGTTTAGGTTAATTAAATTTCTCTCTCATATATCATAAGTCATCCCCACTGAAAACTGTAAAAAAACAGAAATCTGGTGAAGATTGATTGTTGTTTAGATACATTAGATTACGTTAAACTTTTTCAAGTTATAACTTAACAATAACAACCGTGGAGAGTCAACACAGCCGCTCCACTGTCCTGCTGAAAATGTGAACCAGAAACGCTTAATGTCAGATACCGTCCATCCATAATAATTGGACTTTTGGTTAAATTTTTGCACAGTTTTCAGTGGTTATGAATATCAATTTCAGAGAGAAATTTGGTATTCATTGATCATTGTTTAGGTAAGGCCTACATTAAGGCCTACGTTAGGGGTCACATCTCTCACCTGTACCGTCTACTTCCCTTTTCCTCTCTTTACTCTCTCCCACTATTCCACTTCCTCTTCCTCTTAATTATAGAACCGAACATTTAGAAACTACTGTTTTTCTTTTATGATTTTTAGGGGCCGAGCAGCAAAGCTGCGTGGACCCTATTGTTTTTACAGTCTGGGGGTACGCCCCGGGATCTTTTTTTGACAAAATAAACCATTAAATGGCACCTTCTGGTGAGTACTACAGCAATTTTAAAAATAAGCATATGCTTATTTTTGAAAACACGTTTGTATCTTTTCAGTATTGTAGTTTGTAGACGGTCCCAAAGCACCACACCCTGGGGTGGCACCTTTAATGACATTTTGAACAAAACAAAATGACAACAAGCTTTGGCATCCCGTGCGTTGTGAGTAATCGACTAGTACAAACAAAAGCAATGCAAAGGGGCGTTACAATGGAACAACTGGCTGCAGAAAAATACACCTCAATCATAGGGAACACCATAATGTCATGTGAGTTTGTGATAAATCCTTATGCTGTCCACTTAGGCGCAACCCTGGACAGGAGAGTGATCGACCAATCTGAAGATCACCCTTGTGGCCTCTTGGAAATTAAAGATGTTTGTGTAGATTGTCCTTACCTCACACAAGATCTGGATGGCAATTTATCATTAAAAAAGAGCCACGACAATGAATTTCAAATGCTTGGACAAATGGGTCTTACAGGAGCACACTGGTGTGACATCTTTGTGGTGACTTCCATTTAGAGCGAAAGTACTTTGATGCCAACATGTGGGCGGACGTGACACAGAAACTAAACTGCTTCTATTTTCAAAACTTCTTACTAACTCTTTACAAGTGAAGTGTAATTGGTTTGGGCTCAATGTCTTGTGTGTTTATAATATTTATATAATTTATTTTATTCAAAAATATTTATGAATTTGTATGCATTTGTTAAAATAGGGAAATATTTCTCTGACTTGTTTATTCCAGGAAAGTAATGTTGCTATTCAACTATAAATAAACAAAGGCCGGTTTAAACTTTTCACAAGTTGTAGATTTATTAACAATTTAGTTTGTTGTTTGTTTAAACATATACAAAATGACTTAATACATACATTGACATTAGTATGACTTATCAATTGGCAGTTAATATTAATACATTTTATTTAATTGCATCTTTCATGACACTCAGAGTCACCTTAAGTACAGCAATAAAACAAAAAAGCATTAATTAAACATTAACAGTCAACATTTTAAAGGACAAGGTTCAGCAATAAAGACTTCTCTGAAGAACACTGTCATGAAAATCTGAGCATCGTCTTCCTCAATTCCTTCTAACCCATCTTGCTAGCATCCTTATCATGCAAGTTAAAGTGCTCAGTTAGCTGTGGAAAAAGGCCTTTTGAAATACACACATTCAGAAATGATGGTTTTTAACTTAAACCTACGATTTGGCAGCTGTACTGAAACTGAAACAATGTAGAACATTTTCCTACTGTTCTTCTTTCTCTGCTGTACTAAGCCTTGCTCTCTCTTGCTTTCCCACTCAGTTGAGGCTTCTGCAAGTCTATCAGGCCACTCAGCTGCTTATGCTAGGAAACGCTTCACGTTGGAGGGACTTTCCAACAGGAGGTCACTTCCAGCAGGTAACAGTACAATGTGACACTTCTAGTGTTCATTTGTGCATGAACATCATCATCACTGGCATCTTTGTCAACACCATCTGTCTTTTGTTCTCTTTATCCATTTCTGCTTTGGTTAACATCTTTATCAAAATGATACCATCATCGTCCTGAACTGCTACATAAGCTACCTTGCCTCTATTCTTACTAGTTGAGTCACAAAACTGCTGCTGTATTTTTCTTTCTGTAAATGGATTTCTGTGGCAGTGTGTATCTTGTTTTCTCTTGATGCGTCCCAGCGCCCACAATTTGTCAGTATAATAAAGGCCATATCTCCCTTTAGTCCCTTTTCTCTGCTTGTATCTGTTTATGTCAGTATACTTTGCATCTCCCCGTATTACACAAAGAAAACTATGATTTAAGAAAGAAAGTTATGGAGTGCTGTTGAAGAGACAGCATTAAAGACAGAGAGACAACAGGAGATAAACAGCTAGATAAAAAGTGAGAGAATCTGCCAGAGTCCATGGTAATGGATCACACTGTGGCGATACCTGGGAAAGCCTTCTTGACATTTCGAGGCATATTAACATTTTTGGAGGACGGAACTTGATTCCAAGTTCAGCTTTCTATGTGGCCAGTCTTCAAGCTACACATGCTCCTAATCAGACTAATAAGCAAACCAACCTCATGAAGAAAGAAAGTGATATGTTGTAGAAATTAGTTTTATGGAACTTTCAACTTGCAGAGGGAACGAGGCCTTTATTAGAATCATGCGTATTTTAGAGACACCTTTATTACTGATTAATATATATTAATCATATGTTAGTAAGAAACCACCCTGTTTTGTATCTGTTTTAATTAGGTATTTCTGATGTTTGCTGTTAATGCAAGTAATGTGGACATATCTACATTTTACTATTTAGTAGGAATACCTTTACTGGCCTACACAGAGCCTTGACCTAAAGCCCATCAAACACTTTTTAGATAATGCTAAAGCTAACTGAGAGCCAGGCCTGTTGGACCTTACTAAGGTTCTTGTAGTTGAATGGGAGCAAATCCCTGTAGCCAGGTTTGACAGCTGCTGGAAAGTGACCATGGTTTTGGAAAGATAATCGTTTGTTTTTATAAGCAGTCATCTACTTGATTCTGTCTAGTTTTGATCTACTGACATTGTAAGTTTTATTAAAAGTGAAACATGCAGTGACCAACAAGACTCAAAGACAACATGACACTATTACACGTTTAGATTGACAGGTTTTTTTAAGTGTAAGTGCAAAGTAACTATATGTAACTTTTAAAATGACTGTTTATTTTTTCATATGATAGTCATCAATGACCTGTAACAGCAAACATGACTAACAGTGAAAAGAATGCTATTTTTATATAGTTTTTATTAATGCCTTTGCCCTAGTCAGATTTTTTCCAGCAAAGTTACAAAATAATTTACGGCAAGTAGACGGCGCTACATAGCACACATTCTGATGGGTCACAGATGTCGGCGTAACACCTAAAAGGCCTGAGATGTTGTCTGTTATAGTTATGGCTGATACTAAAAGCTGATAGCTAAAATGGAAAGTGAAAGACATGGGAAAACCCTAATTGATCAGGCTTTCAAGAGAAGGAGCTAATTACAGTATTGTAAGTGATTCCAAGTTGTCCCTAAATTGTCCGTCAGGTATGTAATATGTCTATTTCATTCATAAAATAACTTTACAGTGCACAATGTGATTTTAAGCCAGTAGCCTACATTAAATCACATCCCAATTCCATTTAGTGCCCGGTAATGCAGTATTTCTTTTCTGTCTGTGTTAGTGTTGTCCTACTATATTCCCTTGTCCCCCTATATTTCTGTAAAGTTCGGAGCCCCTGAGGTGACATGGTGGGGGAAAAAATTGAAAGAAAAAAAAAAACATTGATTTTTTTTTTTTTTTAATAAAACATGCACTGGAACAATCACTTTTGGGAGATCTTGACTTTGTTTTGCAAGATCTCAAGCTTTATTTAAGCATTATTAATTATTACATGCCAAACAGAAGTGTTATAATAAACAATGTCGTTAGCGAACTAGCTAGTGTAATATTTTATACAATGAAACGGGGAGTTCATAAATTCGCCACATAGCAACTAGCTATACTACCATGGCTGTATTAAGAGAACGAACTAGCTATACTTGTAAGAGACACGAGAAAGAAGCTCATGAACGAGCATGTTGCTATGACAACACAAACTAGCCCTATTGACATCAACGGTCAACAACATTGTTCATTATAACACTTCTGTTTGGCATGTATTAATTAGTAATGCTTATCAAAATAAACGATGGATGTATTTAGACAACCAAGAAGATGTAATCATGTCATGTTACTAGCTGGGTACTAGCTAAAGAAATTAACAGAAATGTGTATTAACAGAAACAATGCCCATTGAAAATGTCTTTTGTATTGTACAGTTTTGTAGTTAGATTTTACTTTTAAATATATAATTAGATACATATTATGATGAAAGGACAAATGTTACATTTAATAACTTCAATACAGTATCAACTATCAATCAGTTAACAATCCTCTAGGGTTTACAACTAGCTTTTTCTGGAGCTTGCAACTGCATATCATGGTCATTCTTAATAGTTGGATGGAATTTGCGTTGGATTTATGATACAATCTTCTTCCCATTAATCACACCTGTTATCACACGACCAGCGTTTCATAGTTGTCGTTGAGAATTGTCATCACTAAGCAAACTCCATACAAGGGGGAAGACCATGAGATGGGGTTAAAAGCTTCAATGACAATGGTAGGTTTTGGTAATTTTGGTTTTGTTTTGTCAAAGTTTTCATTTTTGTTTTGTTTTTCTTACATTATGTCATGCATTTCCTGCTTCCTGTTTTCATAGATTTCACTTGTAAGTCTCTTTTAATGCATTTGCAGTGTTTGCTAACTGCATCTTTATAATTTTATTAAAAGGTTAAAAGCCTTGTTTTTTAATGTAAAGAAAGGAAGTGAGGTATTGAACCAATAACCTCTTTCCGCTTCGCACTTGTTTTTTCATTCGTTTGAAATCTATATAACACCCAACTTCTCTTTCCATCCTCTGATTTTCATTTCTTCTCCCTTTCCCTCCCTTTACTTCATTTCACTCTTTCTGTCTCTGCTTCCGGATTTCTTCATGCTTCTTCCTCCTTTCTGACTCCTCTGCGGTTATAGAGCCGGCTGTTAAGGAGGCAGTGGTACCCCGCCGCTTCTCTCTTGCCTCCTCTTCCTCCTTCGCCACACGACGCACAAAAGGTAACAAGTCTTCCTGCCGCCACGTTTTGCTATTTCTTGCTTTTACACTTTGTCACAACCACTACTCTTACACAAATACACAAAAACATCAAACTTATGAATGTACACGTACTGTAAACAAATTATGCAGCTGAAATAGGTGAAAAATGAATTATTACACTGCATTGCTTGATTATTATTATTATTAGTTATTTCCATGGTACAGTGTTAAACAAAAAGGTGGGTACCTGTACAGTAATGGGTTCTTTTATATTTTAGTGATTTGATTTTCTTTTCATAAACAGGTATTAAAAAATAAAAAAAAGTGGTTGATTTTTTTTTTTAAATAGAAAATAAAAATTTTAAATACAAGGCATTTTTCCTTTTCATAGTCAAAAAGGGATGTGCTAAATGATTTTCATTTTCTATTTCATATAAATAACAAAATCACTAGAAAACAAATAGAAAAAAGGCCCTCCTTTTCCAGAGACTGGAAAAAATACTTAAAAATACATATATAAAATTAATATAGATGGTACATATTTTAAATGAGCAAGGTAAATGTAAAAGTTAAGTGGGTAAAATGTAGATTCAAATGTGTAAGATAAAATATAGATTAATGCTTCCGCAACAATGCCACCATGGTTTGGAAAGGCTCTATCAGTTTTTACCGCTTTTAACCACTGCATTGCAGAGTGGCAGCAATTAGCTAGCCAGTGGGACATGAAAGAAAGGACTCCCTCGCGTGCACTTGCGGGCTACCAAAAGAAAGAACAGAGAAGCTAGGATTACAACACACAGAGAGGGAGTGTGACTTAGAAGGGTAAAATGTATGTACAAAAAGTACATTTTAGGCCACAAGGTGGTAGGGTCATATGGCTTTGAGCCAATTCAGTTAGCTTTTTGATAGCACTTGGTATTACAGTTGAAACACCATATTATTGGCACATTTTTACTTATTTTGTATTAAGTGTTTTTCACTTTGTTCAAACAATCTTACTATGCAGTGTTTAGTTTGGAGCACACTAGTGTTGTCTGTGATCTGAGATAAGAGATCTGTTAATGTGAATGTTGAATGTTGAGATGTGAATAAAGGTTACAATTTATAAGATAACATTATGTTAGCTAATTTATACGTTTGATTAGCTAGCTAATTACATTATCTAAAAATATGGCTCAACATCAATCCTTATTTTGACAATCCACTAGCGAGTGGCAAGGTTTTTCGAAAATTAATGAAAGAAAAATGGCGCCCCACATGATAAAATAAATGTTTCAGTCATTCAGCTCAGCAAATACTAATTCCTTTTCATTTATTTAAACACACTGGTGTGATAGCTTAGTACATGTTTGCTTGATTTTTGGTATAGCCCCCACTGGAGAAAAATGCATCAGCCGCCACTGCCATCCATCTTCTTCCGCTTATCTGGAATTGGGTCGCGGGCGGAACAACTCCAGCAGGGGACCCCAAACTTACCTTTCCCAGCCACATTAACTAGCTCCAACTGGCGTTTCCAGGCCAGGCTGGAGATACAATCCCTCCATCTAGTCCTGGGTCTTCCCTGAGGCCTCCCCCCACCTGGCCTGGAACAACTCCATAGGGAGGCCCCCAGGAGGCATCCTTACCAGATGTTTGAACCACCTCATCACCAGCCACCAGCTCCGACTGGGGAATCCCAAGGCGTTCCCAGGCCAGGTTGGAGATATAATCTCTCCACCTAGTCCTGGGTCTTCCCCGAGGCCTCCTCCCAGCTGGACGTGCCTGGAACACCTTCCTAGGGAGGCGCCCAGGAGGCATCCTTACCAGATGTCCGAACCATCTCAACTGGCTCCTTTCGACATGAAGGCGCAGCGGCTCTTCTCCAAGGTCCTCATGGATGACTGAGCTTCTCACCCTATCTCTAAGGGAGACGCCAGCCCCCCACCTGAGGAAAACCATTTAGGCCACTTGTACCCTGGATCTCATTCTTTCGGTCATGACCCAGCCTTCATGACCATAGGTGAGGGTAGGAACGAAAACTGACCGGTAGATCGAGAGTTTTGCCTTCTGGCTCAGCTCTTTTTTCGTCAAAACAATGCAATATATTGTATGTAATACTGCACCGATTCTCCGACCAATCTCCCGCTTTATTGTCCCCTCCCTCACGCACAAGACCCAAAGGTATTTAAACTCCTTTACTTGGGGTAAGGACTTAGTCTCTACTTCGAGAAGGCACTCCATTGGTTTCCTGCTGAGAACCATGGCCTCAGATTTAAAGGTGCTGATCCTCATCCCAGCCACTTCACACTCGGCTGCGAACCGATCCAGTGAGTGGTGAAGGTCACAGACCGATGATGCCATCAGGAAACATCATCTGCAAAAAGCAGCGATGAAATCATGAGCCCACCGAACTGCAACCCCTCCCCACCTCGACTATGCCTCAATATCAACCCTCACCTGAAACAAGTCTCGGACTTACTGCCAAGATCACGGACACAACTTTCACATACAGAGATTGGACAGCTCTGAGAAGGGCCCCCCTCACCCCATACTCCCACAGCACCTCCCACAGTATCTCCCAGGGGACCCGGTCTCCAGATCCACAAAACACATGTAGACCGGCTTTGCCACTGTGGAGTTGTTTAACTACCTCAACGACCTCCACCAGGGAAATTGACAATCCCCCATCATCCTCCTGCTCTCCATCGACCATAGAGGGCATATTAGCTGGATTTAGGATTTCCTCAAAGTGCTCCTTCCACCGCCCTGTTACCTCCTCAGTGAGGTCAACAGTGTCCCATCCTTACTGTACACAGCTTGGATGGTTCCCTCTTGAGGTGGCGAACGGTTATCTAGTAGCACCTTTCTGCTTTGCCTCTTTCATGGCAGAGGCTGCAGCCCTTTGGGTCCTTTGGTTGCTTGCAACTGCCTCCGGAGTCCTCTGGGATAACAGATCCTGGAAAGACTCCTTCAGTCCGATGCCTACCTTTACCACTGGTGTCCACCACAGTGTTTGTGGGTTACCGCCCTTTGACGCATCTAAGACCCTAAGACCACAGCTCTACACCGCAGCTTTAGCAATGGAAACTTTGAACATTGTCCACTCAGGTCCCATGCCCCCAGCCTCCACAGGGATGCACAAAAAGCTCAGCTGGAGGTGTGAGTTGAAAGTCTGTCGGATAGGGGCCTCCTCCAGGCGTTCCCAGTTAACCCGCACTACCCGTTTGGGCTTACCAGTTCTGTCCAGACTCTTTCCCCACCCCCTGACCCAGCTCTGCCCCTCTTTTTCACATGGAGACATGGAGATACACAGTGAGTGCAAAAAATAAATTTAATCCCTGATGCAGCCAGTAAGATAACTTGATATCTTCCACTGTGTACCAAATGGCAATTATCACTCTGTTCCTAATGTTTTAAGTATTTAAGAAAGGACACCTTTCTCTGTATGGCGATGGTAACACACAATGCTCCATTTTACAGATTTTAATGTTTAAAAGGGTCTTCACAATGTTGTCTAAAGTGGATCTTGGGGTAATGCTGTGTGTCTCCCTTCTTTGTAAAATGTTAGTATCTAATTAAGCTTCTGGTTTATGTTATTTCCTCTGGCCAGGTACACTGTCTGCTAGTGTAAAGAGCAAGAGACATGAGATAAAGAGTGATCCCACTCCATTTGGTTATGAAGGTACAGGAACATGTAAAGATATTTCATGTCTATGTGTCTATCATGTACAGGCTCTGAGCATGTCATTTAGCATTTTCTTTGGATAATTAGCCACAACCTATATGTGTGATTTCTTTATTTGTGGATGATGTGTAGAGGATGTGTGGTATGTGTGCATGTATTTACTGTATGTGCTTGTTCATGTTCATTTCTTGCATGCTGTGTTGACTTTTGTGATGTGATGTTTCAAATTGCATGAACATCAAATGAAAAGAATATCAGATAAAATGTGTTGGTGTAGTTTTGGTGTAGTGAAGCTTTTTTTGTGTTTGGGCCTATTACCTATTTGGTTGATTTCTGCAGGAGTTGCATTCTTAACTAGATGGACTGAATTTAATTTATGTATCAGGACCTTCATATTTTAAATTGTTTGTTGTTAATGATGTTAAGTGGAAATCATAACAAAAAGATAAGAAATTGGGCTTCCCTCCAGATACTTTGCATGGTGCTTTGGCTGCAGTCAGGAAACGTCAGAGCATGACTAGCAGCACTGCAACTGCTGCTGGTGGCACCTCAGCTGTCCCTAGATCCACTTCCCAACCAGGTAACTGCAGAGATGTTGAGTGAGTTTATTTTGTTTAATTAGTGTTTGGCAGTATTATTTGATTTAGTGTTTATTTTATTCTTCTGATGTGTAACTTCCAACTTCTTTCTGCAGCATGTTTATTTCTAACCTCAGATTGGTCTTAAATTATCTAATCCAATAATGGATTCTGTGCACTAATGACTGTACAATAATTTCTCTTCATTGTTCCCTCTATTTATATGTATGTATTTATTTATATTATGGGTAAAAATGTAACTGCATTAATGAGGTGCAGTGTTTCCCACAGAATTAGATTATATTTGCGGTGGTAGCTGACCTGGGGGCTCCATGGGCAGAAAGAGGTGCAGAATTAATATATTAATTGTACTGAAAATATTTTTGTAATCTTTTTAACAAACAAAAAAAACATACATTTTTGGCTGTATGACCTATGTCCTGTGAATTTTGAGCGTCAAAAGCGTAATTTCTTGCATTCTGATACATTTTCAGGCACAAATTTATGGTGAAAACATCTTAATTTACATCAAGAAAATTCTACAAGTAACAATTCAAAATTTTGAATGTCATTGTATATAGGGCTTAATGCAGTAAGGGAAGGGGACTTTTGCATTTGACAACAAAGTTCAGTGTATAGTTAGTTCATAAGTGTATCTTTTTCCAAGGAGCAAATATTGCTCCTCAGTTGAAAAATTTTGAAGTGACTTACATAAAGTAACTGCTATTACTGTTGTAGCTAATTCGTACAATAATACAATAATGTTATGAAAACATTATGAAGTATAATATTTTCTATTTTTAAATATTGATAAATAAATTGTCAGTGATGTTGAATAGCCTAAGTAGCCTAAGTAGTGTGACGGACCACCCCTACGGTGCGGTGCATGTGAACCGCAGATTAATTGCAAATGTAACCATCATAGTAGTGTGACGGACCACCCCTACGGTGCGGTGCATGTGAACCGCAGATTAATTGCAAATGTAACCATCATAGTGTAAAATACAGTTTAACTGTTACGTGAACTGGGCTACGTGAACTGGGCTCAGTGAGTCAGGTCAATGCTGCTAAAGCACTGCGTAGGCTACTCCCATATGGCTCGCATAAGGTGTTAAAATGAACTGTACCAAAACACGGAAAAAAGACTTAGCAGCATAGCCCGCTGCACAGACAGACAGCAGTCGAAGCTCTCGCTGTGCCACTCGCTGTGTGGGTGCTAACTCTACCAGGAGGATAACATGGTGTATGCAGCACTGATTGAGTTAATTTTTCTCTTTACTGACAGCAACCCACATTTACAAACAACAAAGCTATGTGTTAAAATTGACCAGAATTCTCCTTTAATTAGCAGATTGCAAACCAAGTTTAAGGCTCTACACACTCCACTACATGGAGTGTGTAGAATAATCAATTACATTAATCTGCACGGAGGAGCTATTTACAGTCAGGTCTGTTGTTTGTGGAGAGAGAGAGAATACGGCAGTATGTGGGGGTCAACATTGATTGTGTGGCAGGCTGCCACAAGTACAGTTGTGTTCAAAATAGACTTAAAGTTACCTGTGAGTACTGTCATGATCAGAAGAAGGCTATGTGAAGCAAAGCTATCAGCTAGAAGACCCCGCAAAGTCCCACTGCTGAAAAAAAGACATTCTTAATAGGTTGCAATTTGCCAAAGGAGACATTGACTGGTCAAAGGAGAAATGGAGCAACATTATGTGGAATGATGAGAGCTAAATTGCTTTTTTTGGGTCTAGGGGCCACAGACAGTTTGTTCTCCATGCACTGAATTCAAGCCACAGTACACTGTGAAGACAGTAAAGCATGGTGGTGCAAAAATCATGTTATGGGATGTTTCTCATACTGTGGTGTTGGGCCTATTTATCACATACCAGGGATCATGGATCAGTTTCAACACATAAAAATACTTGAATACTTGAATGTTGCCTTATGCTGAAAAGTTAATGCCTTTGAAATGGGTCTTTCAACAAGACAATGACCCAAAACACACCAGTAAGGAGCAAAGTCTTGGTTCTAGATGAACAGGATTGATTTTATGGAGTGGCCCGCCCGATCCCCAGACCTCAATCCCATAGAAAACCTGTGGAGTGACATCAAAAATATTGTTTCTGAGGTTAAACCCAGTAATGCAGAGGAATCATGGAATGTAGTTCAATCGTCCTGGGCTGAAATACCTGTTCACAGGTGTCAGAAGTTGGTTGACTCCATGCAACTCAGATGTTAAGCAGTTCTCAGAAATAATGGTTATGCAACTAAAGATATTTTTCATTTCATACAGTAAATGTTTGAGTTTGTAATATTCCATTTTCCTCACTTTCTGTAAAGGTATAACACAAAATTGATCAATTTTGGTCATGTTTTGATTTGGAATTGAATAAAGCTAGCTGCACGGATCAGCTGTTGGTTGCTTCGTAACATCAGCTTATAAAGTATTGTAGGGAATTTTGGGAAAAACCACAAGCCCGAAGGTCAGAATAGATCGGACGCCATCTAACCACTCTAGTTCCCGTGCGTCTGTTGATGAGATACCAGAAACACAATGATCAAAGCTGAGACAATAGATTCAGGTCAAGCAAAATGTCCTAGTCCAGGAGTTAAGTTTTACACAACACAATTGTGGATTCATAAAATTTTCCTCAACCGCAGACATAAGTATCCAGGGCTCTGGTCCTCTTCACCTGTCAAATTATGAATCCCGAATCTAGGGGCCCCTTTCTATTTCTCCACCCGGTCTAGGGTTGTGTTGCCAGCCAGAACCCAGCTTATAATTTATGGTTTCCAGACAAAAAATCCAGAAATCACAATGTATGATTTTTTAACTAGTTATTTGTATGATACAGCTGCAAATAAGTATTTGAACACCTGAGAAAATCAAAGTAAATATTTGGTACAGTAGCCTTTGTTTGCAATTACAGAGGTCAAACGTTTCCTGTAGTTATTCACCAGGTTTGCACAAACTGCAGAAGGGATTTTGGCCCACTCTTCCACACAGATCTTCTGTAGATCAGTCAGGTTTCTGGGCTGTTGCTCAGAAACACAGAGTTTGAGCTCCCTCCAAAGATTCTCTATTGGGTTTAGGTCTGGAGACTGGCTAGGCCACGCCAGAACCTTGATATGCTTCTTACAGAGCCACTCCTTGGTTAACCTGGCTGTGTGCTTCGGGTCATTGTCATGTTGGAAGACCCAGCCTCGACCCATCTTCAATGCTCTAACTGAGGAAAAGAGGTTGTTCCCCAAAATCTCGCAATACATGGCCCCGGTCATCCTGTCCTTAATACAGTACAGTCGCCCTGTCCCATGTGCAGAAAAACACCCCCAAAGCATGATGCTACAACCCCCATGCTTCACAGTAGGGATGGTGTTCTTGGGATGGTACTCATCATTCTTCTTCCTCCAAACACGGTTAGTGGAATTATGACCAAAAAGTTCTATTTTGGTCTCATCTGACCACATGACTTTCTCCCATGACTCTTCTGGATCATCCAAATGGTCATTTTCAAACTTAAGACGGGCCTTGACATGTGCTGGTTTAAGCAGGGGAACCTTCCGTGCCATGCATGATTTCAAACCATGACGTCTTAGTGTATTACTAACAGTAACCTTGGAAACGGTGGTCCCAGCTCTTTTCAGGTCATTGACCAGCTCCTCCTGTGTAGTTCTGGGCTGATTTCTCACCTTTCTTAGGATCATTGAGACCCAACAAGGTGAGATCTTGCATGGAGCCCCAGTCCGAGGGAGATTGACAGTCAGTTTAGCTTCTTCCATTTTCTAATGATTGCTCCAACAGTGGACCTTTTTTCACCAAGCTGCTTGGCAATTTCCCCTTAGCCCTTTCCAGCCTTGTGGAGGTGTACAATTTTGTCTCTAGTGTCTTTGGTCTTGGCCATGTTAGTAGTTGGATTCTTACTGATTGTATGGGGTGTCTTTATGCAGCTAACAACCTCAAACAGGTGCATCTAATTTACATTTACATAATTTGGACATTTTGAAGGCAGATTAACAGGTCTTTGAGGGTCAGAATTCTAGCTGATAGACAGGTGTTCAAATACTTATTTGTAGCCTCACTGTATATATACATACATATATACATACATACATACATACATACATACACACATATACTGTACATATGTGTGTATGTATGTATACATATACACATATATACTGTACATATGTATGTGTGTATGTATGTATACATATACACATATATACATACAAACATGTACATACATAGTTAGATCCCAGCTCTCTGTCTTAAAGGGTCCAATTCTCTAGGATCCTCAAAGCCAGATACCTAATTACACTCCTCTTATTCTTCTTACCAGGGCACTTGGTATGGTTGCTAGGATTGTATTTAGTGGCCAGGAAAAATAGTGATTATATCTTTTATTGCATTGCAGTGATTACAATTGAATTGATTAAACTAAAATGATCAAGACTTAAACTAATTAAACTATACTGATTGAAACTCAATAAAATAGCATGTTTAAAATTCAAAACCTGATTACAATAGCTGAGCTTGGATAATTTGATGAACTTCCTTTTTGGAGAGAGAGGGAGGAGGTTCAGATGTCCCAGCCAAGGAAATCCTATCCCCTTTTCTGCATATCTGTACAATCCTTTAGAAAGTTACATACATCCTCAGACATGGTTGCAGTTAAGAAACTAAAAAAAAACAACACCAAAATCATGGTAGCAGCTGTCGACATGGTCCTGCTACACGTCCTGCAATGCCAGGTTCATCCTGCTAAGCTCTACGGTGCCCTGCTACGTCCTGCTGTGCCTTGTAATGCCGCACAGTGCCCTGCTATGCCATGAACTACTACTACAAAGAACTACTACAAACTATTATTTTTTGTGACTGTTATTGCCACTCTTCATTCTAACCCCAACCGGTAGTCAGACACCGCCTACCAAGAGCCAAGGTCTGTCCAAGGTTTCTGCCTAAAAGGAAGTTTTTCCTCACCACTGTCGCAATGCTTGCTCTGGAGGGAACTACTAGAACTGTTGGGTCCTTGTAAATTATGGAGTGTGGTCTAGACCTACTCTATCTGTGAAGTGTCTCGAGATAACACTTGTTATGAATTGATACTGTAAATAAAATTGAATTGAATTGAATTAGAAAGAATAAATCCAGAGTCTGATAACTCTTCAGCTGGTTTGGGCAATCATGGTAATCCACGCTGTTTAAATCTCAGTCTCTTATTTTAGGTTGTTTGGACCGGAGCTGTCCTGTTTTCCAGTCCAATGCTTTCTGAGATCCGCAGAGGACTAACTTTGATCTGTGTTTGTCTCTCCCTTATATTAGTTGGACACACAAAATACCCTCTGACCTTTTTTAGCACGTACACGTTACACGCAATTCTGTTTTACTGTTAAGGACACATCCTCTTCCGCTTCCCTTATTCTCTCACATACATATTTCTTCACATGCTTATTCATAATCACATTTAAAATCATAATCTCCTTCATTCTGTTTCATGCATAGTCATATTTCAGTTGATCACATTGTAATTGTTTTACAATACAATGTATTACATTTAATACATTACATTTCTTACTTCTATTTAATCACTTACACAATCGTCTGGAAAGGACCTATGATTTTCTGGTTACTCATTTGGGTTATTAGAAAGTATCTTGCAGTACTAAGGAGCTATTGTGTGCACATTGAGGGAAGCAGGCAGTTTTATTGGCCATATAGACACATACTGTACAATAGAGACAATATACATATAGGCACATAAACAATATACAAAAAAAATACAAAGAAATAAGACATAATGTCAATATAAGTACACATGTAGTGGGATATAGAGTGCAAATGTAGTATGCATATTGGAATAATAAAGTGTGTAATGTGTAGGTGAATGGCCAAAGTGGGGATGACATCACGTAGCAGCTGATGATGAGTTGATGATGACGAGGAGGAGGAGATGATGACGAGGGGATGATGATGACATGAGGAGGAGGAGATGATGACATGATGAGGAGGATGACATGATCAAAATGATGATGACATGATGACGATGAGGAGGAGATGATGTTGATGATGATGATGATGATGATGATGATAAGGAGGATGAGATGATGATGATGACATGATGACAATGAGGACGAGATGATGATGAGGAGGAGATTATGAGATGATGATGATGACGACGACATGATGATGACAACGACATAATGATGAGGAGGACGATGACAAGGATGAAGATGATGGTGATGATTAACAGAAGAATTTAAATTCACCGTCTGTGTGGAGCAAACTTCAGCGCTTGCCCAAGCAAGTCTTCCGTGTCTGATACACTCAACGCGGGGAAGGCCGCTAGAGTAGAAGTCGAATTAAAACCTTTTATCGGCCAAGCTAAGCATAATACTGATGTGAACAATAAAAAAACCTGACTGTTATAACCCTGCAGATTGTTAGGTCCTGGAAGGCCTTCTTTGCCTTTCTGATAGAACATCATTGGTTGCCGTAGTATGCGATTGGTAGCATTACCTCCGGTCAAACCTACAAGGGTTGTCAGGAAAAGTTGCTGTAAAACATATAGAAATACAAATTATACATGTAGAACAAAGTGGAGTCAGTTCAGTTATGATATTTGAATTTATGCAATTATATAGTGTTAATCTTAGGGCAGGACTATGGTAACTTAATTACCATTTTGTTACTCCTCTCCAGTTGACAGAGACTCCTGTCGAACTCCTGCAGCTCGGTGATTGTAGAGCAGGGTGACAGGTGTTCTTAAGAGCACGCGCAGCTCATCCATCTTGTCCTCAAATGCATCCAACCACTGTGCTATGCAGGTAATGGATGTTGTCATGGCTATGGAAAAATGAATGGTGTTTTAGTTGTTATACCATTATATACTGGTATATGTGAAAAACTTAAGAGGTGTTACCTCTCATTTCCGTCTCTATGACTGGACCACCTCCCTCTGTGTAAGGAGTTCTAATGTTAACAACAGAAGTTACTCTCAAGTTCCTTGTCATGAAATTGTATTTAATTGGAATAGGAAAATTCAAAGCTGCTCCTCAGCAATACAAGATGGTATTGTGAGGATGATTTCATTTTCTACCATACGTCAAAATTCACATGGCAAAAATCACATAGCAATCTCACTCATTTAATATGCACATAACTAGCCAACAGGAGAAATTCAAGTATAGTGGACAACATATATGCATATATGAAAAACATGAGAACAAAGATTTTATACTTTTTAACAGTTTCAGTGGGCAGGGTGACTGCACAGATAGCGGTTACAGCTTCCATTGAAGGGAACAAACCAAGGCTCAAAAGGGGTTGGAGAATGCAACATAAAAAGGACACCAGACACAAAGTTAACAATTAAACCAACAAACTTTTATTAAATAATGCAAAAAATATTCCCCAAAGTAGCAAACAAAGAGAATCAAAATAGACTGGAGACCCCGGCCAAAAAGAACAAAAGATGGGAAGACACTGGACCAACCTCGCAATGGGCCATTGCTCCCTGCGTCGTTCCCTAAATTACCTAAAAAGGGGAAACTAATGCTAGAACAAACAAAAGATATGAATAACTGAACTACCGGTAATCTCCAGCCCAAACTAACACAATAAACTAAAATAACAAAACTCCAGAACCTAAGTGTTCATGGAGGTTGGGAAACCCAAACCTGCTTGTGGAGAAAAAAAAGGTGAGATGAAAACTCCTCCCCACTCTCCCTGAGTGATGATTATGCTCAGGTGTGCAACAGGCAGAGGGAGGCGGGCAGAGGGAGAGGGAGAGGGAGAGGGAGAGAGAGAGAGAGAGAGAGAGAGAGAGAGAGAGAGAGAGAGAGAGAGAGAGAGAGAGAGAGAGAGAGAGAGAGAGAAAAAAAACAAGACAGACACAGAGGCACAATAACAAAAAGAGTATAATGGCTAACAAATAAATACACATACCTGCAAAAGACATTAATTGGTTTCTGGTCTACTGTTTCCTTCTATCTGCCCCTCTGCTCCTAAACATTAAATAACAGAATGTATTTATTTATTTACATTGCACAGAAACAGCGCGGAAATGGCGCAAAAAGAAAAAGAGTTAACAAAACATTGTTAAAACTTACATTTAACCTCAAAAACAGCATTGAACAGCTTAGTTAATATCATATTAGCTTTGAGGCACTAAATAGTGAAGGGTCACAACACAATTTTCAAAGAAAACAATAAAATAGAGCATCAGCCTTTTACACTCAACCTAACTCAGCAATACAAGACAGTATTGTGAGGAGGAGACAGAAGCTACGGAACTTAGGAGGTACAAAAGAGGCACAGTGAGCAACAACATCTCTGCCAGAAATAATAATAATAATAATAATAATAATAATAATAATAATGTATACTTTATTAATCCCACAAGGGGAAATTACAATTTACACTCTGTTGTTATTACACACAGGCCTGAATTACACACACATGCTCAGTACATGCACTAAATGGAGAGATGTCAGAGTGAGGGGTCTGCCCATGGAAAGGTGTCCCGAGCTGGCAGGGGTTCGATGCCTTTCTCAAGAGCACCTTGGCAGTGCCCGGGGAGGTGAACTAGCACCTCTCCAGCTACCAGTCCACCACCATACTTTGGTCCGTATGTGGACTTGAACTAGCGACCGTCCGGTTTCCACCCCAACTCCATACGGACTGAGTCAGGACAGGACTTCAATTGGTCACCTGACAACAGAGGCACTGTCTTCCCCTATGGCCGTGGGGGTTTAATCGTTGGATTTGTACACTGAATTGAGCCACTTCTTAGAAGTGAAATGGGAAATGAAAGAAGTGAATTTTCTTAGTTGTGAAAGTTGTTCTATTGATAGATTCTTGTTTTAAGTGTTTTCACCTAATACAGCTAAAAAAACGAAATCAAGCACAAAAGTATTGTTTTTATCTAAATTAATAGCATATCAACTTAAAAATAAATATATTCTCTTGTTATGCTGTTTATCTTACTTAGATTTTATAAAACCAATAATCTTTGAGTAAATCTAAATCAAGTGACTGCAAACCTTTTATATGCTACTTCAAAAGCTTAATTGGGCCGCAACCAAAAGCAACCAAACACACAACCAAACACTGAGTCTTGCTGAGGGACCGATCCCTAAACATTAGTTTTTGGTTTGGTTCGAACTAACCTTTAGATAACCATAAACTAACATTCCCTAAACATTCTGTGTTAGTGGGGAAGTGTGTGTATGATGTGTGTGCATATGGCTGTGTGTGAATATGTGTATGTGTATGAATATGTTGTGTGTGTGCATGTATGTGTGTGTGTGTGTGTGTGTACGTGCGTTGTTTTAGACTTCTGTCTGTTGCAACTTCCCAGCCCTCCAGATTGTTGAGCTGTGGTTCGAAAGACAACAAATTGTTGGAAATTTAAGACAGAAAACGGCCTATGTCTTCATGTCCTGTGGTCCTATGACAAAGTCTAGGAATTTTGGCCTGGATACATGAAGAGGAGTGGGCCTGTGAGATGGTTAGAGTGGCAGCATTGGAATAAATGTCATATAAACGGTTTGCAAGATTGAATGGATCCTTTCTGGAGGGCTCCTAAGATGCCATAGTCTGGCTATCACTAGACCAAGCCAAGCTCAATAGATTTGAAATTGAGCATTGGTCTGGGGAGTCTGCTCTGTATTTTCTCTGCACAAGAGGTGTGGCCAACAGGCATAGTTAAAATGACTCAATTCAAGAAATCAGACCAACGATCAGGATGATGTAGAAGCGACAACAGGTTGCTGCGCTTTGGTAGCATTCGGTGGTCGCTATGTTTTTTTGTGATCAAAGTTTTTAATTCAGAAAAAAAATTTAAACATAACATTCACGAAAAGGCTACCGCATTGCCTTCAAGGACTCAGCAATTCTGTGCCAAGTCTCCAAAATCTTCCCCGTGGGCTGACCGAATGCATTTTGTAAGTCAGAAAAAGGGAACAAGCCAACTCACCTTTGTTCCCACTGTGGAGCTGTTATCGGCCTCCCACCAATAAGGAGTGCTGTATTATTGAATAATGGGGAAAAGGTGTGCCAGTTACAAGCTATATGGCAGTAGGTTTCAGCTAATCTCCAAGTTTTAACAAGATGAGACATAATGGAGCCAAAGCGTAGCTAGTATTGTTTATTGGAGATTAGAGATTGACAAAGAAAACGTCATGGAGTGACCAAGGCTCTGTCATAGCACTCTCTAAGATATGCTAGGAAACAGACACATCTGGACTAAACCAAGTGAGAAAGGGTCTTAACACAAAGGGCGAGAAATAATGTTTAAAGTTGGGAACTGAAAGGCCACCATCCTCTCTCCTCGTCTATAAAGTAGACATCTTAAGTCGTGGCCGCTTTCCTTTCCAGATAAATTTGCATACTGCTGATTGTAATTTACGGCAATAGCCAGCAAGAGGGGAGAGAGGTCGGTGGCCGCTATGTTGAATGTAAACAAGAAGCTATATTGTTGCTTCTCTATCGGCAATAGCACACCAGGTAGATAAACCAGTTTTGGATAATTAAATATGCGGGTTTCCAGACCAAGCTGCAGGGCGAAATCAAATCGCCGGCAGAGTTGTCTTGATTTGGTGGTTATATTTTGCTAGTATTACAGTCATTCTTTCTGTGAGAAGCTTGGCTATAGGTTTAATTGCAAACAGACTCATCAAGCTTTTATAATGATGTGAGACAAATTACTAAACTACACAGCAGGTTTACTTTCCTCTTAATGAAGCATCCTCACCTGCCAAGTGGAATAGTAATATGCCATGTGTTTATGAGTACATTTTGGTGGTTAATAATGTGTATTGAATCCCCTCAGGCTGGGCCCAGCAGCGACTCCCTTCCATGGACACAGACGACTTTAAGCCGATCCCCTCTAGTGCGGAGGAATCCTCCAACTCTTCAGAAGAGGAAGGCAACAATAAAAATGTAAGTAATGCTCAAGAGTAGAGAAAATGTAGGAAAGTTTAACCCAGATACAACTTTGAGCATTACTGGGCCTACTTTCTGAAATGTATTACTCCACCAAGGCCCAAAGTTGCAAATACTTTTATATTCAATTAAAACAAGACATGACTTTAGTACCACTGACTCTACATTGTCAAACCTTGGCATTAGTGAAAAAGAAGCACGACCTGACCCATTCCGTGCACTGTATTTGTTTTTTAAATGAATGATTGTCCGGGTAAAGCAAAATAAGTGATTTCTTACTAAACACACTCTACACAAAAATACTTGTTGATAAAGACTGTCAATTGTGTAGTAGCCTATTGAATTGTGGAGTTAGAATGGGGAGGATTATAGCTGCACAGGTCTGCTGGATATGGCAGCCTTTTTAGATCCATTGTAATCTGTGTGACAGTACAGTAGATAACCGCACAAGCAAGACACACTCAGTCTTTTTAAGGAACTTACATTTCTGCATCATTGGAGATGGTAAATTAAAATATTTGTGTTCATCAGGAAAAAAGGTTAATCCCATCTGTGGATGCAATTTGCAACAGCTTTTTATTAATTTTAATTTTATAATTCTTCCACATCTTATCTAAATTCACCACTCCGTTGGGTATTTGTCATTTTAACTAGAAAAGTTGATGATGAAATGAATAAACTATTTATTAGCGTTGCCATTTTGGTTTGATGAATCCACGCATTTTACAACATAAACCACATCCAAAATGGCTAAATGCACAGTTTGACTCAGTCATTTATTTTTGCAGGATGACAGTGGTCATTTTCAGGTGCAGCTTACCTATGATTCCCGTGAAGCGCGAGACCTCTCTGAGACGGGTAACCTGGTTCAGTTTCTGAAGGAAGCACAGAGTGGACAATGGTGAGTTCCAGTTGGCTTCACCAAGAACATAGGAAGTCCGCCAGCTTGTTGCTGCCTTCTCATTGTTTCCCTGGTTTGGTTTCCCTTGTTTAGTTGCAGCTCCCCCAACTTAGCACTATATTTGAAATCTCTGGCTAAGTGGGTCCCAGTGTACCAGCAAACACAGCACGTTTTTGAGCTTAGAAAGCTGAAAAGCTGACAGGTGATTCATAATCAAAACATTGACAGTAACAGGCACAGTAACATTAATCAAGGTGGACATTTTGGATACAATATTGTTCCAGAACTGACTAACAGGCGAGCACTCTCAGAACATATGAAGAAATGTACCATGAGCTTTAACTGAGCAGAAAGTGCATAAAGGGCTGTTAATTATTTTCATGTGATGCCTTTTCACGGGGATGAGATATGTCCTATGTATGAAATTGTAGTGAATCTGCTGATGGTCTGGATTGCGAGATACTTCTGAAATGTTAGACCCTACATTATGCCAGTCAAGAGCGGGGCCTGGGCAATTGTGAGTCCAGATCCTCTCAATTGGAAGGCCTTCGTGGCCAGATATTACCAAGAACTGATAAAGCCTGAATACCATACCACAGATTTTAGGCTGCACAGTAAATAACTTCCGAATAGGATCGATGGGCAAAGGCCTCTGCCAAGGGACACCGTACGCCTTGAGTGCTGATCTTAATTGAAGGTAAAAGAAACAAGAGGAACATGGTAGACAGAATGCATTTTGTAAGTCAGAAAAAGGTAACAAGCCAACCTCACCAAAAATTTCTTTTAGACAATAAACTCACCACTGTGGAGCTGTTATTGGCCTCCCACCAATCAGGGGTGCTGGGTTATTGAATAATGAGGAAAAGGTCTGCCAGTTACAAGCTAAATGGCAGTAGGTTTAAGCTAATATCTAAGTTTTGATAAGACTAACTTAATAACAGGTAACTAATGAGTCTATTATAATATTAGTTTGTGTACTAAAACCCCTAAACTATAAATAACAGTTAATTAAGGTGTATATTATATCATTAGTAATTGCAATATTAAGCCTGGACAAACTTTTAGTAACAGTTACCTTAGGACCCTTTTTTTTAAGGTGTCTATTTTACCATTAGTTAAAGCAGTAACAAGCCTTGACTAACTGCTAATAACAGTTAACTAAGGTGCCTATTTTACCATAGTTAATATACTAAAAAGCCTAAACTTTAGTTAACTACAGTTAACTAAAGTGTATATAATTTACAAATGTTGTTAATGTTAACTAAGGTATTGATTGATTCGTTTTTTAATGGTTTGTAAGATGCTATTTACATTAGTTATTACAGTAATAAGCATCACTTAACAGTTAATCATACAATATTAAACATTAGGTAAAGTTATCAAACGCCTCTTAATAACAAGTAAACACTTGATGTTAATTAGGTATTTCCTAATGTTACAGTGGTGGTTGATAAAAGGTGTTTGATAGCGTGTATGTCTTAAGGTCCACAGCAAAGCCATCTCATTATGAGAAAATTGTTTTTATTGTTTATATACGGGTTATGGTTTACATACTTTTGTCCACTATCTTTGTACATCCTTTGTACAACATATGACTTACTTTTGGTAGATGGTGAGATCAGTGAAAAGACTCTATAGTCTCCATGCAGAGGTTTGCTTCTTTCTTTGTCTTCATGTAGACATTAACTTAAAGCCAAACCTATATAAATTATTGTCCATGCTGTATAATTACTATATATTTCTTAACTTGTCACTTGATTAAGCATTACTAAACCATAACTAAACAGTTACTAATGCTCTTTGGTATCCTTATTGTAAAGTTGAGAAGATATGCACCTTGACTAACAATTAATGTATAACAATACTGAATAAGAATCACTAAATCATAACTAAACAGTTATTAATGCTCTTTGGTATCCTTATTGTAAAGTTGAGAACATATGCTCCTTACCTCTAACACTTAATTAATGTAAAACACAACTGAATAAGCATCACTAAATCATAACCAAAAAATGCTCTTTGTGAGCCTTATTGTAAAGTTGAAAACATAGACACCTTAACTAACACTTGATAAATGCATAAGAGTGCTGAATAAGCACTACTAAACAATGATTCATAATTTATTAATTCTCTTTGACTTTGACATTCTCACAGCTTTCAAACATTAGTGAAACATTCAACATCAACAACAACAATTGATTTCAACGTGAAATAAAATCTTCATGACAACCTTCTTTTATGAACACATATTCAAATTGTAAAAAAAATAATTTGATTCTGATTTTGAGTCAGTTTTCTTCTTTCTCTCCACGAAGAATCAAAGTGTGAGTCCTGTATAGAGATTACACTGGACATTTTCCCCCTCTTGTCATTTTCACTGGTATGTCTTCTGGATAGATTTCCTCTCTTGAAACCTAATAAACCAAATGGAATACATCAATTTATTTTATATGAATGCAAAATTAAAATTTTAATTCAATTAAATGTTATTAATTAATAACAAGAGGTATCTCATGACACTTTACAGATAGACTAGGTCTTGACCACACTATAATTTACAAGGACCCAACAATTCTAGTAATCCTGCCAAGAGCAAGCCATTAGTGCCACAGTGGCGAGGAAAAACTCCCTTTTAGGAAGAAACCTCGGACAGACCTTGGTAGGCAGTGTCTGACGGTGCCGGTTGGGGGTGTGAAGAATAGTGGCAAACAGTCACAATAAAAGATAATGGAACAGTGACTAGAAATAGTAGTTGTAATAGTTCATGGCATAGCAGGGCACTGCAGGGCATTAGAGGGCACAGCAGGACACAGCAGGGCACAGCAGGGCACAGCAGGGCACCGCAGAGCGTAGCAGCATGTAACAAGTCATAGCATGATGTAGCAGGACCACGGTGACATCTGCAACCATAATGTTGGTGCCATATTAATCCAGGAAACATGCTGGGCGAAAAAAGAACAAATGGACTCCGGGGAATGTTGTATACTCAAATCATAACAAAACATTAAAGGGCAGCTTTAATGGTACACACACTCAAGTGACAATCATGGTTATCCATTATCAATCATATCAATCATAGTGTAGCCAAGGAAGATGATCTTCATGGTTGGATAGTTTGTTCACTCTCGCCACAGAAATCAAATTAAATTAAAGGCCTAATAAAATATTAAATGAAATATAAAATGATTCTCCTTTGAACCTTCAGTCACATCCAATATACCGTAGTAACTGCGTTTCATGTAGCTAAACAGGCTCATTAGCCTGGTAATATTATCTGCAGGCTAATATGATGACATGCTAGCATTACTTGCACAACACTCATCTCCGTAAAACTCTTAAACGGCATATCATAAAGTGACTCAAAATACAAACAATATTTGCCCTCATTAGCCAGGTGATAAACAAGATAAACAGAAAACGTTTTGCTTGTCTGGCAGAGTATGAGCTACACACGTTCCCGCTGGTTGGATCCTTAATATTATTTTTATACTATATATTAATATTAATATTTGGGTCACTTAGAGCTAGCTTGGCTGTTAGACTAACTCTTAAATAAGTTATAATTAATACCTTAATTAACATCAACTAAGGGTTTACTTGTTATCAAGAGTTTAACATTTACTTAATGTTTAATATTGTATGATTAACTGTTAAGTGATGCTTATTGCCATAATAACAAATGTAAATAGCATTTTACAAACCATTAAACAATGACATACCTTATTTAACATTAACAACATTTGTTAATTTTGTTCCCCAAGTGAAGGAGTTTAAATACCTTGGGTTCTTGTTCGCGAGTGTGGGGACCATGGAGCAGAAGATTGGTCAGAGAATCGGAGCAGCGGGTGCGGTATTACATTCAGTTTATCGCACCGTCTATCTACCGGTCAGTGTTTGTTCCTATCCTCACCTATGGTCAGGGTCATGACCGAAAGAACGAGATCCAGGGTACAAGCCGCCAAAATGGGTTTCCTCAGGAGGGTGGCTGGCGTCTCCCTTAGAGATAGGGTGAGAAGCTCAGTCATCAACGAGGAGCTCAGAGTAGAACTGCTGCTCCTTCACGTCAAAAGGAGCCAGTTGAGGTGGTTCGGGCATCTGGTAAGGATGCCTCCTGGGCGCCTCCATAGGAAGGTGTTCCAGGCATGTCCAGCTGGGAGGACGCCTTGGGGAAGACCCAGGACTAGGTGGAGAGATTATATCTCCAACCTGGCCTGGGAACGCCTTGGGATTCCCCAGTCGGAGCTGGGTGATGTGGCTCGGGGAAGGGAAGTTTGGGGTTCCCTGCTGGAGCTGCTGCCCCCGCGACCCGATACTGGATAAGCTGATGAAGATGGATGGATGGAACATTTGTAAATGATAGTTAGACACTTTGTTATTTCCAGTTTAGACATTTTAGTACATTAACTAGTGTTACAATGGACACCTTAGTTAACTGTTATTAATAGTTATTCAAGGCTTGTTACTAATGGTAAAATAGGCTAATTGTTGGTTAAGGCTTGTTACTGCATTAACTAATGGTAAAATAGACACCTTAGTTAACTGTTATTAACAATTAGTCAAGACATCAACAAAGGGTAGATAGACGCCTTAGTTAACTGTTACTAAAACTGTTACTAATGTTGTTATGGTTTGGGTGTTTTGTCTTGTCTTATTGTGGTAGTCTGTTTTCCTGTCTTCATTTCTTAGCCTGGTTTTCTGTCATGTCTTGTGATTATTGTATGTTGTTAGGTTTGTTCTTGTCTTGTATATGTTCTGTTTCCTGTATTATTGTGGTAGTCTGTTTTTCTGTGTTTATTTTGTTAGCCTGGTTACTGATCAAAATGGCGGCGCGATTAGACGCAGCGGCTCACGGCTCTCCCTTTCAGTGTTTGTTTTTGTTGTTTTTTTGTTTGTTTTTGTACTTCTTTTTCGGCTATACAAAAGTCCACTACACCCGCCAAGACCTTTTGGACATCGGTGACCGGTGGCTTTTCGCGTGATTCTCATCACAAGCATAACATCCCAGTCGACATTGGATTGTTGTCGGGGCTAGGAGGCGTTGAAGACGCCGCAGGGAGCGGATGCAGAAACGCGGCCGCAGGGCCGGCGTCCTGCTGAGGCTAAGAAAACAACCACACAAGCCACCTCTTCCGAGCCTGTATCTCTCCAATGCCAGAGCGCTAACGCATAAAATGGACGACCTGGAATTACGAATCCGTGGAAATTGCTTTGTTCGTGACTGCTGTGTTTTGATTATCACCGAAACCTGGCTTCACCAGGGTATACCCAATGTTAGCATGCAGCTAGCAGGACACACACTACTACGTTGGGACAGGACTGAAAACTCCGGTAAGAGTAGGGGAGGAGGGCTCTGCATAATACGTACATGACAACTGGTGTAATAATTCAATAACATTTTATTTTATTTATAGTATCAATTCACAATAAGCGTTATCTCGAGACACTTTACAGATAAAGCAGGTCTAGACCACACTCCAGAATTTACAAGGACCCAACAGTTCTAGTAGTTTCCTCAAGAGCAAGCAACAGTGTGACAGTGGCGAGGAAAAACTTCCTTTTAGGCAGAAACCTCGGACAGACCCAGGCTCTTGGTAGGCGGTGTCTGACGACCGGTTGGGGTTAGAATGAAGAGTGGCAGTAACAGTCACATAAAAAAATAGTGGTTTGTAGTAGTTCTTTGTAGTAGTTCATGGCATAGCAGGCCACTGTGAGGCGTTACAAGGAACAGCAGGACGTAGCAGGGCACAGCAGAGTGTAGCAGGATGTAACATGGCATAGGCATGACGTGTAGCGGGACCATGGCGACAGCTGCTACCATGATTTTGGAGTCTCCCTGATCCAAGGAAACATGCTGGGTGAAAAAGAACATAAGGACTCTGGGGAATGACTCCCCGGAGCTAGGTTAGTAACAAGCATTTCCGGGACATGGATGCACACAAAATGGAAAGATAGAAAGATAGAGGAGAGAGGAACTCGGTGTGTCAAAGTAAGTCCCCCAGCAGTCTAAAACTATTAGCATAACTAAGAGAGACAGGGTAAAGACCGGATCCCATCCCTCTGTCTAGAGGAGATGGGAAGAGAGAGAGAGAGAGAGAGAGAGAATTCAATTTTATTTATATAGTGCTTAATCACAACAACAGTTATTTCTTTGCCTATGGCGGCGTAACTAATGGATGGTTCAGGGCTCTCCTGAGGTAGCCCTAACTATAAGCTTTATGAAAGAGGAAAGTCTTAAGTCTACTCTTAAATGTGGAGACAGTGTCTGCCTCCCGAACCCAAACTGGAACCTGGTTGCACAGGAGAGGAGCTTTGACTCCCATTCTACTTTTAGAGACTCTAGTAACCACAAGTAACTCTGCATTCTGGGAGCGCAGTGCTCTTGTAGGGTTGTAAGGCGCTATGAGCTCTTTAAGATAAGATGGTGCCTGACCATGAAGAGCTTTGTAGGTGAGAAGAAAGATTTTAAATTCTATTCTGGATTTTACAGGAAGCCAATGCAGAGAAGCTAAAACAGGAGAGATGTGATTTCTTTTCCTGTTAGTTTCATCCGGGTTGATTGATAGAAAGAATTGAGTATCATCTGCATAACAATGAAAGTTTATGGAGTGTTTCCTACGGAGGATTTATCGTTAACGTGAACAAACAGACCGATCTGATAAATAAGACTTAAACCAGCTAAGAGCAGTCCCTTTATCCATCCATCCATCAACATCCGCTTATCCGGTATCGGGTCGCGGGTGTAGTAGCTCCAGTAGGGGACCCCAAACTTCCCTTTCCCGAGCCACATCAACCAGCTCCGACTGGGGGATCCCGAGGCGTTCCCAGGCCAGGTTGGAGATATAATCTCTCCACCTAGTCCTGGGTCTTCCCCAAGGCCTCCTCCCAGCTGGACGTGCCTGGAGCACCTCTCTAGGGAGGCGCCCAGGAGGCATCCTTACCAGATGCCCGAACCACCTCAACTGGCTCCTTTCAACACGAAGGAGCAGCGGCTCTACTCCGAGCTCCTCTCGGATGACTGAGCTTCTCACCCTATCTCTAAGGGAGACGCCAGCCACCCTCCTGAGGAAACCCATTTCGGCCGCTTGTACCCTTGATCTCGTTCTTTCGGTCATGACCCAGCCTTCATGACCATAGGTGAGGGTAGGAACGAAAATTGCCCGGTAGATCGAAAGCTTTGCCTTCTGGCTCAGCTCTCTTTTCGTCACAACGGTGCAGTAAAATGAATGTAATACCGCACCAGCTGCTCCGATTCTCCGACCAATCTCACGCTCCATGGTCCCCTCACTCGCGAACAAGACCCCACGGTACTTAAACTCCTTCACTTGGGGTAAGGACTCACTCCCTACCCAAAGAAAGCACTCCATCGGTTTCCTGCTGAGAACCATGGCCTCAGATTTAGAGGTGCTGATCCTCATCCCAGCCGCTTCACACTCGGCTGCGAACCGATCCAGTGAGTGCTGGAGGTCACAGACCGATGACGCCATCAGGACCGCATCATCTGCAAAAAGCAGTGATGAGATCCCGAGCCCACAGAACTGCAACCCCTCCCCGCCCCGACTACGCCTCGATATCCTGTCCATAAATATTACAAACAGGATTGGTGACAAAGCGCAGCCCTGGCGGAGGCCAACCCTCACCTGGAACGACTTACTTACTGCCAAGAACCCGGACACAGCTCTCGCTTTGGTCATACAGAGATTGGATGGCCCTGAGAAGGGACCCCCTCACCCCATACTCCCGCAGCACCTCCCACAATTTCCCCCGGGGGACCTGGTCATACGCCTTCTCCAGATCCACAAAACACATGTAGACTGGTTGGGCATACTCCCAGGCCCCCTCCAAGATCCTTGCGAGAGTGAAGATCTGATCCGTTGTTCCACGGCCAGGACGGAACCACATTGTTCCTCTTCAATCCGAGGTTCAACTACTGGCCGAACCCTCCTTTCCAGCACCTTGGAGTAGACTTTACCAGGGAGGCTGAGAAGTGTGATACCCCTGTAATTGGCACACACCCTCTGGTCCCCCTTTTTGAATAGGGGAACCACTACCCCGGTCTGCCACTCCTTAGGCACCGTCCCAGAGTTCCACGCAATGTTGAAGAGGCTTGTCAACCAAGACATCCCCTCCACACCCAGAGCTTTCAGCATTTCTGGACAGATCTCATCAATCCCTGGGGCTTTGCCGCTGTGGAGTTGTTTGACTACCTCAGCGACTTCCACCAGGGAAATTGACAACAATCCCCCATCATCCTCCAGCTCTGCCTCTACCACAGAGGGCGTGTCAGCTGGATTTAGGAGTTCCTCAAAGTGCTCCTTCCACCGCTCTATTACCTCCCCAGTTGAGGTCAACAACGTCCCATCCTTACTGTATACAGCTTGGATGATTCCTCGCTTCCCCCTCCTAAGGTGGCGAACGGTTTTCCAGAAGCACCTTGGTGCCGACCGAAAGTCCTTCTCCATGTCTTCTCCGAACTTCTCCCACACCCGCTGCTTTGCCTCTGTCACGGCAGAGGCTGCAGCCCTTCGGGCCCATCGGTCCCTTGCAACTGCCTCCGGAGTCCTCCGGGATAACGTATCCCGGAAAGACTCCTTCTTCAGTCGGACGGCTTCCCTGACCACCGGGGTCCACCAGGGTGTTCGTGGGTTACCGCCCTTTGAGGCACCTAAGACCCTATGACCACAGCTCGCCGCCGCAGCTTCAGCAATGGAAGCTTTGAACATTGTCCACTCAGGTTCAATGCCCCCAGCCTCCACAGGGATGCCTGAAAAGCTCCGCCGGAGGTGTGAGTTGACAGACCTGGGTTTACCAGGTCTGTCCAGAGTCTTCCCCCACCCCCTGACCCAACTCACCACCAGATGGTGATCAGTTGACAGCTCTGCCCCTCTCTTCACCTGAGTGTCCAAAACATACGGCCTCAGATCAGATGAAACGATTATAAAATCGATCACTGACCTTTGGCTTAGGGTGCTCTGATACCACGTACACTTATGAGCATCCCTATGTTCGAACATGGTGTTTGTGATGGACAATCCATGACTAGCACAGAAGTCCAACAACAGACGACCACTCTGGCAGTCCCTTTAATGGCAATTAAATGTTCCAATCTCTGTAATAAGATATGATGGTCAATGGTATCAAATGCAGCACTAAGATCTAATAACACCAGTACAGAGATAAGTCCTTTGTCCGATGCAATTAGGAGGTCATTAGTAATTTTCACAAGTGCTGTCTCTGTGCTATGATAAACTCTAAATCCTGACTGATAATCCTGAAATAAACTGTTGCTATGCAGAAAGTCACACAGCTGTTTGGCGACTGCTTTCTCAAGAATCTTAGAGAGAAATGGAAGGTTGGATATAGGTCTATAGTTTGCTAAAACATCTGGATCAAGGTTGGGCTTTTTCAGAAGTGGTTTAATTACAGCTACTTTAAAGTGCTGTGGTACATATCCTGTTAATAAAGACAGATTGGTTATACCTAGTAGAGAAGTGTTTACTAAGGGTAACTTCTTTAAGTAGCCTAGTTGGGATGGGGTCTAAGAGACAGGTTGATGGTTTAGATGAAGAAATAACTGAATTAAATTGATAAAGATCAAGTGAAGCAAAGCAGTCTAAACATATATCTGGTTTTACAGCTCTTTCTGAGGTTCCTGAGTTGGAGATAAGTCAGTGCCAGTTAAAGGCAGGTCTTGGTGAATTTTGCTTCTAATAGTTATAATTTTATCATTGAAGAACCTCATAAAGTCGTTACTACTAAGAGCTATGGGAATACTTGGCTCAGTAGAGCTGTGACCTTCGGTCAGCCTGGCTACAGTGCTGAAAAGAAACCTGCGGTTGTTCCTATTTTCCTCTATTAATGACGAGTAGTACGCTGCTCTGGCACTACAGAGGGCTTTCCTATAAGTTTTAAGACTATCTTGCCAGATGAAACGAGAATTTCCCAGTTTGGTGGAACGCCAAATCTTCTCAAGTTTCTGTGATATTTGCTTTAATTTGCGAGTTTCAGTGTTATACCATGGAGCTAACCGTCTTGGTTTTATTATCTTCTTTTTTAGAGTGGCAACAGAGTTTAGTGTCATTCGCACCAAGCCTGCTGCACTATCAACAAAATGATCAATTTGGGAGGGACTAATAGCATAGGAGTCCTCCATTACTTTGTGACTTGGTAATTAATTAAATGCTAATGGAATTTCGTCCTTAAATTTAGCTACAGCACTATCAGATAGACATCTTGTATATAAGTTTTGGCCAAGTTTGGCGTGTAGTTCAGCAGTATAAACTCAAAAGTAATCAAACAGTGGTCAGATAGAAAGGGATTCTGTGGGAACACTATCAAATGTTCAATTTCAACACCATATACCAGAACAAGATCGAGGGTGTGGTTAAAACGGTGAGTCGGTTTATGAACACTTTGAGAGAAGCCAATAGAATCTAATAGAGAGATAAACACAGTACTAAGGCTATGATTCTCATCGTCCACATGAATATTAAAATCCCCTACAATAAGAACTTTGTCCATTTTTAGCATTAAATTTGATTAAAATTCTGCAAATTCAGATAAGAATTCAGAGTATGGACCAGGTGCTCGGTACACTATAACAAATAGAACTGGCTGCAGTGATTTCCAACTTGGGTGTGAAAGACTAATGTTGTGGAAGTTTCTGTACAGCGAGAGAGGAATTTCAGTGTGAGATGAGACCTTGTTGAGACAGAATAAAACAGGCTGCAAACTGGTTTAAAGGGATAAGGTATTCGGTGAAAAAGGTTTAATTGTTTTCTGCAGAGAACAATCAAAATGACAAGAACAGCTTTCACAATGTACAGTTACAGAGTGACAACAATTCTGTGCCCCAAACAGTATATGACAGTTCCTTATATCCCTGTTCATCCAGCAGAAACCAGGCCATGTTTGGAAAACACTCTAATCTTAAACAAAACACTTCATCTTCTCCCTCAGACTGTTGGAGCCAACATGTCCCTGTGCATTTGTCTATGTAGTGTGTCAAAAGTGACTGGGCCAGTCATTCTGTCCTTAGAAGACAGACACCTATCTTGTCTTTAGATTGGTGCCCGGCTCCAACCTAGAACCTTGGACATGGTAACCCCAGCATATCTTCGAGGCACTTTCCTGTGCATTTGTCCTTAGGGGAGAGATGCAGAGTCACAACATTTTTAGCTGTCCCTAGAACTGGAAGGACTTACTAGTAGGATATATTTTATGAGACATATATTTCAGCAGCACACTGGAGGATTTTACTTATTAATAGTAAAACTAATTAATCACTTAAGAAATGAACAATTATTGAAAATAAATCATTGTCTATGTAATTTTCCCATTACACTAAGAACAAAACTTTCAAATGAGTTATAATTTAGTTTAGGTTTAGAGCTGATTAGTAGACTAGAATCGAAGATAGCTGCAACTCCACCTCCTCGGCCTGTGCCTCGAGGAATGTGAGTATTAATATGACTTAGAGGGGTTGATTCATTTAGGCTAACATATCCTCCATCACCTAGCCAGGTTTCAGTAAGACAAAATAAATCAATATTAGAATCTGATATTAATTCATTTACTAGTACACCTTTAGAAGAGAGAGATCTGATGTTTAAGAGTCCACATTTAATTCTCCTATTCTTTTGCACTATTGCACTTGTGGTTTTAATTGTTATGAGGTTTTCATGCACAGCTCCTCTTCTGATTTAAATAATTTTAATGGTCGGGGAGCAGACATCGTCACCATGGGGGTTTTACTAGGTAACTCCTGGAATGGAGGAGCAGAGAAGTGTGTTAGACTGTGACTCTTCCTCCTGGTCCCAACTCTGGATTGTCAAGGATTAGGTCCACTAGGTTTCTAGAAATGAGAGCTGCTCCATCCCAAGTGGGATGAATGCCGTCTCTCCGAATCAGACCAGGTCTTCCCCAGAAAGACTGCCAGTGATCTACAAAGCCCACATCATTATCAGGACCCCACCTGATTTGGAGCCTGTGTATGACCCTAAATTGCATCTCCCTGGCTTTGTTGGTAAATAAGCGATCTGCAGGGCCTGACCAAACATCATCCCATTCATCGTCCAAGATAGTCTCCCCAAAGTCCACTTCCCAGAGAGATCTGAAGTGAACCGTACAGTCAATGGTTGAAATTGACAGGGCCTTGTAAAACCTGCTAATGATTTTTCTGGAGTTAGGCTTCAGGAGAGCCTTTTCCACAGCTGAGGAGGAAAACCCATTAGTATACGACCTGGTATTAGAAAGCCAGGTGGATTCCACGTCCTTGTCAAACCAGTGCCAGATATAGGTGCAGAGAGATGCTAACTGATAGCGTCTAAAATCCGGTACTGCCAAGCCCCCACCCTCAAGGGGACACTGTAGCGTAGTGAGTTTCAACCTGGCTCGCTTGTTCTTCCAGAGAAAGGAAGTCACAGAGGTATTTATAACAGGAAGTGATTTTCTTGTTAGCAGGGCTGGGATCATTTAGAAAAGGATACGGTAACCGGGGAAGTATAGCCATTCTGATAAGATTCACCCTGCCTAGGAAAGACAGTGGCAAAGCTGTCCATCGGGCTAGGTCTTCCTTAATCTTACGAATTGGCTTTATAGAGGCCTGAGAGAGAGAGGGTAATGTGTATGCCCAGGTAGACAAAACTGGATGGGAACCAGCGAAACGGGGCAGAGTCACACAGGGACCAAGATACATGAGAAGTGAGGTTCAGAGAGAGAGAGATTTTGTAACCTGAAAATCAGCCAAAGGAATAATTATGTCAACAAACTGTGTAATAGAGGACTCAGGACGTTCAGGTAAAGGAGGACATTGTCACAGTAGAGTGAGATTTTAGGACACATGGGACCCACTTTGATGCTTTTCACCAAAGGATCCGATCTAATGGCCTCCGCTAGGGGCTCCATGGCAAGGGCAAATAAAAGTGGCGAGGCTGGACAACCCTGCCTAGTGCCTTGTCCTACCAAGAACAGGAAAGACCTCAGGCCATTTGTAATAACATAGGCCCAAGGGGCAGCATATAAGAGAGATATTCACTTAATAAAGTTGTCCCCAAGGTTAAACTTTGAAAGAACACCCAGCATTCAATCCTAAGGCCTTCTCTGCGTCAAGGGAGATGACGAGAGATTTGGACCTTGACGTTGAACCATACTGTATGAGGTTCAATAGTCTCCTTACATTATTGTAAGTGTGAGTTACGACCCAATATGAACCCAGTTTGGTCCACTGACATTAAATCTGGGAGAACACCCTCAAGCCTCTTAGCCAGAATTTAGCCAATAATTTTTGGTCTACGTCCTGCAAGGCAATTGGCCTATACATCTGCAGGTTTCCTTTTCTTTAAAATTAGGGAAATGTTTGCATCCATCATAGTGTCGGGGAGAGCTCCAAAATCAAAGGAATAGGATAACATATTAAGAAGTGGGTCAGCCAACAGGTCACCAAAAGCTGTATAAAATTCAGGGGTCAGCCCATCAGGTCCCGGAGCCTTATTATTTTGTAAGCCACTGATAGCCTCTATCACTTCCTCGCAGGTAATAGGCCTATTCAGGCTTGTTGCCGAATTCATATATCCTATGCTTACTGAACAATATGGATTTCTGGGCCTCTTTAGATAGAAGAGTGTCCAGAGCTGCTGTGGCAGTGTCAATTTTGAGTCTCTGTCCTTCCAAAGGCTTAAGGTTAAATTCTCCCTGCAATTTTCTTAGTTGCTCCTCAAGAAGTTGTTGTTCTGCTCTCTGTTTTTTCTTAAGACTTACTGAAAATGATATACAGTTGTGCTCATAAGGTTACACACCCATGGCAAAATTTATGATTTCTTGGCCATTTTTTAGAGAATATGAATGATAACACAAAAACGTTTCTTTCACTCATGGTTAGTGGTTGGGTGAAGCTATTTATTGTCAAACAACTGTGTTTACTCTTTTTAAATCATAATGACAACAGAAACTACCCAAATGACACTGATCAAACATTTACATACCCCAGTTCTTAGTACCGTGTATTGCCCTCTTTAACATCAATGACAGCTTGAAATCTTTTGTGGTGGTTGTGGATGAGGCTCTTTATTTTCTCAGATGGTAAAGCTGCCCATTCTTCCTGGCAAAAAGCCTCCAGTTCCTGTAAATTCTTGGGTTGTCTTGCATAAACTGCATGTTTTAGATCTCCCCAGAGTGGCTCAATGAAATTGAGGTCAGGACACTGAGATGGCCACTCCAGAACCTTCACTTTATTCTGCTGTAGCCAATGACAGGTCGACTTGGCCTTGTGTTTTGGATTGTTGTCATGTGGGAATGTCCAAGTACGTCCCATGCACAACTTCAGGGCTGTTGAGTGCAAATTTTTCTCCAGTATTTTCTGATAACATTCATCTTGCCATCAATTTTGACCAAGTTTCCTGTGCCTTTTTAGCTCACACATCCCCAAAACATTAGCGAACCACCTCTGTTTCACAGTAGTAATTGTGTACCTTTCATCATAGGCCTTGTTGACTCCTCTTCAAATGTAACGTTTATGGTTGTGGCCAAAAAGTTCCATTTTGGTCTCATCACTTCAAATGATTTTGTTCCAGAAGTTTTGAGGTTTGTTTCTGTGCTGTTTGGCGTATTGTAAGCGGGAAACTTTGTGGTTTTTGCGTAGTAATGGCTTTCTTCTGGCGACTCGACCATGCAGCCCATCTTTGTTCAAGTGCCTTCTTATTGTGCATCTTGAAACAGCCACACCACATTTTTTCACAGAGTCCTGTATTTCAGCTGAAGTTATTTGTGGGTTTTTCTTTGCATCCCAAACAATTTCCCTGACAATTGTGGCTGTAAGTTTTGTTGGTCTACCTGACTGTGGTTTGGTTTCAACAGAATCCCTCAATTTCCACTTTTTAAATAGAGTTTGAACACTGCTGACTGGCATTCTCAATTCCTTCTATCTTTTTATATCCCTTTCCTGTTTTATACAGTTCAATTACTTTTTCCGGCAGATCCTTTGACAATTCTTTTGCTTTCCCCATGACTCAGAATCCAGAAATGTCAGTGCAGCACTCGATAAAAGATGCAAGGGTCTCTCAGGAGCCAAGAAACTCACTGACCTTTTATACACACACACTAATTACAAGCAAACAGATCACAGGTGAGGATGGTTACCTTTAGTAGCCATTCAAACGCGTTTGTGTCAACTTGTGTGCATGTTATCAGGCCAAAATCACAAGGGTATGTAAACTTTTGATCAGGGTCATTTTGTGTAGTTTACCCAACCATGAGTGAAAGAAAAGTGTTTGTGTTATCATTCATATTCTCTGAAAAATGGCCAAGAAATCATATATTCTGCCAGGGTATGTAAACTTATGAGCACAACTGTAGTGGAGCTTTGAATAACAGCCTTAGCAGTTTCCCAAATTAGACTAGGAGATACATCTGGGGTACTGTTCTCAGTCATGAAATAATGAAACTGTTCACTAAGATATGTTTTAAAAGTGGGATTTTTAAGTAGATGGTTTGGAAAGTGCCATTGTCTCCTAATGCATTGAGCTTGACTAAAAACACTGGCGAGTGATCACTAATAATTCTATTGCCAATAAAGCAAGAAATAATTCTCTGAAGGGCACATTTAGAAGTAAAATACTGCCTATTGGTGGGGTAAAGGGTCCTCCAAGTGTTTTATAAAATTTACATCCATGCATCAGCCGAGTAGGGATCAACCTTGCCCCATATTAGACTGTACAGTTTTACTAGATCTATTTAAGCACGGGTTTAGGCAGCAGTTAAAGTCACCAGCTATGACTGAAGACTCAACAATCCCCTCAGAGAACAGACAGAATACCTTAGTGCAGAAATCAGAGGAACAAACCGGTGGGGCATACACATTTAGATAAGAAACGGCTTCCCCAAAGAATGTCCGTTAATCATTACATATCTGCCGAATGCGTCAGCCCTAACTTCTACCTCTGTCAGAGGCAGAGATTTGTGGACTAGTATGGCTCTTTTTAACTTCAGATGTTCATTGTCATCTAGATGGATCTCTTGTAGCAATGCAATCAGTACTTTCTCTTTTTTTAAGTAATTAAGAATCTTTTTACGTTTAATGGGGCACTGAATCCCGTGGACATTCCAAGAGCATAATTTAATTGCCGCATTATCAACCATGATTCCACAATGTATGCAGAATAGATTTGCTGAGATACATGTGCAGTGTAAGACTCTGTACACCTTCTGACAAACACGTTAACATAATGTAATGGGAAAATTACATTTAACCAATGATTTTCATATTATTCATTCATAAGATCTCCAATGCCTCTCAGAGTATGACTTCTGTATCTTTACTCAGGTCTTCTCCTTGTAGGAGACAACTGAATTTGTTATGTCTCTGCATTTGTCCTCCAAGGACAAATGGCATAAAGTCTGACAGAAACAGTTGTCCGTGTTTATCATAGCAGGTCCCAGGTCGGGACCATAGCCTATCCAAAGAGACAAGATGTTCTTTTTCAGCTAAGATAGAATGACCGGTCAGAAAACTTGACGCACGGAGGGCAGATTCAGAAAGACGTAATAGATTCAACTGTCTGCCTGAGGTCCATTAATTGTTGTGTTTAACATTAGAATGTTTTCCAAACAAGGCATGGTTTCTGCTGGGGGAAGGGAAATATAAGGGACTGTATTTGCTGCGCAAGAGACACAGAACTGTGGTCACTCTGTAACTGTACATTGTGAAAGCTGTTCTTGTCATTTTGATTGTTCTCTGCAGAAAACAAACCTTTTCACCGAATACTTAAACCTTTAATTCAGTTTGCAGCCTGTCTTTATTTGTTTCAACAAGGTCTCTTCTTCAACGTAAATTCCTCCCTCACTGTTAGAAGGAACTTCCACAACAATAACTAACAATGTGGAGAATGCAATTTGGAGCCTAGCCGGGAACCGCAGGCCGTACTTGATGTCTGCAGCCCTGAGCGTCTGCTTGATGTTGGTAAAAAATGCTCTCCGCTTAGCAACCTCAGCAGTAAAATCATGGAAGATATGCGCCGCGTGTCCGTGGAAAGTGAGCGGACCCTTCTCCCTGGCCAGCTGAAGGATGCACTGTTTCACTCTGAAATGGTGCACCATACAATTATGGGTCTCGCAGGGGCATTTCTACCCAAGGCTGGACGGTCCAACACCTCTGGCCCGTCAGGAATCTCCATGCCCAGCGTCTCGGTAAAAAAAGTAAATCATAAATGCCGTCACCTGCGGCCCCTCCATGTACACCCATAACACATCCTAAACTCGAGGTCCTCTGATTTAGCCATTAGCATCTTGTTGCAATTAGCTAGTTGTTCACATGTGACCTCAAGCGCCGTAATCCTATTGTCGCAGTCTTGCAGGGAAGTTTCAACTTCAGTGAGACGTGTCCCAAAAGAGTTTATAGTAGACTGCAGGGTGCCAACTGAACCGCGGGTTTCAGCCATGAAACTTTCAATAAGTTTTACCAACTGCGAGAGTGACGGACCTCCTTTGTCGTCGTCATCGTCATGTGCGTGGGAAGGCTTTCTTGTTAGCATGTCAGTTTTGAGCTTGAGTTGGACATTCTGGACGAGTAGGACCCTTTCCGGACATATCGGCAGATGTCTTGGCTAGTCCGAACCCAAATAGGAGGAAGACAGCGGGCTAAACAGATGTTTAAAACAAAATGAATGGAAAGATATGTAGGAGCTGGCAACAGCGCGTCTACTCTCTACCCATGCTCGACATCGCCCAAAGACTCAATACCTAAGACAAAACATTTTACAATTAATCTTTCACAGAACTTGGTGGCTACAGAGTAATTTTTTAATGTTTCAATATGTAGCCAATCAAATACATTTTACTGCAACAGTGGCATTAAGCAGAAAGCCAGGTAACCCTCAACTTAAAACCAGAGATTATTTCTAATAAGCAAAATGTGAAATTATCACCAGCCATATATCAGGCAATTGGTGTGTATGGAGAAAAAAAGTAAACCATTGGCTACACTGTTGCATGTAGTTTAAGACCATGTTTATTGTTTCACAATCAACTATATCAACATTGTATGTTGATGCACTACTATATATTCTTATTATTTCATTTCAAGAAATGGGCCGTACAACTGGCCTCTTCATTAGAGATGAGCCGGATGCTCGGCTGAAACGTGGGGTTTGATCAGACATGGTGCTTGGTAGAATGCGACTTGCATTGCGTCTCTGCCTGTCGGAGATTTTTTATTTTTTATTTAAACCTCCCCCTCTCTCTCTCTCTCTCTCTCTCTCTCTCTCTCTCTCTCTCTCTCTGTCTGTCTCTCTCTTACTCACTCACACACATACCTGGTGTGGAAATAAAAAGATCATTCATATGGTTAACAGATACAGATAAGGCTGTACTCGCTCATCCCTACTCTCCATCATCCTCCTCCTGATCATTCTCTGCCTGTTCCTCTCTCTAAATCTGCAGCCTCCTCTTCCTCCCTGTCATCTTCATCTGCCTCCTCCTGATCCCTCTCTACCTCTGTCCCTCTCTCTGAATTTGCAGCCTCCACTTCATCCCTCACAGTCAATTCTTCCTTTCCCTCTTCTCTTTCACTTATTTCTTCATCTCCTTCTGTTGTCTTCTCCTGCTCTGACCCTCCTGGTGTTTCCAGTTTCCTGCCTTCTCCTTCTTCATTTCCCTCCTGTGCACAACACAGAATTTGAATACAAATGATCGGTTTCAGCACGCACTGTGTAGTGTGTTGTAATGTCACCGTCAACGCCACCGAAGCAGCGACCCTCTTAATGTTTTGAATTCAAACATGCCAGTTTGTAATATTTTGTATTATGCTGTTCTTGTCTTTACTAAAATCAAACTAATCAAAGGGCGGAATGCTCTTACAAATCACGAGGGAGTGATTTGACTTTTGGCTAACGTAAAAGACGCGCTGTTGTTGATGCTGACTCGCCTTTAGCATACATTACATTCATTAAAAATTTAACTTTCAATTAAACTTGTGTTTAAACTTCACCTGGGTGAACTGACTTCACTTTCAGAGGGTCTGGGGGGGGGGGAGCAGTTCAGTTGCTCTAGTCTTTTCCGGCTATTAGACACTCTCAAAAAATCTATTATGGAGTTCTACCTTCCAATATAAAACCAACTTTACCACGGTCTGTGACAGCTCGTCCTTGCTGGCTCCACAGATAGCTACAGACACGTGAGAAATGTGTTTTTGATGTGAGTGATCATATTTTGTTTGGGTTGCAAAAATCAAATACAAATTCAAGCAATTTCAAGCATTGTATCCAAAATTCAAGCACTTTTCAAACCTTGAAAACACCACATCAAAATTCAAGTATTTTCAAGGATTTCAAGCACCGTACAAACGCTGTTACTATTACGGTCTTTATTTTACATATCACGGTATAGGATATTAGTTTATTATCATATGTAGTCTATTAAAAGACACGCACATTTGTTTGTTTTCCTCACTCTCGTTTTCAAGCTGTACAGCCAATCAGATGAATTAGCTGGGTTTTGGTAAAAAAAATTATTTATTGGTATAAGAAAGAAAGAAAGTTTCCCAAACATTTTCGGCCCAGGTTGTTTGAAAGCATTTGTCGAACTTACTTCTCTGATTTATTCCAATTCTCTCCTTTATCATCCCATCAATAACATTGTTTGACCTTCTGCACTGGTTTTAAATGTAGCCCAACTCTGTGAATATTCCATCCATTTCCTGCTTAGAATTCATTATGTTTTCTTTCTTTGTATTTGTTTCAATCTCAGTGTATCACCTTCCATTCTCTACAAACTTGCCTGTTTGAATTCCAAGCTCCTGTACAGCTCTAATGATGCCATCCAGTCTTTTGTTAGTTCCATCCATAATCAACTGAATAAAGCATTTGAAGTTATCCTGCTGATTAAGGGGGGACCTTACTATACACACCAGAAAAAGTCTGCAAAATATTTTTAGCCTGTTCTGTATAAAAAAAACAGGGTGCCACAAATGTAGTATTGGAGCCAGATGCCCAGAGAACAGTGTCCAGCACAGCCCCAACTATACAAAGGAGACAGGATATTATTCCTCGCTTTTCAAAGGTATAGTGTTATGATTGGCAATGATATTCAATACAGGAAACAATGCACAACATTTTTATTTGTTCTTGTTTTTCCAGCCCCTCTGCTGTCAGGAGACAGGGTCGGGGTGGTGGTCCAGCACGGGGGGACAGAGTACACGCACTCTCCCCTATCCCTCACAGCTTACAGTTGCCTGGCTCTGACTAATCAAAAACATATGTGTAAAATAAAAAAACTGCATAAACTCTGCTACTTTGTGTTTATTTTAACACCTACATGTAGACCTAAGAGATTGCACTGCCTGTATATTACTATTTGAAGTATAGCATATATACTGTATGTCAAGGATGTATAAATCAAATAAACTTCAGCTGGAGTCCGATCTACTACGGCAACACTGTTGACCGCATCAGTGATCTCTTTCCATTCCGCCTTCTTTCTACAGCCTTCAATTCCAGTTTTTAGGCTGCCAAATCGTACACACAGTAGTGCAAATGAACACAAGGAGAAGTCAGGGTTTCAATTTCCACCTCTGAAAAGTGCCGCTTCTTAGATAACTCGCCATGTCTTAAATTATAGGGCCGAGGCTTCCAAACCGAGAATATATTGGGGCGTGATATTTAAGTTACTGTTGTTTCCAGACACTGCATTTATCAATGTATGACCATTCTTACACTTTAATTGGTGTGTGAACATTTCATGAATACCATGTGAAGCCTGTCGTAAGATGATTTCTGCGCTCATATCTGCGCTGGTTTCTACGTTAGGCTGATATTTACCAAATTATACTTTATAAGGGGATGATTTAGTAATTTTATAAAGGCATGCTAGCATGTACCAAGAGTTGATAAAAGTTGGAAATGTTGGAGTTGTAGATGTAGTAGGTCTGTCTGGCCTGTGTGTCAGAGGCCTATTAAAGCTGCATTGTTTGTTATGTTTTATTGACACTGCAGTCCTGTCTGTGCCTCCCCCTTCTCAAAATACCACAGTTTTTCCACATTTCCCCATGCTTATTTTTGTATATGATATAATAGGATTCATGATTCATGTATTTATGGATAAAACTGACTTGAATCTTTCTTGTTTTTTTTCTCAGATATCTTCAGCAATCTGTGTACAGCAGCGATCTCTGAATCGGGGGGGAAATGAAGCAAGTACCTGAGGAGAATTGTCTCAGGACAGTTCATTTCCTTGGACTACACTATGTTTTGTTAGATCATGATCATGATTTTTCAGCTGTAATTTCCTATACTGGTCTTTATATATCAAGAGCTATTCATTTTGTACTTGTAGGTCTTCATTTTGGACTACAAATATGGCCTGCTGTTATTTTTTAGCTGTAGTTTTTCACATTTGACACATTGAATCTTCTTCAGTGAAGCCTCTGGAAAAAGATGGAACATTAACATGCCAACGAACAGTGGGAAAGCCATGAAGGACATTTTATTTAAGGAAGGACCAGCTGTCTTCTGTAGAGAACTGAAGATTGTATGGATGTGGACACATCCAAAATTGGATGTAAACAATTTTTTTTGAAAATTCAATTCCTGAGTGGTTGGGCTGAATGCCTCAAAACTCAATTCTTATTTCTGACTTGGATAACCAATTAAGTAATTAATCATTTCCATGTGCTGGTTATATACAGGCCTTCGCAGGGTGCCCTGTTTTGCTGCTACAGTGAGCTGCAGAAAAACTCCTGCAGACAAGGTTTTGCCTCTGTGCCCACTTCAGCCACTTGAACCTTTCAGGTTCAAACTACAGACACTTCCCCACCCAGGTAGTGGAGAGCCCCCACATAATATCATTACACCACATCAGATCCCAATGTGTCGGTTTTCACACCCTGTAGACTTGCAAATCACCTGTATAAATTGTGTCATCAAGAAGTCCCCCGGCAGTCTAAACCTAAATCAGCATAACTAAGGGCTGGTCCGAGGCAAACCTGAGCCAGCCCTAAATATAAGCTTGTCAATTAGATAAGTTTTAAGCTTACTCTAATATGTGTCTGCCTCTTGAGCTGGTTCCACAGGAGATGAGCCTATGGCTTCTGTTCTACTTTTGGCGATGTGCTGCAGCATTCTGAATCAACTTGAGAGTCATAAGGGACCCATTGGATCAACCTAATAAGTAATTACAATAGTCCAGCCTCAACGTGACAAATGGATGGACTAGTATTTCTGCATCTTTTTAAGACAGGATGTGCCTTCATTTTTGCAATGTTACCCATGTCAAAAAAGGCAGTCATTATTAGTATGACTTATTTACGTTACGTAGAATTACGTCCTTGCGTTATACATACTTACTTACTGTACTCTTACTGTTTTATATACGTATATCTTTGTTAGAGGTCCTCTCATGCAGAGTATCAACAAGGACGTCATGTTTTGAAAGGTTAAGATTTTGTAGATGAATAGAAGAACTTTTATTGGAATCTAAGATGTAGTTCTCTTGATTGAGGTATCTTGACGTATTATGTTTTCTATAATGCATTTACCTATTTATATGTAGCAGACATAACAATATGGGGGATACAGGAATATAACACTGTGCATATTAACTGTGTCTAGACCAGCGAGCAACTTACTTTGTCTGTCTGCCCTCTGCAGCTTTGGTAGGGTAGCTTGTTTGTCTTACTGTGCATTCACACTGCCACCGACTTGAGCTGCAAAGAAGCTCTGGCCGCCCCACCAAGGACGCTTGTCAAAAAGTACAGGGAAGCTTTTGACGCTTTGGCCTCTCTGACGTGGCAGCGTTATTTGTTTGTTTGTGAGAAGCTCACGCAGCCACTGCATGGCCAATACACTGACACTAGAAGACTTTTATTAATTACATATACAACGACAGAATGTGTATTGTTAATTGGTTGCAGCGGTGTCTGTTAGCAGTTAGCTTGCTCGTTAACCGCTGAGCCGTAGCGACGTGCAGGCAGAGCGAGCAGCCGCCAGACTAATGTAGTGATCCGTGGAGGACGTCAATGTCAGGGACCGTTTAGAGACAATGTGGCCGGCAGCAAACGTTAACTGGTCCCTACGTTATATCATGAACGATAGGTAACCCAGCAACAGTGATTATGAGCTTGTCCTCAGAATAAATTTTTTGGTAAGAACGAAAATTTACATTGTATGTTTCTTCGGGATCAGCCAGCGCAAAGTACATCTATACTCCAATTGGTTGAACCGCTTCATAGCTCATTACCATAACCATACGTTCACACTGCCACCGACTTGAGCGTCTAAAGTTACGGAAGTCATTCATTTTCAATGGAAACTGTCTTTTCTCAGCTGCAAGGAGCGGCAAATCTGTCGGCGTCAATCAGAAAGTTGAAATTTTTCAACTTTATGGTAATGAGCTATGACGCAGTTCAGCGGCAAGCAGCGGATAATGCCAGCCGCCAATTGGAATATAGACGTCCTTTGCGCTGGCTGATCCCAGAGAAACATACGATGTAAATTTTCATTCCTACCAAAACATTAATTCTGAGGACATGCTCATAATCGCCGTTGCTGGGTTACCTATCGTTTATGATATAATTATTGTACATAGGGACCTGTTAATGTTACCTGCCAGCCACATCGTCTCTAAACGGTCCCTCACAGTGACGTCCTGCACGGATCACTACGTTAGTCTAGCGGCTGCTCGCTCTGCCTGCACGCCGCTACAGCTCAGTGGCTAACGAGCAAGCTAAATGCTCAAAGACACCGCTGCGACCAATTAACAATACAACTTCTGTCATTATACATGTAATTTATAAAAGGTGTCTAGTGTCAGCGAATTGACCGTGGCTGTGGTTGAACAGAGAACGCTGCCACGTCAGAGCGGCCAAAGCATCAAAAAGCTTCCCCGTACTTTTTGATAAGCGTCCTTGCCAGGGCGGCCAGAGCTTTTTTGCAGCACAAGTCGGAGGCAGTGTGTACGTACAGTAAAGTTGAAAAATTGAAAAGGAAAGGATCTGATTACCGGATTTACTAAATCCAAGCAATAGCTCAGCTTTGCAACAGCGTTATCAGATTATTGAGTCCTTTGAAGTCCATGGAAAGTTCTGACACCAGTGTTTTTGTTAGTGAGATGGTAGCTATTGTTACCAATTTGTGAGCTTCATCAGGCTGAAAAACAGCACAGTAAAGTTGGGGAACTGGCTATTTGCTGCAAGTGGTATTTTTTAGTAAAATGCTTTTCAAGCAAGCAGTACCTGGGCTCCGTTTTAACATCAGCTGTATGGGTTTTATCTTTTCAAAGAGTAAAATAGCAATGTATACTGAAGAAGTCTAATATTTCCTAATTTTGGGGGTAAATACCCATTGTTTATGTTTTATTGCTGTAAACCATTCCTCCTCAAAGGCTTTTTGGCATTTTATTGCATTTCTAATGATTGATTAAATTCAATGGACATTTTTCACTGAGAAATCCCAAACAAACCCACTGTATTTACTGATAGATGGCACGCCACACCACCAATGGTTGATTTACTCTGTAACTTATTGTAAATGGAAAGAAGAAATTAAAAGATATCAAAAGGCTAAATATTCATCTGATGATACAATGCCATAATGTAAGACATAGTTACTCTGTGAGAAAGCTACAATAACTGGGACATTTTAAAACAAGTCAGAGGTTAAGCATCCTGACTTTGATAAGCAATTAAAAAATGAATGGATGATGCATAGGTAGGTGGGTGAATGAATGCATGAATGTGTGGGTTGATGGATATATGATGGATAGATTAATGGTTGTTAGAAGAGTGGATGTATGGATGATTAGTGTGACTAATGTGGCTGGATGGATGTTGGATAATGGATGACCTATGAAAGGATAGGTAGGTGGGTGGATGGATAGTCCATAGATGGAGAGGTATATGGATGGAACAATGAAGCAGTGATGAATAGCTGCAGTAGATAGATGACTAATTAAATGGATGGATGCGTGGATAGATAATTAGATGTTGGAGATTGATAGATAAATACAGACACTGTAACTTACCATCTGTTACAGAAGGCAGAACTCTTTTAAGTCATAAACATAAATATTATTCTGGTTGTAAAGAAATACTCTCGTCCTGAATATGCTGTATATTTTGTTTATCCTATTCTAAATAAAAATATTGTATCTTTGTAAAAAAAAAAAACTATTGTACTGCATCATGCTGTAGTTCTTTTTCATTTTACCAAATTATTGAATGTATCAATTCTGTATATTGTACAATCTGTCGTAGTAATGTACATATTGATTTTTTGTGATAATATGCATTTACAATATGGATTTTGTCACCCTCTTCTTTGCATGTTGAAGTCAGTTATTGAAATATAAAAATGTACGCAATGCTGAGATTTGATACACAAAGGTGCTTGACTAAAAATAAAGACCTCATTTCATATAGACCGTGTTACATCCTGTTGAAAAAAGGAGTGTTACTCACAAAGCAGAAGACCGCAATCAATCAGCCATCTTTCACACTAAGACACTATACCCAAGTGGGCTAACCAGACAAAAAGATCAGTTAGTACACATAAAAGCAAAGCTTTATGAACAGGAAAAATAACTTGGAAGTAATCTTTGGTGGCTTTGTGTGAGCTTTTCGCATTTGCCTGTTCAGTATTTCACAGTTTGGAGGAACAGCAAAGTTGAAAATGACAATAACAAGGTTGAAACATCACAAAAACCTCAGAACAGGCCAAAATGCACGTTTCCTGCATGGAAATGTGTGTTTAACAGCTACTGTTAAGAAACTAATGTAAACCTGTTGAAATGACAGTAACAAGGTTGAAACATCACAAAAAGCTCAAAACAGGCAAAAACGCACATTTCCTGCATGGAGAGGTTTGTTTAACAGCTACTGTTAAGAAACTAAGGTAAACCTGTTGAAATGACAGTAACAAGGTTGAAACATCACAAAAAGCTCAGAACAGGCCAAAACGCACGTTTCCTGCATGTAGATGTGTGTTTAACAGCTACTGTTAAGAAACTAATGTAAACCTGTTGAAATGACAGTAACAAGGTTGAAACGTCACAAAAAGCTCAGAACAGGCCAAAACGCACTGTTCCTGCATGGAAATGTGTTTTTAACAGCTACTGTTAAGAAACTAATGTAAACCTGTTGAAATGACAGTAACAAGGTTGAAACGTCACAAAAAGCCCAGAACAGGCCAAAACGCACATTTCATGCATGGAGATGTTTGTTTAACAGCTACTGTTAAGAAACTAATGTAAACCTGTTGAAATGACAGTAACAAGGTTGAAACGTCACAAAAAGCTCAGAACAGGCCAAAACCCACTGTTCCTGCATGGAAATGTGTGTTTAACAGCTACTGTTAAGAAACTAATGTAAACCTGTTGAAATGACAGTAACAAGGTTGAAACATCACAAAAAGCTCAGAACAGGAAAAACGCACGTTTCCTGCATGGAAATGTGTGTTTAACAGCTACTTTTAAGAAACTAATGTAAACCTATTGAAATGACAGTAACAAGGTTGAAACATCACAAAAAGCTCAGAACAGGCCAAAACGTACTGTTACTGCATGGAAATAGGTGTTTAACAGCTACTTTTAAGAAACTAATGTAAATCTGTTGAAATGATAGTAACAAGGTTGAAACGTCACAAAAAGCTCAGAACAGGCCAAAACGTACTGTTCCTGCATGGAAATGTATTTTTAGGAGCTACTGGTAAGAAACTAATGTAAACCTGTTGAAATGACAGTAACAAGGCTGAAACATCACAAAAAGCTCAGAACAGGCCAAAACGCACTGTTCCTGCATGGAAATGTATTTTGAAGGAGCTACTGGTAAGAAACTAATGTAAACCTGTTGAAATGACAGTAACAAGGCTGAAACATCACAAAAAGCTCAGAACAGGCCAAAACGCACATTTCCTGCATGGAGATGTCTGTTTAACAGCAACTGTTAAGAAACTAATGTAAACCTGTTGAAATGACAGTAACAAGGTTGAAACGTCACAAAAAGCTCAGAACAGGCCAAAACGCACATTTCCTGCATGGAGATGTTTGTTTAACAGCTACTGTTAAGAAACTAATGTAAACCTGTTGAAATGACAGTAACAAGGTTGAAACGTCACAAAAAGCTCAGAACAGGCCAAAACGCACGTTTCCTGCATGGAGATGTGTGTTTAACAGCTACTGTTAAGAAACTAATGTAAACCTGTTGAAATGACAGTAACAAGGTTGAAACATCACAAAAAGCTCAGAACAGGCCAAAACGCACATTTCCTGCATGGAGATGTGTGTTTAACAGCTACTGTTAAGAAACTAATGTAAACCTGTTGAAATGACAGTAACAAGGTTGAAACGTCACAAAAGCTCAGAACAGGCCAAAACGCACATTTCCTGCATGGAGATGTGTGTTTAACAGCTACTGTTAAGAAACTAATGTAAACCTGTTGAAATGACAGTAACAAGGTTGAAACGTCACAAAAGCTCAGAACAGGCCAAAACGCACTTTCCTGCATGGAGATGTATGTTTAACAGCTACTGTTAAGAAACTAATGTAAACCTGTTGAAATGACAGTAACAAGGTTGAAACGTCACAAAAAGCTCAGAACAGGCCAAAACGCACTGTTCCTGCATGGAAATGTATTTTTAGGAGCTACTGGTAAGAAACTAATGTAAACCTGTTGAAATGACAGTAACAAGGTTGAAACGTCACAAAAAGCTCAGAACAGGCCAAAACGCACATTTCCTGCATGGAGATGTCTGTTTAACAGCTACTGTTAAGAAACTAATGTAAACCTGTTGAAATGACAGTAACAAGGTTGAAACGTCACAAAAAGCTCAGAACAGGCCAAAACGCACTGTTCCTGCATGGAAATGTATTTTTAGGAGCTACTGGTAAGAAACTAATGTAAACCTGTTGAAATGAATGTAACAAGGTTGAAACGTCACATAAAGCTCAGAACAGGCCAAAACGCAATGTTCCTGCATGGAAATGTGTGTTTAACAGCTACTGTTAAGAAACTAATGTAAACCTGTTGAAATGACAGTAACAAGGTTGAAACGTCACAAAAAGCTCATAACAGGCCAAAACGCACATTTCCTGCATGGAGATGTCTGTTTAACAGCTACTGTTAAGAAACTAATGTAAACCTGTTGAAATGACAGTAACAAGGTTGAAACGTCACAAAAAGCTCAGAACAGGCCAAAACGCACTTTTCCTGCATGGAAATGTGTGTTTAACAGCTACTGTTAAGAAACTAATGTAAACCTGTTGAAATGACAGTAACAAGGTTGAAACGTCACAAAAAGCTCAGAACAGGCCAAAACGCACATTTCCTGCATGGAGATGTGTGTTTAACAGCTACTGTTAAGAAACTAATGTAAACCTGTTGAAATGACAGTAACAAGGTTGAAACGTCACAAAAGCTCAGAACAGGCCAAAACGCACTGTTCCTGCATGGAAATGTGTGTTTAACAGCTACTGTTAAGAAACTAATGTAAACCTGTTGAAATGACAGTAACAAGGTTGAAACGTCACAAAAAGCTCAGAACAGGCCAAAACGCACATTTCCTGCATGGAGATGTGTGTTTAACAGCTACTGTTAAGAAACTAATGTAAACCTGTTGAAATGACAGTAACAAGGTTGAAACGTCACAAAAAGCTCAGAACAGGCCAAAACGCACGTTTCCTGCATGGAAATGTGTGTTTAACAGCTACTGTTAAGAAACTAATGTAAACCTATTGAAATGACAGTAACAAGGTTGAAACGTCACAAAAAGTTCAGAACAGGCCAAAACGCACATTTCATGCATGGAAATGTGTGTTTAACAGCTACTGTTAAGAAACTAATGTAAACCTGTTGAAATGACAGTAACAAGGTTGAAACGTCACAAAAAGCTCAGAACAGGCCAAAACGCACTGTTCCTGCATGGAAATGTTTGTTTAACAGCTACTGTTAAGAAACTAATGTAAACCTGTTGAAATGACAGTAACAAGGTTGAAACGTCACAAAAAGCTCAGAACAGGCCAAAATGCACGTTTCCTGCATGGAGATGTGTGTTTAACAGCTACTGTTAAGAAACTAATGTAAACCTGTTGAAATGACAGTAACAAGGTTGAAACGTCACAAAAAGCTCAGAACAGGCCAAAACGCACTGTTCCTGCATGGAAATGTGTGTTTAACAGCTACTGTTAAGAAACTAATGTAAACCTGTTGAAATGACAGTAACAAGGTTGAAACGTCACAAAAAGCTCAGAACAGGCCAAAACGCACTTTCCTGCATGGAGATGTGTGTTTAACAGCTACTGTTAAGAAACTAATGTAAACCTGTTGAAATGACAGTAACAAGGTTGAAACGTCACAAAAGCTCAGAACAGGCCAAAGCACGTTTCCTGCATGGAGATGTGTGTTTAACAGCTACTGTTAAGAAACTAATGTAAACCTGTTGAAATGACAGTAACAAGGTTGAAACGTCACAAAAAGCTCAGAACAGGCCAAAACGCACTTTTCCTGCATGGAAATGTGTGTTTAACAGCTACTGTTAAGAAACTAATGTAAACCTGTTGAAATGACAGTAACAAGGTTGAAACGTCACAAAAGCTCAGAACAGGCCAAAACGCACTGTTCCTGCATGGAGATGTGTGTTTAACAGCTACTGTTAAGAAACTAATGTAAACCTGTTGAAATGACAGTAACAAGGTTGAAACGTCACAAAAAGCTCAGAACAGGCCAAAACGCACGTTTCCTGCATGGAGATGTGTGTTTAACAGCTACTGTTAAGAAACTAATGTAAACCTGTTGAAATGACAGTAACAAGGTTGAAACGTCACAAAAAGCTCAGAACAGGCCAAAACGCACTGTTCCTGCATGGAAATGTGTGTTTAACAGCTACTGTTAAGAAACTAATGTAAACCTGTTGAAATGACAGTAACAAGGTTGAAACGTCACAAAAAGCTCAGAACAGGCCAAAACGCACATTTCCTGCATGGAGATGTGTGTTTAACAGCTACTGTTAAGAAACTAATGTAAACCTGTTGAAATGACAGTAACAAGGTTGAAACGTCACAAAAGCTCAGAACAGGCCAAAACGCACGTTTCCTGCATGGAGATGTGTGTTTAACAGCTACTGTTAAGAAACTAATGTAAACCTGTTGAAATGACAGTAACAAGGTTGAAACGTCACAAAAAGCTCAGAACAGGCCAAAACGCACGTTCCTGCATGGAAATGTGTGTTTAACAGCTACTGTTAAGAAACTAATGTAAACCTGTTGAAATGACAGTAACAAGGTTGAAACGTCACAAAAGCTCAGAACAGGCCAAAACGCACATTTCCTGCATGGAGATGTGTGTTTAACAGCTACTGTTAAGAAACTAATGTAAACCTGTTGAAATGACAGTAACAAGGTTGAAACGTCACAAAAAGCTCAGAACAGGCCAAAACGCACTGTTTCCTGCATGGAGATGTGTGTTTAACAGCTACTGTTAAGAAACTAATGTAAACCTGTTGAAATGACAGTAACAAGGTTGAAACGTCACAAAAAGCTCAGAACAGGCCAAAACGCACTTTCCTGCATGGAAATGTGTGTTTAACAGCTACTGTTAAGAAACTAATGTAAACCTGTTGAAATGACAGTAACAAGTTGAAACGTCACAAAAGCTCAGAACAGGCCAAAACGCACATTTCCTGCATGGAGATGTGTGTTTAACAGCTACTGTTAAGAAACTAATGTAAACCTGTTGAAATGACAGTAACAAGGTTGAAACGTCACAAAAGCTCAGAACAGGCCAAAACGCACTGTTCCTGCATGGAAATGTGTGTTTAACAGCTACTGTTAAGAAACTAATGTAAACCTGTTGAAATGACAGTAACAAGGTTGAAACGTCACAAAAGCTCAGAACAGGCCAAAACGCACTTTGCATGGAAATGTGTGTTTAACAGCTACTGTTAAGAAACTAATGTAAACCTGTTGAAATGACAGTAACAAGGTTGAAACGTCACAAAAGCTCAGAACAGGCCAAGCACATGTTCCTGCATGGAAATGTGTTTTTAACAGCTACTGTTAAGAAACTAATGTAAACCTGTTGAAATGACAGTAACAAGGTTGAAACGTCACAAAAAGCTCAGAACAGGCCAAAACGCAATGTTCCTGCATGGAAATGTGTGTTTAACAGCTACTGTTAAGAAACTAATGTAAACCTGTTGAAATGACAGTAACAAGGTTGAAACGTCACAAAAGCTCAGAACAGGCCAAAACGCACATTTCCTGCATGGAGATGTGTGTTTAACAGCTACTGTTAAGAAACTAATGTAAACCTGTTGAAATGACAGTAACAAGGTTGAAACGTCACAAAAGCTCAGAACAGGCCAAAACGCACTGTTCCTGCATGGAAATGTGTTTTTACAGCTACTGTTAAGAAACTAATGTAAACCTGTTGAAATGACAGTAACAAGGTTGAAACGTCACAAAAAGCTCAGAACAGGCCAAAACGCACTGTTCCTGCATGGAAATGTGTTTTAACAGCTACTGTTAAGAAACTAATGTAAACCTGTTGAAATGACAGTAACAAGGTTGAAACGTCACAAAAGCTCAGAACAGGCCAAAACGCACATTTCCTGCATGGAGATGTGTGTTTAACAGCTACTGTTAAGAAACTAATGTAAACCTGTTGAAATGACAGTAACAAGGTTGAAACGTCACAAAAGCTCAGAACAGGCCAAACGCACATTTCCTGCATGGAAATGTGTGTTTAACAGCTACTGTTAAGAAACTAATGTAAACCTGTTGAAATGACAGTAACAAGGTTGAAACGTCACAAAAAGCTCAGAACAGGCCAAAACGCACTGTTCCTGCATGGAAATGTATTTTTAGGAGCTACTGGTAAGAAACTAATGTAAACCTGTTGAAATGACAGTAACAAGGTTGAAACGTCACAAAAGCTCAGAACAGGCCAAAACGCACATTTCCTGCATGGAGATGTGTGTTTAACAGCTACTGTTAAGAAACTAATGTAAACCTGTTGAAATGACAGTAACAAGGTTGAAACGTCACAAAAACCTCAGAACAGGCCAAAATGCACATTTCCTGCATGGAGATGTTTGTTTAACAGCTACTGTTAAGAAACTAATGTAAACCTGTTGAAATGACAGTAACAAGGTTGAAACGTCACAAAAAGCTCAGAACAGGCCAAAACGCACGTTTCCTGCATGGAGATGTGTGTTTAACAGCTACTGTTAAGAAACTAATGTAAACCTGTTGAAATGACAGTAACAAGGTTGAAACATCACAAAAGCTCAGAACAGGCCAAAACGCACTGTTCCTGCATGGAAATGTATTTTTTAGGAGCTACTGGTAAGAAACTAATGTAAACCTGTTGAAATGACAGTAACAAGGTTGAAACGTCACAAAAAGCTCATAACAGGCCAAAATGCACATTTCCTGCATGGAGATGTCTGTTTAACAGCTACTGTTAAGAAACTAATGTAAACCTGTTGAAATGACAGTAACAAGGTTGAAACGTCACAAAAAGCTCAGAACAGGCCAAAACGCACATTTCCTGCATGGAGATGTGTTTAACAGCTACTGTTAAGAAACTAATGTAAACCTGTTGAAATGACAGTAACAAGGTTGAAACATCACAAAAGCTCAGAACAGGCCAAAACGCACTGTTCCTGCATGGAAATGTATTTTTAGGAGCTACTGTTAAGAAACTAATGTAAACCTGTTGAAATGACAGTAACAAGGTTGAAACGTCACAAAAAGCTCAGAACAGGCCAAAACGCACGTTTCCTGCATGGAGATGTGTGTTTAACAGCTACTGTTAAGAAACTAATGTAAACCTGTTGAAATGACAGTAACAAGGTTGAAACGTCACAAAAGCTCAGAACAGGCCAAAACGCACTTTTCCTGCATGGAAATGTGTGTTTAACAGCTACTGTTAAGAAACTAATGTAAACCTGTTGAAATGACAGTAACAAGGCTGAAACATCACAAAAAGCTCAGAACAGGCCAAAACGCACTGTTCCTGCATGGAAATGTATTTTAACAGCTACTGTTAAGAAACTAATGTAAACCTGTTGAAATGACAGTAACAAGGTTGAAACGTCACAAAAGCTCAGAACAGGCCAAACGCACATTTCCTGCATGAGATGTGTGTTTAACAGCTACTGTTAAGAAACTAATGTAAACCTGTTGAAATGACAGTAACAAGGTTGAAACGTCACAAAAAGCTCAGAACAGGCCAAAACGCACTGTTCCTGCATGGAAATGTGTGTTTAACAGCTACTGTTAAGAAACTAATGTAAACCTGTTGAAATGACAGTAACAAGGTTGAAACGTCACAAAAGCTCAGAACAGGCCAAAACGCACATTTCCTGCATGGAGATGTGTGTTTAACAGCTACTGTTAAGAAACTAATGTAAACCTGTTGAAATGACAGTAACAAGGTTGAAACGTCACAAAAAGCTCAGAACAGGCCAAACGCACTGTTCCTGCATGGAAATGTATGTTTAGGAGCTACTGTTAAAAACTAATGTAAACCTGTTGAAATGACAGTAACAAGGTTGAAACGTCACAAAAGCTCAGAACAGGCCAAAGCACATGTTCCTGCATGGAAATGTGTTTTTACAGCTACTGTTAAGAAACTAATGTAAACCTGTTGAAATGACAGTAACAAGGTTGAAACGTCACAAAAGCTCAGAACAGGCCAAAACGCACATTTCCTGCATGGAAATGTGTGTTTAACAGCTACTGTTAAGAAACTAATGTAAACCTGTTGAAATGACAGTAACAAGGTTGAAACGTCACAAAAAGCTCAGAACAGGCCAAAACGCACTGTTCCTGCATGGAAATGTGTGTTTAACAGCTACTGTTAAGAAACTAATGTAAACCTGTTGAAATGACAGTAACAAGGTTGAAACGTCACAAAAGCTCAGAACAGGCCAAAACGCACATTTCCTGCATGGAGATGTGTGTTTAACAGCTACTGTTAAGAAACTAATGTAAACCTGTTGAAATGACAGTAACAAGGTTGAAACGTCACAAAAAGCTCAGAACAGGCCAAAACGCACTTTCCTGCATGGAAATGTGTGTTTAACAGCTACTGTTAAGAAACTAATGTAAACCTGTTGAAATGACAGTAACAAGGTTGAAACGTCACAAAAGCTCAGAACAGGCCAAACGCACTGTTCCTGCATGGAAATGTGTGTTTAACAGCTACTGTTAAGAAACTAATGTAAACCTGTTGAAATGACAGTAACAAGGTTGAAACGTCACAAAAAGCTCAGAACAGGCCAAAATGCACATTTCCTGCATGGAAATGTGTGTTTAACAGCTACTGTTAAGAAACTAATGTAAACCTGTTGAAATGACAGTAACAAGGTTGAAACGTCACAAAAAGCTCAGAACAGGCCAAAACGCACTGTTCCTGCATGGAAATGTGTGTTTAACAGCTACTGTTAAGAAACTAATGTAAACCTGTTGAAATGACAGTAACAAGGTTGAAACGTCACAAAAAGCTCAGAACAGGCCAAAACGCACTTTCCTGCATGGAAATGTGTGTTTAACAGCTACTGTTAAGAAACTAATGTAAACCTGTTGAAATGACAGTAACAAGGTTGAAACGTCACAAAAGCTCAGAACAGGCCAAAACGCATTTCCTGCATGGAGATGTCTGTTTAACAGCTACTGTTAAGAAACTAATGTAAACCTGTTGAAATGACAGTAACAAGGTTGAAACGTCACAAAAAGCTCAGAACAGGCCAAAACGCACTGTTCCTGCATGGAAATGTATTTTTAGGAGCTACTGGTAAGAAACTAATGTAAACCTGTTGAAATGACAGTAACAAGGTTGAAACGTCACAAAAGCTCAGAACAGGCCAAAAAGCGCATTTTCCTGCATGGAAATGTGTGTTTAACAGCTACTGTTAAGAAACTAATGTAAACCTGTTGAAATGACAGTAACAAGGTTGAAACGTCACAAAAGCTCAGAACAGGCCAAAACGCACTGTTCCTGCATGGAGATGTCTGTTTAACAGCTACTGTTAAGAAACTAATGTAAACCTGTTGAAATGACAGTAACAAGGTTGAAACGTCACAAAAAGCTCAGAACAGGCCAAAACGCACTTTTCCTGCATGGAAATGTGTGTTTAACAGCTACTGTTAAGAAACTAATGTAAACCTGTTGAAATGACAGTAACAAGGCTGAAACATCACAAAAAGCTCAGAACAGGCCAAAACGCACTGTTCCTGCATGGAAATGTATTTTTAGGAGCTACTGGTAAGAAACTAATGTAAACCTGTTGAAATGACAGTAACAAGGTTGAAACGTCACAAAAACCTCAGAACAGGCCAAAATGCACATTTCCTGCATGGAGATGTTTGTTTAACAGCTACTGTTAAGAAACTAATGTAAACCTGTTGAAATGACAGTAACAAGGTTGAAACGTCACAAAAAGCTCAGAACAGGCCAAAACGGACATTTCCTGCATGGAGATGTTTGTTTAACAGCTACTGTTAAGAAACTAACGTAAACCTGTTGAAATGACCGTAACAAAGTTGAAACATCACAAAAAGCTCAGAACAGGCCAAAACGCACGTTTCCTGCATGTAGATGTGTGTTTAACAGCTACTGTTAAGAAACTAATGTAAACCTGTTGAAATGACAGTAACAAGGTTGAAACATCACAAAAAGCTCAGAACAGGCCAAAACGCACTGTTCCTGCATGGAAATGTATTTTTAGGAGCTACTGGTAAGAAACTAATGTAAACCTGTTGAAATGACAGTAACAAGGTTGAAACGTCACAAAAACGTCAGAACAGACCAAAATACACATTTCCTGCATGGAGATGTTTGTTTAACAGCTACTGTTAAGAAACTAATGTAAACCTGTTGAAATGACAGTAACAAGATTGAAACGTCACAAAAAGCTCAGAACAGGCCAAAACGGACATTTCCTGCATGGAGATGTTTGTTTAACAGCTACTGTTAAGAAACTAACGTAAACCTGTTGAAATGACAGTAACAAGGTTGAAACATCACAAAAAGCTCAGAACAGGCCAAAACGCCCTGTTCCTGCATGGAAATGTATTTTTAGGAGCTACTGGTAAGAAACTAATGTAAACCTGTTGAAATGACAGTAACAAGGTTGAAACGTCACAAAAACCTCAGAACAGACCAAAATGCACATTTCCTGCATGGAGATGTTTGTTTAACAGCTACTGTTAAGAAACTAATGTAAACCTGTTGAAATGACAGTAACAAGATTGAAACGTCACAAAAAGCTCAGAACAGGCCAAAACGTACTGTTCCTGCATGGAAATGTGTGTTTAACAGCTACTGTTAAGAAACTAATGTAAACCTGTTGAAATGACAGTAACAAGGTTGAAACGTCACAAAAAGCTCAGAACAGGCCAAAACGGACATTTCCTGCATGGAGATGTTTGTTTAACAGCTACTGTTAAGAAACTAACGTAAACCTGTTGAAATGACAGTAACAAGGTTGAAACATCACAAAAAGCTCAGAACAGGCCAAAACGCACGTTTCGCAAGCATAGATGTGTTTAAAGCTACTGTTAAGAAACTAATGTAAACCTGTTGAAATGACAGTAACAAGGTTGAAACGTCACAAAAGCTCAGAACAGGCCAAAACGCACTTTTCCTGCATGGAAGTATGTGTTTAACAGCTACTGTTAAGAAACTAATGTGTTGAAACCTGTTGAAACCAAAAGTAACAAGGCTGAAAACATCACAAAAACTCTCCAGAACAGGCCAAAACGCACTGTTCCTGCATGGAAATGTATTTTTAGGAGCTACTGGTAAGAAACTAATGTAAACCTGTTGAAATGACAGTAACAAGGTTGAAACGTCACAAAAACCTCAGAACAGGCCAAAATGCACATTTCCTGCATGGAGATGTCTGTTTAACAGCTACTGTTAAGAAACTAATGTAAACCTGTTGAAATGACAGTAACAAGGCTGAAACATCACAAAAAGCTCAGAACAGGCCAAAACGCACTGTTCATTTCATGCGGAAATGTATTTTTAGGAGCTACTGGTAAAAAGCCAATGTAAACCTGTTTGAAGCTGGCAGTAACAAATGGTTGAAACGTCACAAGCTCAGAACAGGCCGCCCGTTTTGTTTCCTGCATGGAGATGTCTGTTTAACAGCTACTGTTAAGAAACTAATGTAAACCTGTTGAAATGACAGTAACAAGGTTGAAACGTCACAAAAAGCTCAGAACAGGCCAAAACGCACTGTTCCTGCATGGAAATGTATTTTTAGGAGCTACTGGTAAGAAACTAATGTAAACCTGTTGAAATGAATGTAACAAGGTTGAAACGTCATAAAGCTCAGAACAGGCCAAAAGCTGCACAAGTGTTTCACTGCATGGGAAATGTGTGTTTAACAGCTACTGTTGAAACTAATGTAAACCTGTTGAAATGAAAGTAACAAGGAAGGGTTAAGAGCAATGACAAAAGCTCATAACAGGCCAAAACACATTTCCTGCATGGAGATGTCTGTTTAACAGCTACTGTTAAGAAACTAATGTAAACCTGTTGAAATGACAGTAACAATTTTGAAATGAGCATTGTCACAAAAAGCTCAGAACTTAAGCCAAAAGCACTTTTCAGTGCATGGAAATGCTAGTGTTTAACAGCTACTGTTAAGAAACTAATGTAAACCTGTTGAAATGACAGTAACAAAGTTGAAACATCACAAAAGCTCCAGAACAGGCCAAAACTGCTGTTTTGTTCTGCATGGAAAATCTATATTTCCAGGAGCTACATTGAAACTAATGTAAACCTGTTGAAGAATGACA
>JABXJD010001885.1:0-25000 GCA_013375575.1 Percina caprodes
TCTCGTTTTCAAGCTGTACAGCCAATCAGATGAATTAGCTGGGTTTTGGTAAAAAAATTATTTATTGGTATAAGAAAGAAAGAAAGTTTCCCAAACATTTTCGGCCCAGGTTGTTTGAAAGCATTTGTCGAACTTACTTCTCTGATTTATTCCAATTCTCTCCTCATCCCATCAATAACATTGTTTGACCTTCTGCACTGGTTTTAAATGTAGCCCAACTCTGTGAATATTCCATCCATTTCCTGCTTAGAATTCATTATGTTTTCTTTCTTTGTATTTGTTTCAATCTCAGTGTATCACCTTCCATTCTCTACAAACTTGCCTGTTTGAATTCCAAGCTCCTGTACAGCTCTAATGATGCCATCCAGTCTTTTGTTAGTTCCATCCATAATCAACTGAATAAAGCATTTGAAGTTATCCTGCTGATTAAGGGGGGACCTTACTATACACACCAGAAAAAGTCTGCAAAATATTTTTAGCCTGTTCTGTATAAAAAAAACAGGGTGCCACAAATGTAGTATTGGAGCCAGATGCCCAGAGAACAGTGTCCAGCACAGCCCCAACTATACAAAGGAGACAGGATATTATTCCTCGCTTTTCAAAGGTATAGTGTTATGATTGGCAATGATATTCAATACAGGAAACAATGCACAACATTTTTATTTGTTCTTGTTTTTCCAGCCCCTCTGCTGTCAGGAGACAGGGTCGGGGTGGTGGTCCAGCACGGGGGGACAGAGTACACGCACTCTCCCCTATCCCTCACAGCTTACAGTTGCCTGGCTCTGACTAATCAAAAACATATGTGTAAAATAAAAAAACTGCATAAACTCTGCTACTTTGTGTTTATTTTAACACCTACATGTAGACCTAAGAGATTGCACTGCCTGTATATTACTATTTGAAGTATAGCATATATACTGTATGTCAAGGATGTATAAATCAAATAAACTTCAGCTGGAGTCCGATCTACTACGGCAACACTGTTGACCGCATCAGTGATCTCTTTCCATTCCGCCTTCTTTCTACAGCCTTCAATTCCAGTTTTTAGGCTGCCAAATCGTACACACAGGTGCAAATGAACACAAGGAGAAGTCAGGGTTTCAATTTCCACCTCTGAAAAGTGCCGCTTCTTAGATAACTCGCCATGTCTTAAATTATAGGGCCGAGGCTTCCAAACCGAGAATATATTGGGGCGTGATATTTAAGTTACTGTTGTTTCCAGACACTGCATTTATCAATGTATGACCATTCTTACACTTTAATTGGTGTGTGAACATTTCATGAATACCATGTGAAGCCTGTCGTAAGATGATTTCTGCGCTCATATCTGCGCTGGTTTCTACGTTAGGCTGATATTTACCAAATTATACTTTATAAGGGGATGATTTAGTAATTTTATAAAGGCATGCTAGCATGTACCAAGAGTTGATAAAAGTTGGAAATGTTGGAGTTGTAGATGTAGTAGGTCTGTCTGGCCTGTGTGTCAGAGGCCTATTAAAGCTGCATTGTTTGTTATGTTTTATTGACACTGCAGTCCTGTCTGTGCCTCCCCCTTCTCAAAATACCACAGTTTTTCCACATTTCCCCATGCTTATTTTTGTATATGATATAATAGGATTCATGATTCATGTATTTATGGATAAAACTGACTTGAATCTTTCTTGTTTTTTTTCTCAGATATCTTCAGCAATCTGTGTACAGCAGCGATCTCTGAATGGGGAAATGAAGCAAGTACCTGAGGAGAATTGTCTCAGGACAGTTCATTTCCTTGGACTACACTATGTTTTGTTAGATCATGATCATGATTTTTCAGCTGTAATTTCCTATACTGGTCTTTATATATCAAGAGCTATTCATTTTGTACTTGTAGGTCTTCATTTTGGACTACAAATATGGCCTGCTGTTATTTTTTAGCTGTAGTTTTTCACATTTGACACATTGAATCTTCTTCAGTGAAGCCTCTGGAAAAAGATGGAACATTAACATGCCAACGAACAGTGGGAAAGCCATGAAGGACATTTTATTTAAGGAAGGACCAGCTGTCTTCTGTAGAGAACTGAAGATTGTATGGATGTGGACACATCCAAAATTGGATGTAAACAATTTTTTTTGAAAATTCAATTCCTGAGTGGTTGGGCTGAATGCCTCAAAACTCAATTCTTATTTCTGACTTGGATAACCAATTAAGTAATTAATCATTTCCATGTGCTGGTTATATACAGGCCTTCGCAGGGTGCCCTGTTTTGCTGCTACAGTGAGCTGCAGAAAAACTCCTGCAGACAAGGTTTTGCCTCTGTGCCCACTTCAGCCACTTGAACCTTTCAGGTTCAAACTACAGACACTTCCCCACCCAGGTAGTGGAGAGCCCCCACATAATATCATTACACCACATCAGATCCCAATGTGTCGGTTTTCACACCCTGTAGACTTGCAAATCACCTGTATAAATTGTGTCATCAAGAAGTCCCCCGGCAGTCTAAACCTAAATCAGCATAACTAAGGGCTGGTCCGAGGCAAACCTGAGCCAGCCCTAAATATAAGCTTGTCAATTAGATAAGTTTTAAGCTTACTCTAATATGTGTCTGCCTCTTGAGCTGGTTCCACAGGAGATGAGCCTATGGCTTCTGTTCTACTTTTGGCGATGTGCTGCAGCATTCTGAATCAACTTGAGAGTCATAAGGGACCCATTGGATCAACCTAATAAGTAATTACAATAGTCCAGCCTCAACGTGACAAATGGATGGACTAGTATTTCTGCATCTTTTTAAGACAGGATGTGCCTTCATTTTTGCAATGTTACCCATGTCAAAAAAGGCAGTCATTATTAGTATGACTTATTTACGTTACGTAGAATTACGTCCTTGCGTTATACATACTTACTTACTGTACTCTTACTGTTTTATATACGTATATCTTTGTTAGAGGTCCTCTCATGCAGAGTATCAACAAGGACGTCATGTTTTGAAAGGTTAAGATTTTGTAGATGAATAGAAGAACTTTTATTGGAATCTAAGATGTAGTTCTCTTGATTGAGGTATCTTGACGTATTATGTTTTCTATAATGCATTTACCTATTTATATGTAGCAGACATAACAATATGGGGGATACAGGAATATAACACTGTGCATATTAACTGTGTCTAGACCAGCGAGCAACTTACTTTGTCTGTCTGCCCTCTGCAGCTTTGGTAGGGTAGCTTGTTTGTCTTACTGTGCATTCACACTGCCACCGACTTGAGCTGCAAAGAAGCTCTGGCCGCCCCACCAAGGACGCTTGTCAAAAAGTACAGGGAAGCTTTTGACGCTTTGGCCTCTGACGTGGCAGCGTTATTTGTTTGTTTGTGAGAAGCTCACGCAGCCACTGCATGGCCAATACACTGACACTAGAAGACTTTTATTAATTACATATACAACGACAGAATGTGTATTGTTAATTGGTTGCAGCGGTGTCTGTTAGCAGTTAGCTTGCTCGTTAACCGCTGAGCCGTAGCGACGTGCAGGCAGAGCGAGCAGCCGCCAGACTAATGTAGTGATCCGTGGAGGACGTCAATGTCAGGGACCGTTTAGAGACAATGTGGCCGGCAGCAAACGTTAACTGGTCCCTACGTTATATCATGAACGATAGGTAACCCAGCAACAGTGATTATGAGCTTGTCCTCAGAATAAATTTTTTGGTAAGAACGAAAATTTACATTGTATGTTTCTTCGGGATCAGCCAGCGCAAAGTACATCTATACTCCAATTGGTTGAACCGCTTCATAGCTCATTACCATAACCATACGTTCACACTGCCACCGACTTGAGCGTCTAAAGTTACGGAAGTCATTCATTTTCAATGGAAACTGTCTTTTCTCAGCTGCAAGGAGCGGCAAATCTGTCGGCGTCAATCAGAAAGTTGAAATTTTTCAACTTTATGGTAATGAGCTATGACGCAGTTCAGCGGCAAGCAGCGGATAATGCCAGCCGCCAATTGGAATATAGACGTCCTTTGCGCTGGCTGATCCCAGAGAAACATACGATGTAAATTTTCATTCCTACCAAAACATTAATTCTGAGGACATGCTCATAATCGCCGTTGCTGGGTTACCTATCGTTTATGATATAATTATTGTACATAGGGACCTGTTAATGTTACCTGCCAGCCACATCGTCTCTAAACGGTCCCTCACAGTGACGTCCTGCACGGATCACTACGTTAGTCTAGCGGCTGCTCGCTCTGCCTGCACGCCGCTACAGCTCAGTGGCTAACGAGCAAGCTAAATGCTCAAAGACACCGCTGCGACCAATTAACAATACAACTTCTGTCATTATACATGTAATTTATAAAAGGTGTCTAGTGTCAGCGAATTGACCGTGGCTGTGGTTGAACAGAGAACGCTGCCACGTCAGAGCGGCCAAAGCATCAAAAAGCTTCCCGTATTTTTGATAAGCGTCCTTGCCAGGGCGGCCAGAGCTTTTGCAGCACAAGTCGGAGGCAGTGTGTACGTACAGTAAAGTTGAAAAATTGAAAAGGAAAGGATCTGATTACCGGATTTACTAAATCCAAGCAATAGCTCAGCTTTGCAACAGCGTTATCAGATTATTGAGTCCTTTGAAGTCCATGGAAAGTTCTGACACCAGTGTTTTTGTTAGTGAGATGGTAGCTATTGTTACCAATTTGTGAGCTTCATCAGGCTGAAAAACAGCACAGTAAAGTTGGGGAACTGGCTATTTGCTGCAAGTGGTATTTTTTAGTAAAATGCTTTTCAAGCAAGCAGTACCTGGGCTCCGTTTTAACATCAGCTGTATGGGTTTTATCTTTTCAAAGAGTAAAATAGCAATGTATACTGAAGAAGTCTAATATTTCCTAATTTTGGGGGTAAATACCCATTGTTTATGTTTTATTGCTGTAAACCATTCCTCCTCAAAGGCTTTTTGGCATTTTATTGCATTTCTAATGATTGATTAAATTCAATGGACATTTTTCACTGAGAAATCCCAAACAAACCCACTGTATTTACTGATAGATGGCACGCCACACCACCAATGGTTGATTTACTCTGTAACTTATTGTAAATGGAAAGAAGAAATTAAAAGATATCAAAAGGCTAAATATTCATCTGATGATACAATGCCATAATGTAAGACATAGTTACTCTGTGAGAAAGCTACAATAACTGGGACATTTTAAAACAAGTCAGAGGTTAAGCATCCTGACTTTGATAAGCAATTAAAAAATGAATGGATGATGCATAGGTAGGTGGGTGAATGAATGCATGAATGTGTGGGTTGATGGATATATGATGGATAGATTAATGGTTGTTAGAAGAGTGGATGTATGGATGATTAGTGTGACTAATGTGGCTGGATGGATGTTGGATAATGGATGACCTATGAAAGGATAGGTAGGTGGGTGGATGGATAGTCCATAGATGGAGAGGTATATGGATGGAACAATGAAGCAGTGATGAATAGCTGCAGTAGATAGATGACTAATTAAATGGATGGATGCGTGGATAGATAATTAGATGTTGGAGATTGATAGATAAATACAGACACTGTAACTTACCATCTGTTACAGAAGGCAGAACTCTTTTAAGTCATAAACATAAATATTATTCTGGTTGAAAGAAATACTCTCGTCCTGAATATGCTGTATATTTTGTTTAACAGCTATTCTAAATAAAAATAATGTAAACCTGTTGAAATGAAAACAATTGAAACTGCATCATGCTGTAGTTCTTTTCATTTTACCAAATTATTGAATGTATCAATTCTGTATATTGTACAATCTGTCGTAGTAATGTACATATTGATTTTTGTGATAATATGCATCACAACAGGATTTTGTCACCCTCTTCTTTGCATGTTGAAGTCAGTTATTGAAATATAAAAATGTACGCAATGCTGAGATTTGATACACAAAGGTGCTTGACTAAAAATAAAGACCTCATTTCCTGCATAGACCGTGTTACAGCTACTGTTAAGAAACTAATGTAAACCTGTTGAAATGACAGAAGACCGCAATCAATCAGCCATCTTTCACACTAAGACACTATACCCAAGTGGGCTGTGTGTTTAAAAGCTACTGTTAAGAAACTAATGTAAACCTGTTGAAATGAAAAACAACTTGAAACGTAAGCTCAGAACAGGCCAAAACGAGCTTTTCGCATGGAGATGTGTGTTTAACAGCTACTGTTAAGAAACTAATGTAAACCTGTTGAAATGACAGTAACAAGGTTGAAACGTCACAAAAAGCTCAGAACAGGCCAAAACGCACGTTTCCTGCATGGAGATGTGTGTTTAACAGCTACTGTTAAGAAACTAATGTAAACCTGTTGAAATGACAGTAACAAGGTTGAAACGTCACAAAAAGCTCAGAACAGGCCAAAACGCACGTTTCCTGCATGGAGATGTGTGTTTAACAGCTACTGTTAAGAAACTAATGTAAACCTGTTGAAATGACAGTAACAAGGTTGAAACGTCACAAAAGCTCAGAACAGGCCAAAACGCACGTTTCCTGCATGGAGATGTGTGTTTAACAGCTACTGTTAAGAAACTAATGTAAACCTGTTGAAATGACAGTAACAAGGTTGAAACGTCACAAAAAGCTCAGAACAGGCCAAAACGCACGTTTCCTGCATGGAGATGTGTGTTTAACAGCTACTGTTAAGAAACTAATGTAAACCTGTTGAAATGACAGTAACAAGGTTGAAACGTCACAAAAGCTCAGAACAGGCCAAAACGCACGTTTCCTGCATGGAGATGTGTGTTTAACAGCTACTGTTAAGAAACTAATGTAAACCTGTTGAAATGACAGTAACAAGGTTGAAACGTCACAAAAAGCTCAGAACAGGCCAAAACGCACGTTCCTGCATGGAGATGTGTGTTTAACAGCTACTGTTAAGAAACTAATGTAAACCTGTTGAAATGACAGTAACAAGGTTGAAACGTCACAAAAGCTCAGAACAGGCCAAAACGCACGTTTCCTGCATGGAGATGTGTGTTTAACAGCTACTGTTAAGAAACTAATGTAAACCTGTTGAAATGACAGTAACAAGGTTGAAACGTCACAAAAAGCTCAGAACAGGCCAAAACGCACGTTTCTGCATGGAGATGTGTGTTTAACAGCTACTGTTAAGAAACTAATGTAAACCTGTTGAAATGACAGTAACAAGGTTGAAACGTCACAAAAGCTCAGAACAGGCCAAAACGCACGTTTCCTGCATGGAGATGTGTGTTTAACAGCTACTGTTAAGAAACTAATGTAAACCTGTTGAAATGACAGTAACAAGGTTGAAACGTCACAAAAGCTCAGAACAGGCCAAAACGCACGTTTCCTGCATGGAGATGTGTGTTTAACAGCTACTGTTAAGAAACTAATGTAAACCTGTTGAAATGACAGTAACAAGGTTGAAACGTCACAAAAAGCTCAGAACAGGCCAAAACGCACGTTTCCTGCATGGAGATGTGTGTTTAACAGCTACTGTTAAGAAACTAATGTAAACCTGTTGAAATGACAGTAACAAGGTTGAAACGTCACAAAAGCTCAGAACAGGCCAAAACGCACGTTTCCTGCATGGAGATGTGTGTTTAACAGCTACTGTTAAGAAACTAATGTAAACCTGTTGAAATGACAGTAACAAGGTTGAAACGTCACAAAAGCTCAGAACAGGCCAAAACGCACGTTTCCTGCATGGAGATGTGTGTTTAACAGCTACTGTTAAGAAACTAATGTAAACCTGTTGAAATGACAGTAACAAGGTTGAAACGTCACAAAAGCTCAGAACAGGCCAAAACGCACGTTTCCTGCATGGAGATGTGTGTTTAACAGCTACTGTTAAGAAACTAATGTAAACCTGTTGAAATGACAGTAACAAGGTTGAAACGTCACAAAAGCTCAGAACAGGCCAAAACGCACGTTTCCTGCATGGAGATGTGTGTTTAACAGCTACTGTTAAGAAACTAATGTAAACCTGTTGAAATGACAGTAACAAGGTTGAAACGTCACAAAAGCTCAGAACAGGCCAAAACGCACGTTTCCTGCATGGAGATGTGTGTTTAACAGCTACTGTTAAGAAACTAATGTAAACCTGTTGAAATGACAGTAACAAGGTTGAAACGTCACAAAAGCTCAGAACAGGCCAAAACGCACGTTTCCTGCATGGAGATGTGTGTTTAACAGCTACTGTTAAGAAACTAATGTAAACCTGTTGAAATGACAGTAACAAGGTTGAAACGTCACAAAAGCTCAGAACAGGCCAAAACGCACGTTTCCTGCATGGAGATGTGTGTTTAACAGCTACTGTTAAGAAACTAATGTAAACCTGTTGAAATGACAGTAACAAGGTTGAAACGTCACAAAAGCTCAGAACAGGCCAAAACGCACGTTTCCTGCATGGAGATGTGTGTTTAACAGCTACTGTTAAGAAACTAATGTAAACCTGTTGAAATGACAGTAACAAGGTTGAAACGTCACAAAAGCTCAGAACAGGCCAAAACGCACGTTTCCTGCATGGAGATGTGTGTTTAACAGCTACTGTTAAGAAACTAATGTAAACCTGTTGAAATGACAGTAACAAGGTTGAAACGTCACAAAAGCTCAGAACAGGCCAAAACGCACGTTTCCTGCATGGAGATGTGTGTTTAACAGCTACTGTTAAGAAACTAATGTAAACCTGTTGAAATGACAGTAACAAGGTTGAAACGTCACAAAAGCTCAGAACAGGCCAAAACGCACGTTTCCTGCATGGAGATGTGTGTTTAACAGCTACTGTTAAGAAACTAATGTAAACCTGTTGAAATGACAGTAACAAGGTTGAAACGTCACAAAAGCTCAGAACAGGCCAAAACGCACGTTTCCTGCATGGAGATGTGTGTTTAACAGCTACTGTTAAGAAACTAATGTAAACCTGTTGAAATGACAGTAACAAGGTTGAAACGTCACAAAAAGCTCAGAACAGGCCAAAACGCACGTTTCCTGCATGGAGATGTGTGTTTAACAGCTACTGTTAAGAAACTAATGTAAACCTGTTGAAATGACAGTAACAAGGTTGAAACGTCACAAAAGCTCAGAACAGGCCAAAACGCACGTTTCCTGCATGGAGATGTGTGTTTAACAGCTACTGTTAAGAAACTAATGTAAACCTGTTGAAATGACAGTAACAAGGTTGAAACGTCACAAAAGCTCAGAACAGGCCAAAACGCACGTTTCCTGCATGGAGATGTGTGTTTAACAGCTACTGTTAAGAAACTAATGTAAACCTGTTGAAATGACAGTAACAAGGTTGAAACGTCACAAAAAGCTCAGAACAGGCCAAAACGCACGTTTCCTGCATGGAGATGTGTGTTTAACAGCTACTGTTAAGAAACTAATGTAAACCTGTTGAAATGACAGTAACAAGGTTGAAACGTCACAAAAAGCTCAGAACAGGCCAAAACGCACGTTTCCTGCATGGAGATGTGTGTTTAACAGCTACTGTTAAGAAACTAATGTAAACCTGTTGAAATGACAGTAACAAGGTTGAAACGTCACAAAAAGCTCAGAACAGGCCAAAACGCACGTTTCCTGCATGGAGATGTGTGTTTAACAGCTACTGTTAAGAAACTAATGTAAACCTGTTGAAATGACAGTAACAAGGTTGAAACGTCACAAAAGCTCAGAACAGGCCAAAACGCACGTTTCCTGCATGGAGATGTGTGTTTAACAGCTACTGTTAAGAAACTAATGTAAACCTGTTGAAATGACAGTAACAAGGTTGAAACGTCACAAAAAGCTCAGAACAGGCCAAAACGCACGTTTCCTGCATGGAGATGTGTGTTTAACAGCTACTGTTAAGAAACTAATGTAAACCTGTTGAAATGACAGTAACAAGGTTGAAACGTCACAAAAGCTCAGAACAGGCCAAAACGCACGTTTCCTGCATGGAGATGTGTGTTTAACAGCTACTGTTAAGAAACTAATGTAAACCTGTTGAAATGACAGTAACAAGGTTGAAACGTCACAAAAGCTCAGAACAGGCCAAAACGCACGTTTCCTGCATGGAGATGTGTGTTTAACAGCTACTGTTAAGAAACTAATGTAAACCTGTTGAAATGACAGTAACAAGGTTGAAACGTCACAAAAAGCTCAGAACAGGCCAAAACGCACGTTTCCTGCATGGAGATGTGTGTTTAACAGCTACTGTTAAGAAACTAATGTAAACCTGTTGAAATGACAGTAACAAGGTTGAAACGTCACAAAAAGCTCAGAACAGGCCAAAACGCACGTTTCCTGCATGGAGATGTGTGTTTAACAGCTACTGTTAAGAAACTAATGTAAACCTGTTGAAATGACAGTAACAAGGTTGAAACGTCACAAAAGCTCAGAACAGGCCAAAACGCACGTTTCCTGCATGGAGATGTGTGTTTAACAGCTACTGTTAAGAAACTAATGTAAACCTGTTGAAATGACAGTAACAAGGTTGAAACGTCACAAAAAGCTCAGAACAGGCCAAAACGCACGTTTCCTGCATGGAGATGTGTGTTTAACAGCTACTGTTAAGAAACTAATGTAAACCTGTTGAAATGACAGTAACAAGGTTGAAACGTCACAAAAGCTCAGAACAGGCCAAAACGCACGTTTCCTGCATGGAGATGTGTGTTTAACAGCTACTGTTAAGAAACTAATGTAAACCTGTTGAAATGACAGTAACAAGGTTGAAACGTCACAAAAGCTCAGAACAGGCCAAAACGCACGTTTCCTGCATGGAGATGTGTGTTTAACAGCTACTGTTAAGAAACTAATGTAAACCTGTTGAAATGACAGTAACAAGGTTGAAACGTCACAAAAGCTCAGAACAGGCCAAAACGCACGTTTCCTGCATGGAGATGTGTGTTTAACAGCTACTGTTAAGAAACTAATGTAAACCTGTTGAAATGACAGTAACAAGGTTGAAACGTCACAAAAGCTCAGAACAGGCCAAAACGCACGTTTCCTGCATGGAGATGTGTGTTTAACAGCTACTGTTAAGAAACTAATGTAAACCTGTTGAAATGACAGTAACAAGGTTGAAACGTCACAAAAAGCTCAGAACAGGCCAAAACGCACGTTTCCTGCATGGAGATGTGTGTTTAACAGCTACTGTTAAGAAACTAATGTAAACCTGTTGAAATGACAGTAACAAGGTTGAAACGTCACAAAAGCTCAGAACAGGCCAAAACGCACGTTTCCTGCATGGAGATGTGTGTTTAACAGCTACTGTTAAGAAACTAATGTAAACCTGTTGAAATGACAGTAACAAGGTTGAAACGTCACAAAAAGCTCAGAACAGGCCAAAACGCACGTTTCCTGCATGGAGATGTGTGTTTAACAGCTACTGTTAAGAAACTAATGTAAACCTGTTGAAATGACAGTAACAAGGTTGAAACGTCACAAAAAGCTCAGAACAGGCCAAAACGCACGTTTCCTGCATGGAGATGTGTGTTTAACAGCTACTGTTAAGAAACTAATGTAAACCTGTTGAAATGACAGTAACAAGGTTGAAACGTCACAAAAGCTCAGAACAGGCCAAAACGCACGTTTCCTGCATGGAGATGTGTGTTTAACAGCTACTGTTAAGAAACTAATGTAAACCTGTTGAAATGACAGTAACAAGGTTGAAACGTCACAAAAGCTCAGAACAGGCCAAAACGCACGTTTCCTGCATGGAGATGTGTGTTTAACAGCTACTGTTAAGAAACTAATGTAAACCTGTTGAAATGACAGTAACAAGGTTGAAACGTCACAAAAAGCTCAGAACAGGCCAAAACGCACGTTTCCTGCATGGAGATGTGTGTTTAACAGCTACTGTTAAGAAACTAATGTAAACCTGTTGAAATGACAGTAACAAGGTTGAAACGTCACAAAAGCTCAGAACAGGCCAAAACGCACGTTTCCTGCATGGAGATGTGTGTTTAACAGCTACTGTTAAGAAACTAATGTAAACCTGTTGAAATGACAGTAACAAGGTTGAAACGTCACAAAAGCTCAGAACAGGCCAAAACGCACGTTTCCTGCATGGAGATGTGTGTTTAACAGCTACTGTTAAGAAACTAATGTAAACCTGTTGAAATGACAGTAACAAGGTTGAAACGTCACAAAAAGCTCAGAACAGGCCAAAACGCACGTTTCCTGCATGGAGATGTGTGTTTAACAGCTACTGTTAAGAAACTAATGTAAACCTGTTGAAATGACAGTAACAAGGTTGAAACGTCACAAAAAGCTCAGAACAGGCCAAAACGCACGTTTCCTGCATGGAGATGTGTGTTTAACAGCTACTGTTAAGAAACTAATGTAAACCTGTTGAAATGACAGTAACAAGGTTGAAACGTCACAAAAGCTCAGAACAGGCCAAAACGCACGTTTCCTGCATGGAGATGTGTGTTTAACAGCTACTGTTAAGAAACTAATGTAAACCTGTTGAAATGACAGTAACAAGGTTGAAACGTCACAAAAGCTCAGAACAGGCCAAAACGCACGTTTCCTGCATGGAGATGTGTGTTTAACAGCTACTGTTAAGAAACTAATGTAAACCTGTTGAAATGACAGTAACAAGGTTGAAACGTCACAAAAAGCTCAGAACAGGCCAAAACGCACGTTTCCTGCATGGAGATGTGTGTTTAACAGCTACTGTTAAGAAACTAATGTAAACCTGTTGAAATGACAGTAACAAGGTTGAAACGTCACAAAAGCTCAGAACAGGCCAAAACGCACGTTTCCTGCATGGAGATGTGTGTTTAACAGCTACTGTTAAGAAACTAATGTAAACCTGTTGAAATGACAGTAACAAGGTTGAAACGTCACAAAAAGCTCAGAACAGGCCAAAACGCACGTTTCCTGCATGGAGATGTGTGTTTAACAGCTACTGTTAAGAAACTAATGTAAACCTGTTGAAATGACAGTAACAAGGTTGAAACGTCACAAAAGCTCAGAACAGGCCAAAACGCACGTTTCCTGCATGGAGATGTGTGTTTAACAGCTACTGTTAAGAAACTAATGTAAACCTGTTGAAATGACAGTAACAAGGTTGAAACGTCACAAAAGCTCAGAACAGGCCAAAACGCACGTTTCCTGCATGGAGATGTGTGTTTAACAGCTACTGTTAAGAAACTAATGTAAACCTGTTGAAATGACAGTAACAAGGTTGAAACGTCACAAAAAGCTCAGAACAGGCCAAAACGCACGTTTCCTGCATGGAGATGTGTGTTTAACAGCTACTGTTAAGAAACTAATGTAAACCTGTTGAAATGACAGTAACAAGGTTGAAACGTCACAAAAAGCTCAGAACAGGCCAAAACGCACGTTTCCTGCATGGAGATGTGTGTTTAACAGCTACTGTTAAGAAACTAATGTAAACCTGTTGAAATGACAGTAACAAGGTTGAAACGTCACAAAAGCTCAGAACAGGCCAAAACGCACGTTTCCTGCATGGAGATGTGTGTTTAACAGCTACTGTTAAGAAACTAATGTAAACCTGTTGAAATGACAGTAACAAGGTTGAAACGTCACAAAAGCTCAGAACAGGCCAAAACGCACGTTTCCTGCATGGAGATGTGTGTTTAACAGCTACTGTTAAGAAACTAATGTAAACCTGTTGAAATGACAGTAACAAGGTTGAAACGTCACAAAAAGCTCAGAACAGGCCAAAACGCACGTTTCCTGCATGGAGATGTGTGTTTAACAGCTACTGTTAAGAAACTAATGTAAACCTGTTGAAATGACAGTAACAAGGTTGAAACGTCACAAAAGCTCAGAACAGGCCAAAACGCACGTTTCCTGCATGGAGATGTGTGTTTAACAGCTACTGTTAAGAAACTAATGTAAACCTGTTGAAATGACAGTAACAAGGTTGAAACGTCACAAAAAGCTCAGAACAGGCCAAAACGCACGTTTCCTGCATGGAGATGTGTGTTTAACAGCTACTGTTAAGAAACTAATGTAAACCTGTTGAAATGACAGTAACAAGGTTGAAACGTCACAAAAGCTCAGAACAGGCCAAAACGCACGTTTCCTGCATGGAGATGTGTGTTTAACAGCTACTGTTAAGAAACTAATGTAAACCTGTTGAAATGACAGTAACAAGGTTGAAACGTCACAAAAAGCTCAGAACAGGCCAAAACGCACGTTTCCTGCATGGAGATGTGTGTTTAACAGCTACTGTTAAGAAACTAATGTAAACCTGTTGAAATGACAGTAACAAGGTTGAAACGTCACAAAAGCTCAGAACAGGCCAAAACGCACGTTTCCTGCATGGAGATGTGTGTTTAACAGCTACTGTTAAGAAACTAATGTAAACCTGTTGAAATGACAGTAACAAGGTTGAAACGTCACAAAAAGCTCAGAACAGGCCAAAACGCACGTTTCCTGCATGGAGATGTGTGTTTAACAGCTACTGTTAAGAAACTAATGTAAACCTGTTGAAATGACAGTAACAAGGTTGAAACGTCACAAAAAGCTCAGAACAGGCCAAAACGCACGTTTCCTGCATGGAGATGTGTGTTTAACAGCTACTGTTAAGAAACTAATGTAAACCTGTTGAAATGACAGTAACAAGGTTGAAACGTCACAAAAGCTCAGAACAGGCCAAAACGCACGTTTCCTGCATGGAGATGTGTGTTTAACAGCTACTGTTAAGAAACTAATGTAAACCTGTTGAAATGACAGTAACAAGGTTGAAACGTCACAAAAAGCTCAGAACAGGCCAAAACGCACGTTTCCTGCATGGAGATGTGTGTTTAACAGCTACTGTTAAGAAACTAATGTAAACCTGTTGAAATGACAGTAACAAGGTTGAAACGTCACAAAAGCTCAGAACAGGCCAAAACGCACGTTTCCTGCATGGAGATGTGTGTTTAACAGCTACTGTTAAGAAACTAATGTAAACCTGTTGAAATGACAGTAACAAGGTTGAAACGTCACAAAAAGCTCAGAACAGGCCAAAACGCACGTTTCCTGCATGGAGATGTGTGTTTAACAGCTACTGTTAAGAAACTAATGTAAACCTGTTGAAATGACAGTAACAAGGTTGAAACGTCACAAAAGCTCAGAACAGGCCAAAACGCACGTTTCCTGCATGGAGATGTGTGTTTAACAGCTACTGTTAAGAAACTAATGTAAACCTGTTGAAATGACAGTAACAAGGTTGAAACGTCACAAAAAGCTCAGAACAGGCCAAAACGCACGTTTCCTGCATGGAGATGTGTGTTTAACAGCTACTGTTAAGAAACTAATGTAAACCTGTTGAAATGACAGTAACAAGGTTGAAACGTCACAAAAAGCTCAGAACAGGCCAAAACGCACGTTTCCTGCATGGAGATGTGTGTTTAACAGCTACTGTTAAGAAACTAATGTAAACCTGTTGAAATGACAGTAACAAGGTTGAAACGTCACAAAAAGCTCAGAACAGGCCAAAACGCACGTTTCCTGCATGGAGATGTGTGTTTAACAGCTACTGTTAAGAAACTAATGTAAACCTGTTGAAATGACAGTAACAAGGTTGAAACGTCACAAAAGCTCAGAACAGGCCAAAACGCACGTTTCCTGCATGGAGATGTGTGTTTAACAGCTACTGTTAAGAAACTAATGTAAACCTGTTGAAATGACAGTAACAAGGTTGAAACGTCACAAAAAGCTCAGAACAGGCCAAAACGCACGTTTCCTGCATGGAGATGTGTGTTTAACAGCTACTGTTAAGAAACTAATGTAAACCTGTTGAAATGACAGTAACAAGGTTGAAACGTCACAAAAGCTCAGAACAGGCCAAAACGCACGTTTCCTGCATGGAGATGTGTGTTTAACAGCTACTGTTAAGAAACTAATGTAAACCTGTTGAAATGACAGTAACAAGGTTGAAACGTCACAAAAGCTCAGAACAGGCCAAAACGCACGTTTCCTGCATGGAGATGTGTGTTTAACAGCTACTGTTAAGAAACTAATGTAAACCTGTTGAAATGACAGTAACAAGGTTGAAACGTCACAAAAGCTCAGAACAGGCCAAAACGCACGTTTCCTGCATGGAGATGTGTGTTTAACAGCTACTGTTAAGAAACTAATGTAAACCTGTTGAAATGACAGTAACAAGGTTGAAACGTCACAAAAGCTCAGAACAGGCCAAAACGCACGTTTCCTGCATGGAGATGTGTGTTTAACAGCTACTGTTAAGAAACTAATGTAAACCTGTTGAAATGACAGTAACAAGGTTGAAACGTCACAAAAGCTCAGAACAGGCCAAAACGCACGTTTCCTGCATGGAGATGTGTGTTTAACAGCTACTGTTAAGAAACTAATGTAAACCTGTTGAAATGACAGTAACAAGGTTGAAACGTCACAAAAGCTCAGAACAGGCCAAAACGCACGTTTCCTGCATGGAGATGTGTGTTTAACAGCTACTGTTAAGAAACTAATGTAAACCTGTTGAAATGACAGTAACAAGGTTGAAACGTCACAAAAGCTCAGAACAGGCCAAAACGCACGTTTCCTGCATGGAGATGTGTGTTTAACAGCTACTGTTAAGAAACTAATGTAAACCTGTTGAAATGACAGTAACAAGGTTGAAACGTCACAAAAGCTCAGAACAGGCCAAAACGCACGTTTCCTGCATGGAGATGTGTGTTTAACAGCTACTGTTAAGAAACTAATGTAAACCTGTTGAAATGACAGTAACAAGGTTGAAACGTCACAAAAAGCTCAGAACAGGCCAAAACGCACGTTTCCTGCATGGAGATGTGTGTTTAACAGCTACTGTTAAGAAACTAATGTAAACCTGTTGAAATGACAGTAACAAGGTTGAAACGTCACAAAAAGCTCAGAACAGGCCAAAACGCACGTTTCCTGCATGGAGATGTGTGTTTAACAGCTACTGTTAAGAAACTAATGTAAACCTGTTGAAATGACAGTAACAAGGTTGAAACGTCACAAAAGCTCAGAACAGGCCAAAACGCACGTTTCCTGCATGGAGATGTGTGTTTAACAGCTACTGTTAAGAAACTAATGTAAACCTGTTGAAATGACAGTAACAAGGTTGAAACGTCACAAAAGCTCAGAACAGGCCAAAACGCACGTTTCCTGCATGGAGATGTGTGTTTAACAGCTACTGTTAAGAAACTAATGTAAACCTGTTGAAATGACAGTAACAAGGTTGAAACGTCACAAAAGCTCAGAACAGGCCAAAACGCACGTTTCCTGCATGGAGATGTGTGTTTAACAGCTACTGTTAAGAAACTAATGTAAACCTGTTGAAATGACAGTAACAAGGTTGAAACGTCACAAAAGCTCAGAACAGGCCAAAACGCACGTTTCCTGCATGGAGATGTGTGTTTAACAGCTACTGTTAAGAAACTAATGTAAACCTGTTGAAATGACAGTAACAAGGTTGAAACGTCACAAAAGCTCAGAACAGGCCAAAACGCACGTTTCCTGCATGGAGATGTGTGTTTAACAGCTACTGTTAAGAAACTAATGTAAACCTGTTGAAATGACAGTAACAAGGTTGAAACGTCACAAAAAGCTCAGAACAGGCCAAAACGCACGTTTCCTGCATGGAGATGTGTGTTTAACAGCTACTGTTAAGAAACTAATGTAAACCTGTTGAAATGACAGTAACAAGGTTGAAACGTCACAAAAAGCTCAGAACAGGCCAAAACGCACGTTTCCTGCATGGAGATGTGTGTTTAACAGCTACTGTTAAGAAACTAATGTAAACCTGTTGAAATGACAGTAACAAGGTTGAAACGTCACAAAAGCTCAGAACAGGCCAAAACGCACGTTTCCTGCATGGAGATGTGTGTTTAACAGCTACTGTTAAGAAACTAATGTAAACCTGTTGAAATGACAGTAACAAGGTTGAAACGTCACAAAAAGCTCAGAACAGGCCAAAACGCACGTTTCCTGCATGGAGATGTGTGTTTAACAGCTACTGTTAAGAAACTAATGTAAACCTGTTGAAATGACAGTAACAAGGTTGAAACGTCACAAAAGCTCAGAACAGGCCAAAACGCACGTTTCCTGCATGGAGATGTGTGTTTAACAGCTACTGTTAAGAAACTAATGTAAACCTGTTGAAATGACAGTAACAAGGTTGAAACGTCACAAAAGCTCAGAACAGGCCAAAACGCACGTTTCCTGCATGGAGATGTGTGTTTAACAGCTACTGTTAAGAAACTAATGTAAACCTGTTGAAATGACAGTAACAAGGTTGAAACGTCACAAAAGCTCAGAACAGGCCAAAACGCACGTTTCCTGCATGGAGATGTGTGTTTAACAGCTACTGTTAAGAAACTAATGTAAACCTGTTGAAATGACAGTAACAAGGTTGAAACGTCACAAAAGCTCAGAACAGGCCAAAACGCACGTTTCCTGCATGGAGATGTGTGTTTAACAGCTACTGTTAAGAAACTAATGTAAACCTGTTGAAATGACAGTAACAAGGTTGAAACGTCACAAAAGCTCAGAACAGGCCAAAACGCACGTTTCCTGCATGGAGATGTGTGTTTAACAGCTACTGTTAAGAAACTAATGTAAACCTGTTGAAATGACAGTAACAAGGTTGAAACGTCACAAAAGCTCAGAACAGGCCAAAACGCACGTTTCCTGCATGGAGATGTGTGTTTAACAGCTACTGTTAAGAAACTAATGTAAACCTGTTGAAATGACAGTAACAAGGTTGAAACGTCACAAAAAGCTCAGAACAGGCCAAAACGCACGTTTCCTGCATGGAGATGTGTGTTTAACAGCTACTGTTAAGAAACTAATGTAAACCTGTTGAAATGACAGTAACAAGGTTGAAACGTCACAAAAAGCTCAGAACAGGCCAAAACGCACGTTTCCTGCATGGAGATGTGTGTTTAACAGCTACTGTTAAGAAACTAATGTAAACCTGTTGAAATGACAGTAACAAGGTTGAAACGTCACAAAAAGCTCAGAACAGGCCAAAACGCACGTTTCCTGCATGGAGATGTGTGTTTAACAGCTACTGTTAAGAAACTAATGTAAACCTGTTGAAATGACAGTAACAAGGTTGAAACGTCACAAAAGCTCAGAACAGGCCAAAACGCACGTTTCCTGCATGGAGATGTGTGTTTAACAGCTACTGTTAAGAAACTAATGTAAACCTGTTGAAATGACAGTAACAAGGTTGAAACGTCACAAAAGCTCAGAACAGGCCAAAACGCACGTTTCCTGCATGGAGATGTGTGTTTAACAGCTACTGTTAAGAAACTAATGTAAACCTGTTGAAATGACAGTAACAAGGTTGAAACGTCACAAAAAGCTCAGAACAGGCCAAAACGCACGTTTCCTGCATGGAGATGTGTGTTTAACAGCTACTGTTAAGAAACTAATGTAAACCTGTTGAAATGACAGTAACAAGGTTGAAACGTCACAAAAAGCTCAGAACAGGCCAAAACGCACGTTTCCTGCATGGAGATGTGTGTTTAACAGCTACTGTTAAGAAACTAATGTAAACCTGTTGAAATGACAGTAACAAGGTTGAAACGTCACAAAAGCTCAGAACAGGCCAAAACGCACGTTTCCTGCATGGAGATGTGTGTTTAACAGCTACTGTTAAGAAACTAATGTAAACCTGTTGAAATGACAGTAACAAGGTTGAAACGTCACAAAAGCTCAGAACAGGCCAAAACGCACGTTTCCTGCATGGAGATGTGTGTTTAACAGCTACTGTTAAGAAACTAATGTAAACCTGTTGAAATGACAGTAACAAGGTTGAAACGTCACAAAAAGCTCAGAACAGGCCAAAACGCACGTTTCCTGCATGGAGATGTGTGTTTAACAGCTACTGTTAAGAAACTAATGTAAACCTGTTGAAATGACAGTAACAAGGTTGAAACGTCACAAAAAGCTCAGAACAGGCCAAAACGCACGTTTCCTGCATGGAGATGTGTGTTTAACAGCTACTGTTAAGAAACTAATGTAAACCTGTTGAAATGACAGTAACAAGGTTGAAACGTCACAAAAGCTCAGAACAGGCCAAAACGCACGTTTCCTGCATGGAGATGTGTGTTTAACAGCTACTGTTAAGAAACTAATGTAAACCTGTTGAAATGACAGTAACAAGGTTGAAACGTCACAAAAGCTCAGAACAGGCCAAAACGCACGTTTCCTGCATGGAGATGTGTGTTTAACAGCTACTGTTAAGAAACTAATGTAAACCTGTTGAAATGACAGTAACAAGGTTGAAACGTCACAAAAGCTCAGAACAGGCCAAAACGCACGTTTCCTGCATGGAGATGTGTGTTTAACAGCTACTGTTAAGAAACTAATGTAAACCTGTTGAAATGACAGTAACAAGGTTGAAACGTCACAAAAAGCTCAGAACAGGCCAAAACGCACGTTTCCTGCATGGAGATGTGTGTTTAACAGCTACTGTTAAGAAACTAATGTAAACCTGTTGAAATGACAGTAACAAGGTTGAAACGTCACAAAAGCTCAGAACAGGCCAAAACGCACGTTTCCTGCATGGAGATGTGTGTTTAACAGCTACTGTTAAGAAACTAATGTAAACCTGTTGAAATGACAGTAACAAGGTTGAAACGTCACAAAAGCTCAGAACAGGCCAAAACGCACGTTTCCTGCATGGAGATGTGTGTTTAACAGCTACTGTTAAGAAACTAATGTAAACCTGTTGAAATGACAGTAACAAGGTTGAAACGTCACAAAAGCTCAGAACAGGCCAAAACGCACGTTTCCTGCATGGAGATGTGTGTTTAACAGCTACTGTTAAGAAACTAATGTAAACCTGTTGAAATGACAGTAACAAGGTTGAAACGTCACAAAAGCTCAGAACAGGCCAAAACGCACGTTTCCTGCATGGAGATGTGTGTTTAACAGCTACTGTTAAGAAACTAATGTAAACCTGTTGAAATGACAGTAACAAGGTTGAAACGTCACAAAAAGCTCAGAACAGGCCAAAACGCACGTTTCCTGCATGGAGATGTGTGTTTAACAGCTACTGTTAAGAAACTAATGTAAACCTGTTGAAATGACAGTAACAAGGTTGAAACGTCACAAAAAGCTCAGAACAGGCCAAAACGCACGTTTCCTGCATGGAGATGTGTGTTTAACAGCTACTGTTAAGAAACTAATGTAAACCTGTTGAAATGACAGTAACAAGGTTGAAACGTCACAAAAGCTCAGAACAGGCCAAAACGCACGTTTCCTGCATGGAGATGTGTGTTTAACAGCTACTGTTAAGAAACTAATGTAAACCTGTTGAAATGACAGTAACAAGGTTGAAACGTCACAAAAGCTCAGAACAGGCCAAAACGCACGTTTCCTGCATGGAGATGTGTGTTTAACAGCTACTGTTAAGAAACTAATGTAAACCTGTTGAAATGACAGTAACAAGGTTGAAACGTCACAAAAAGCTCAGAACAGGCCAAAACGCACGTTTCCTGCATGGAGATGTGTGTTTAACAGCTACTGTTAAGAAACTAATGTAAACCTGTTGAAATGACAGTAACAAGGTTGAAACGTCACAAAAAGCTCAGAACAGGCCAAAACGCACGTTTCCTGCATGGAGATGTGTGTTTAACAGCTACTGTTAAGAAACTAATGTAAACCTGTTGAAATGACAGTAACAAGGTTGAAACGTCACAAAAGCTCAGAACAGGCCAAAACGCACGTTTCCTGCATGGAGATGTGTGTTTAACAGCTACTGTTAAGAAACTAATGTAAACCTGTTGAAATGACAGTAACAAGGTTGAAACGTCACAAAAAGCTCAGAACAGGCCAAAACGCACGTTTCCTGCATGGAGATGTGTGTTTAACAGCTACTGTTAAGAAACTAATGTAAACCTGTTGAAATGACAGTAACAAGGTTGAAACGTCACAAAAAGCTCAGAACAGGCCAAAACGCACGTTTCCTGCATGGAGATGTGTGTTTAACAGCTACTGTTAAGAAACTAATGTAAACCTGTTGAAATGACAGTAACAAGGTTGAAACGTCACAAAAGCTCAGAACAGGCCAAAACGCACGTTTCCTGCATGGAGATGTGTGTTTAACAGCTACTGTTAAGAAACTAATGTAAACCTGTTGAAATGACAGTAACAAGGTTGAAACGTCACAAAAGCTCAGAACAGGCCAAAACGCACGTTTCCTGCATGGAGATGTGTGTTTAACAGCTACTGTTAAGAAACTAATGTAAACCTGTTGAAATGACAGTAACAAGGTTGAAACGTCACAAAAGCTCAGAACAGGCCAAAACGCACGTTTCCTGCATGGAGATGTGTGTTTAACAGCTACTGTTAAGAAACTAATGTAAACCTGTTGAAATGACAGTAACAAGGTTGAAACGTCACAAAAGCTCAGAACAGGCCAAAACGCACGTTTCCTGCATGGAGATGTGTGTTTAACAGCTACTGTTAAGAAACTAATGTAAACCTGTTGAAATGACAGTAACAAGGTTGAAACGTCACAAAAGCTCAGAACAGGCCAAAACGCACGTTTCCTGCATGGAGATGTGTGTTTAACAGCTACTGTTAAGAAACTAATGTAAACCTGTTGAAATGACAGTAACAAGGTTGAAACGTCACAAACAGCTCAGAACAGGCACGCACATTTCCTGCATGGAGATGTGTGTTTAACAGCTACTGAAAGCCTAATGACACCTACTGAAACGTCACAACAACTTGAAACGTCACACACTTGAAACGTCCTCACAAGACTAAAACGCTCAACACACTACTGAAACGCTCACACACTACTGAAACACTCTCAAACACACTTGAAACGCCTCACACACACTACTGAAACGCTACACATACAAGTGAAACGCTCTCACACACTACTGAAACCTCTCACACACACTACTGAAACGTCACAACACACTACTGAAACACTCTCACACACTGTTGAAACGCTCTCACACAAACTACTGAAATGTTCATACAGTACAAGGAAACGCTCACACACACTACTGAAACGCTCTCACACACTACTGAAACGCTCTCACACACACTACTGAAACGCTCTCACACACACTACTGAAACGCTCTCAAACACACTACTGAAACGTCTCACACACACTACTGAAACGCTCACACACTACTGAAACCTCACACACACTACTGAAACGCTCTCACACACACTACTGAAACGCTCTCACACACTACTGAAACACTCTCACACACACTACTGAAACGCTGTCATGACATACAAGTGAAACGCTCTCACACACACTACTGAAACACTCTCACACACACTACTGAAACGCTCATACACACTACTGAAACACTCTCACACACACTACTGAAACGCTCTCACACACACTACTGAAACACTCATACACACTACTGAAACGCTCTCACACATACAAGTGAAACACTCTAAACAAGAGAAATGCTCTTTACACACATTTTGCATAAACTACAAAAAGCTGTACAGGGCACAGGAAGTGCATGTGGTTTGCTCAGTTTGAAGTACTTTGACCCTTGCTTCAACCACAATGCACATTCATCTGATATTCTTCATTTTTCAAGTCCAAGCATACAGAACAGAACTTTGGCTTGCCCTTAAGGGTCAGATGTGAGCATGGTATGGAAAATATAAATATTGCCCGTTTTATGTGGAAAGAGGCTTGAACAGGCTTATTACAGGTGTATCAGTCCACAACCAAAGGATTGAGAGACTATGGGCAGAACTCAATAGAGTTGTATCTAGACACTTTATAAACATCTTTAACTTCACGGAGGAACAGGGTGTACTGGATTCATTGAATGAACTACATTTATTTTGTCTGCATTATGTTTATTTACCAAGAATTGAAAGTGCAGTAACATAATTCAATAATCAATGGAACAACCATGGCCTCTCCACACAAGGGGGGCAAACACTTCTCCAGTTGTGGCACGCAGGTGTCATTAATAATGCAGGAATCCATCCAGCTATCAACAGCAATGTTTTAACAACTTTAATTCACAGAATACACTGCACATGTAAAGAAAACAAACCTTAAAGGAGAATTCCGGTCTATTCCAACACTTAGCTCTGTTGTTTGTAAATGTGAAGGTCTGTCAGTAGAGAGAAACTAACCAATCGGTGCTGTCTACACCGTGTTATCCTCCTGCTAGAGTTAGCACCCAACATGCTTTAACAGGGCAAGTTATAAACCTGTTTTTAGCATCTGAATGCTGTAAAGTGAAAAGTTGCGTTAATTCAACTGTGTTTAGTTCCAGTTAGAGAGCTTAGGAATGTCTACAAACTACAACACAGAAAAGAGATAAAATAAAAATATGTAGACTATCAATTTAATGATTAAATAAGGTAGTGTCTCCAAAATTACCTCAATTATAACTTGTCTCCTGCTAGTTGTACTACAGCACTTACTTTTAGAAAAATAAGCATATGCTTATTTTTAAAATGTTTGTATCTCTTTTCTGTGTTGTAGTTTGTAGACGGTCCCTAAGCTCTCCAACTGCCTCTCAACAAAGGAACTAAACACAGCTGAATTAACAAAACTTTCATGCATTTCTTTCACATCTCCAGCTGTCAGATTCAATGCACATGGGTCGGCACTGTTAATGACATTTTGAACATGTTAACATGCTAAAAACAAGTTTATAACTTTTAAGCCTGTTGGTGCTAACTCTAATAGGAGGATAACACGGTGTAGACAGCACCGATTGGTTAGTTTCTCTCTACTGACAGACCTTCACATTTACAGACAACAGAGCTACGTGCTGGAATAGACCGAATTCTCTTTAAGGTTTGTTTTCTTCACATGTGCAGTGTATTTTGTAAATTAAAGTTGTTAAAACATTGCAAAACATTTTATGAAAAATAAATTAACATGATAAATATTTGTTCAAAGGAACAATTATATTCAAAGACAAAGAGAGACAGAGACTTAAACATGCAGAGGGAGCAATAGAGAGAATAAGACAAATAGACAGAAAGTGAGTCACAGAAACGGATACAGAGCATATGTTCAGCTTAATTGTTTGAATTTCAACTGTCGAAATTTGGTAAGAATATGAAAACATGAAAAA
>JABXJD010001885.1:30000-68822 GCA_013375575.1 Percina caprodes
CAAATTTTTGAACGGTAGTGTGTATATATATATATATATATATATATTATATGTCCCGTAGGGTGGCCATTCCTCCAGGCTGGACAGCCCGCTGCAGGCGCTGCCTTAATCGTGACACTCATTTTTCCTACTTTTGAGAAAATAACAAAAGGTCTGCCTTTTGACACATTACTTTATTAGTTAAGTACTTATTGGCTAAAAATGTGTGTCAAAAAGCTGGGTCAAAATAAGTAATTTCACTGGTTACATTTCCATCATGACCTATGAACAATTGCCACAACACATACTCACCAGTTGCACCACCAGGATGTCAATCAAGCTCAGCGACAGAGAACATAACATTAATGTCAGTTGTTGGACTGAAATTCTGAAAAGGACACATCCTATACATCTGAAACGGAAGTTGCTGTATTTTTACCCTTTATCTATCCAGATACAAACATTAAGAAAAGTTTTTGTATGATGTTTATTAGACCTATGTAATCTGAATTGGAAGGGCATGTTGTTATGAGCTGTATCTTGTACATTTATCATTAGCTATGTGGTATGTGTATGCACCTTTATGTAATCTGGTGAAAAATAAGATATTATATTCCTTTATTTGTCCCACAATGGGAAAATTCCAATGTTACAGCAGCAAAGTGGATAGAGGGAAAAACAGTATAAAAAACAGTAAGTTAGGAAAATAATGAAAACACTATGTACAAGGGACAAACAGTAACAATCCACAAACAACAGATAACACAAATTGTAGCAGCAGCAGTTGCACATGGGCAATAGATTGCACAGTAAATATGGAATGGTATTGCACAATAATTATTGCACATTGTTATATACAGTATATATTCGTTAATTATTATTTTAATTTTATTATTATGCCCAGAATTTTTACATATTCAAATTTAATATCAAACAGATATCTGTTTGCGTGTCCCTGTGTATGAAAAGTGTCTTTTATATAATGGCCACCCTAGTGTCCTGGTGGAAGCAGCATTAAAACATGAAATAAAACACAAAAACTCTCTCAAACAACAGTGTTAGAGAGGGCAGGACTTCAGAGTTGAGTGAAAAAATAAGAATGAACAAAAAGAGAATAAAAGTTTTAAAAAAAAAAAGAAAACTCAAAGGCTGGAGTAACGTAACAGGCAGCATGCAGCTTTGCGAACGCATACTACTTATCATCTTAATGTATATATGAAAGCATTTCACATGTATGTGTGAGAGCGTTTCAGTAGTGTGTGTGAGAGCGTTTCAGTAGTGTGTGTGAGAGTGTTTCAGTAGTGTGTATGAGAGCGTTTCAGTAGTGTGTATGAGAGCGTTTCAGTAGTGTGTGAGAGCGTTTCAGTAGTGTGTATGAGAGCGTTTCAGTAGTGTGTGTGAGAGCGTTTCAGTAGTGTGTGTGAGAGTGTTTCAGTAGTGTGTATGAGAGTGTTTCAGTAGTGTGTGTGAGAACGTTTCAGTAGTGTGAGAGCGTTTCAGTAGTGTGTATGAGAGCATTTCAGTAGTGTGTGTGAGCGTTTCACTTGTATGTATGAGAGCATTTCAGTAGTGTGTGTGAGCGAATAATCCTCTAGTTTTTATGAGAGTGTTTCAGTAGTGTGTATGAAAGCTTTCAGTAGTGTGTGTGAGAGCGTTTCAGTAGTGTGTATGAAAGCATCAGTAGTGTGTGTGAGCGAATAATCCTCAGTTTTGCATGTGAGAGTGTTTCAGTACTGTATGTAATGACATTTCAATGTGTTAGTGAGAGGTAATTTGAATAAAGTCCCTGACGGCTCCTGCATATTTAACAGCTACTGTTAAGAAACTAATGTAAACCTGTTGAAATGACAGTAACAAGGTTGAAACGTCACAACAAGCTCAGAACAGGCCAAAACGCACGTTTCCTGCATGGAGATGTGTGTTTAACAGCTACTGTTAAGAAACTAATGTAAACCTGTTGAAATGACAGTAACAAGGTTGAAACGTCACAAAAAGCTCAGAACAGGCCAAAACGCACGTTTCCTGCATGGAGATGTGTGTTTAACAGCTACTGTTAAGAAACTAATGTAAACCTGTTGAAATGACAGTAACAAGGTTGAAACGTCACAAAAAGCTCAGAACAGGCCAAAACGCACGTTTCCTGCATGGAGATGTGTGTTTAACAGCTACTGTTAAGAAACTAATGTAAACCTGTTGAAATGACAGTAACAAGGTTGAAACGTCACAAAAGCTCAGAACAGGCCAAAACGCACGTTCCTGCATGGAGATGTGTGTTTAACAGCTACTGTTAAGAAACTAATGTAAACCTGTTGAAATGACAGTAACAAGGTTGAAACGTCACAAAAAGCTCAGAACAGGCCAAAACGCACGTTTCCTGCATGGAGATGTGTGTTTAACAGCTACTGTTAAGAAACTAATGTAAACCTGTTGAAATGACAGTAACAAGGTTGAAACGTCACAAAAGCTCAGAACAGGCCAAAACGCACGTTTCCTGCATGGAGATGTGTGTTTAACAGCTACTGTTAAGAAACTAATGTAAACCTGTTGAAATGACAGTAACAAGGTTGAAACGTCACAAAAAGCTCAGAACAGGCCAAAACGCACGTTTCCTGCATGGAGATGTGTGTTTAACAGCTACTGTTAAGAAACTAATGTAAACCTGTTGAAATGACAGTAACAAGGTTGAAACGTCACAAAAAGCTCAGAACAGGCCAAAACGCACGTTTCCTGCATGGAGATGTGTGTTTAACAGCTACTGTTAAGAAACTAATGTAAACCTGTTGAAATGACAGTAACAAGGTTGAAACGTCACAAAAGCTCAGAACAGGCCAAAACGCACGTTTCCTGCATGGAGATGTGTGTTTAACAGCTACTGTTAAGAAACTAATGTAAACCTGTTGAAATGACAGTAACAAGGTTGAAACGTCACAAAAGCTCAGAACAGGCCAAAACGCACGTTTCCTGCATGGAGATGTGTGTTTAACAGCTACTGTTAAGAAACTAATGTAAACCTGTTGAAATGACAGTAACAAGGTTGAAACGTCACAAAAAGCTCAGAACAGGCCAAACGCACGTTTCCTGCATGGAGATGTGTGTTTAACAGCTACTGTTAAGAAACTAATGTAAACCTGTTGAAATGACAGTAACAAGGTTGAAACGTCACAAAAGCTCAGAACAGGCCAAAACGCACGTTCCTGCATGGAGATGTGTGTTTAACAGCTACTGTTAAGAAACTAATGTAAACCTGTTGAAATGACAGTAACAAGGTTGAAACGTCACAAAAGCTCAGAACAGGCCAAAACGCACGTTTCCTGCATGGAGATGTGTGTTTAACAGCTACTGTTAAGAAACTAATGTAAACCTGTTGAAATGACAGTAACAAGGTTGAAACGTCACAAAAGCTCAGAACAGGCCAAAACGCACGTTCCTGCATGGAGATGTGTGTTTAACAGCTACTGTTAAGAAACTAATGTAAACCTGTTGAAATGACAGTAACAAGGTTGAAACGTCACAAAAGCTCAGAACAGGCCAAAACGCACGTTTCCTGCATGGAGATGTGTGTTTAACAGCTACTGTTAAGAAACTAATGTAAACCTGTTGAAATGACAGTAACTAGGTTGAAACGTCACAAAAAGCTCAGAACAGGCCAAAACGCACTATTCCTGCATGGAGATGTGTGTTTAACAGCTACTGTTAAGAAACTAATGTAAACCTGTTGAAATGACAGTAACAAGGTTGAAACGTCACAAAAGCTCAGAACAGGCCAAAACGCACGTTTCCTGCATGGAGATGTGTGTTTAACAGCTACTGTTAAGAAACTAATGTAAACCTGTTGAAATGACAGTAACAAGGTTGAAACGTCACAAAAAGCTCAGAACAGGCCAAAACGCACGTTTCCTGCATGGAGATGTGTGTTTAACAGCTACTGTTAAGAAACTAATGTAAACCTGTTGAAATGACAGTAACAAGGTTGAAACGTCACAAAAGCTCAGAACAGGCCAAAACGCACGTTTCCTGCATGGAGATGTGTGTTTAACAGCTACTGTTAAGAAACTAATGTAAACCTGTTGAAATGACAGTAACAAGGTTGAAACGTCACAAAAGCTCAGAACAGGCCAAAACGCACGTTTCCTGCATGGAGATGTGTGTTTAACAGCTACTGTTAAGAAACTAATGTAAACCTGTTGAAATGACAGTAACAAGGTTGAAACGTCACAAAAAGCTCAGAACAGGCCAAAACGCACGTTTCCTGCATGGAGATGTGTGTTTAACAGCTACTGTTAAGAAACTAATGTAAACCTGTTGAAATGACAGTAACAAGGTTGAAACGTCACAAAAGCTCAGAACAGGCCAAAACGCACGTTTCCTGCATGGAGATGTGTGTTTAACAGCTACTGTTAAGAAACTAATGTAAACCTGTTGAAATGACAGTAACAAGGTTGAAACGTCACAAAAGCTCAGAACAGGCCAAAACGCACGTTTCCTGCATGGAGATGTGTGTTTAACAGCTACTGTTAAGAAACTAATGTAAACCTGTTGAAATGACAGTAACAAGGTTGAAACGTCACAAAAGCTCAGAACAGGCCAAAACGCACGTTTCCTGCATGGAGATGTGTGTTTAACAGCTACTGTTAAGAAACTAATGTAAACCTGTTGAAATGACAGTAACAAGGTTGAAACGTCACAAAAGCTCAGAACAGGCCAAAACGCACGTTTCCTGCATGGAGATGTGTGTTTAACAGCTACTGTTAAGAAACTAATGTAAACCTGTTGAAATGACAGTAACAAGGTTGAAACGTCACAAAAAGCTCAGAACAGGCCAAAACGCACGTTTCCTGCATGGAGATGTGTGTTTAACAGCTACTGTTAAGAAACTAATGTAAACCTGTTGAAATGACAGTAACAAGGTTGAAACGTCACAAAAGCTCAGAACAGGCCAAAACGCACGTTTCCTGCATGGAGATGTGTGTTTAACAGCTACTGTTAAGAAACTAATGTAAACCTGTTGAAATGACAGTAACAAGGTTGAAACGTCACAAAAGCTCAGAACAGGCCAAAACGCACGTTTCCTGCATGGAGATGTGTGTTTAACAGCTACTGTTAAGAAACTAATGTAAACCTGTTGAAATGACAGTAACAAGGTTGAAACGTCACAAAAGCTCAGAACAGGCCAAAACGCACGTTTCCTGCATGGAGATGTGTGTTTAACAGCTACTGTTAAGAAACTAATGTAAACCTGTTGAAATGACAGTAACAAGGTTGAAACGTCACAAAAGCTCAGAACAGGCCAAAACGCACGTTTCCTGCATGGAGATGTGTGTTTAACAGCTACTGTTAAGAAACTAATGTAAACCTGTTGAAATGACAGTAACAAGGTTGAAACGTCACAAAAAGCTCAGAACAGGCCAAAACGCACGTTTCCTGCATGGAGATGTGTGTTTAACAGCTACTGTTAAGAAACTAATGTAAACCTGTTGAAATGACAGTAACAAGGTTGAAACGTCACAAAAGCTCAGAACAGGCCAAAACGCACGTTTCCTGCATGGAGATGTGTGTTTAACAGCTACTGTTAAGAAACTAATGTAAACCTGTTGAAATGACAGTAACAAGGTTGAAACGTCACAAAAAGCTCAGAACAGGCCAAAACGCACGTTTCCTGCATGGAGATGTGTGTTTAACAGCTACTGTTAAGAAACTAATGTAAACCTGTTGAAATGACAGTAACAAGGTTGAAACGTCACAAAAGCTCAGAACAGGCCAAAACGCACGTTTCCTGCATGGAGATGTGTGTTTAACAGCTACTGTTAAGAAACTAATGTAAACCTGTTGAAATGACAGTAACAAGGTTGAAACGTCACAAAAGCTCAGAACAGGCCAAAACGCACGTTTCCTGCATGGAGATGTGTGTTTAACAGCTACTGTTAAGAAACTAATGTAAACCTGTTGAAATGACAGTAACAAGGTTGAAACGTCACAAAAAGCTCAGAACAGGCCAAAACGCACGTTTCCTGCATGGAGATGTGTGTTTAACAGCTACTGTTAAGAAACTAATGTAAACCTGTTGAAATGACAGTAACAAGGTTGAAACGTCACAAAAGCTCAGAACAGGCCAAAACGCACGTTTCCTGCATGGAGATGTGTGTTTAACAGCTACTGTTAAGAAACTAATGTAAACCTGTTGAAATGACAGTAACAAGGTTGAAACGTCACAAAAGCTCAGAACAGGCCAAAACGCACGTTTCCTGCATGGAGATGTGTGTTTAACAGCTACTGTTAAGAAACTAATGTAAACCTGTTGAAATGACAGTAACAAGGTTGAAACGTCACAAAAGCTCAGAACAGGCCAAAACGCACGTTTCCTGCATGGAGATGTGTGTTTAACAGCTACTGTTAAGAAACTAATGTAAACCTGTTGAAATGACAGTAACAAGGTTGAAACGTCACAAAAGCTCAGAACAGGCCAAAACGCACGTTTCCTGCATGGAGATGTGTGTTTAACAGCTACTGTTAAGAAACTAATGTAAACCTGTTGAAATGACAGTAACAAGGTTGAAACGTCACAAAAGCTCAGAACAGGCCAAAACGCACGTTTCCTGCATGGAGATGTGTGTTTAACAGCTACTGTTAAGAAACTAATGTAAACCTGTTGAAATGACAGTAACAAGGTTGAAACGTCACAAAAGCTCAGAACAGGCCAAAACGCACGTTTCCTGCATGGAGATGTGTGTTTAACAGCTACTGTTAAGAAACTAATGTAAACCTGTTGAAATGACAGTAACAAGGTTGAAACGTCACAAAAGCTCAGAACAGGCCAAAACGCACGTTTCCTGCATGGAGATGTGTGTTTAACAGCTACTGTTAAGAAACTAATGTAAACCTGTTGAAATGACAGTAACAAGGTTGAAACGTCACAAAAGCTCAGAACAGGCCAAAACGCACGTTTCCTGCATGGAGATGTGTGTTTAACAGCTACTGTTAAGAAACTAATGTAAACCTGTTGAAATGACAGTAACAAGGTTGAAACGTCACAAAAGCTCAGAACAGGCCAAAACGCACGTTTCCTGCATGGAGATGTGTGTTTAACAGCTACTGTTAAGAAACTAATGTAAACCTGTTGAAATGACAGTAACAAGGTTGAAACGTCACAAAAAGCTCAGAACAGGCCAAAACGCACGTTTCCTGCATGGAGATGTGTGTTTAACAGCTACTGTTAAGAAACTAATGTAAACCTGTTGAAATGACAGTAACAAGGTTGAAACGTCACAAAAAGCTCAGAACAGGCCAAAACGCACGTTTCCTGCATGGAGATGTGTGTTTAACAGCTACTGTTAAGAAACTAATGTAAACCTGTTGAAATGACAGTAACAAGGTTGAAACGTCACAAAAGCTCAGAACAGGCCAAAACGCACGTTTCCTGCATGGAGATGTGTGTTTAACAGCTACTGTTAAGAAACTAATGTAAACCTGTTGAAATGACAGTAACAAGGTTGAAACGTCACAAAAGCTCAGAACAGGCCAAAACGCACGTTTCCTGCATGGAGATGTGTGTTTAACAGCTACTGTTAAGAAACTAATGTAAACCTGTTGAAATGACAGTAACAAGGTTGAAACGTCACAAAAAGCTCAGAACAGGCCAAAACGCACGTTTCCTGCATGGAGATGTGTGTTTAACAGCTACTGTTAAGAAACTAATGTAAACCTGTTGAAATGACAGTAACAAGGTTGAAACGTCACAAAAGCTCAGAACAGGCCAAAACGCACGTTTCCTGCATGGAGATGTGTGTTTAACAGCTACTGTTAAGAAACTAATGTAAACCTGTTGAAATGACAGTAACAAGGTTGAAACGTCACAAAAGCTCAGAACAGGCCAAAACGCACGTTTCCTGCATGGAGATGTGTGTTTAACAGCTACTGTTAAGAAACTAATGTAAACCTGTTGAAATGACAGTAACAAGGTTGAAACGTCACAAAAGCTCAGAACAGGCCAAAACGCACGTTTCCTGCATGGAGATGTGTGTTTAACAGCTACTGTTAAGAAACTAATGTAAACCTGTTGAAATGACAGTAACAAGGTTGAAACGTCACAAAAGCTCAGAACAGGCCAAAACGCACGTTTCCTGCATGGAGATGTGTGTTTAACAGCTACTGTTAAGAAACTAATGTAAACCTGTTGAAATGACAGTAACAAGGTTGAAACGTCACAAAAAGCTCAGAACAGGCCAAAACGCACGTTTCCTGCATGGAGATGTGTGTTTAACAGCTACTGTTAAGAAACTAATGTAAACCTGTTGAAATGACAGTAACAAGGTTGAAACGTCACAAAAAGCTCAGAACAGGCCAAAACGCACGTTTCCTGCATGGAGATGTGTGTTTAACAGCTACTGTTAAGAAACTAATGTAAACCTGTTGAAATGACAGTAACAAGGTTGAAACGTCACAAAAGCTCAGAACAGGCCAAAACGCACGTTTCCTGCATGGAGATGTGTGTTTAACAGCTACTGTTAAGAAACTAATGTAAACCTGTTGAAATGACAGTAACAAGGTTGAAACGTCACAAAAGCTCAGAACAGGCCAAAACGCACGTTTCCTGCATGGAGATGTGTGTTTAACAGCTACTGTTAAGAAACTAATGTAAACCTGTTGAAATGACAGTAACAAGGTTGAAACGTCACAAAAGCTCAGAACAGGCCAAAACGCACGTTTCCTGCATGGAGATGTGTGTTTAACAGCTACTGTTAAGAAACTAATGTAAACCTGTTGAAATGACAGTAACAAGGTTGAAACGTCACAAAAAGCTCAGAACAGGCCAAAACGCACGTTTCCTGCATGGAGATGTGTGTTTAACAGCTACTGTTAAGAAACTAATGTAAACCTGTTGAAATGACAGTAACAAGGTTGAAACGTCACAAAAGCTCAGAACAGGCCAAAACGCACGTTTCCTGCATGGAGATGTGTGTTTAACAGCTACTGTTAAGAAACTAATGTAAACCTGTTGAAATGACAGTAACAAGGTTGAAACGTCACAAAAAGCTCAGAACAGGCCAAAACGCACGTTTCCTGCATGGAGATGTGTGTTTAACAGCTACTGTTAAGAAACTAATGTAAACCTGTTGAAATGACAGTAACAAGGTTGAAACGTCACAAAAAGCTCAGAACAGGCCAAAACGCACGTTTCCTGCATGGAGATGTGTGTTTAACAGCTACTGTTAAGAAACTAATGTAAACCTGTTGAAATGACAGTAACAAGGTTGAAACGTCACAAAAGCTCAGAACAGGCCAAAACGCACGTTTCCTGCATGGAGATGTGTGTTTAACAGCTACTGTTAAGAAACTAATGTAAACCTGTTGAAATGACAGTAACAAGGTTGAAACGTCACAAAAGCTCAGAACAGGCCAAACGCACGTTTCCTGCATGGAGATGTGTGTTTAACAGCTACTGTTAAGAAACTAATGTAAACCTGTTGAAATGACAGTAACAAGGTTGAAACGTCACAAAAGCTCAGAACAGGCCAAAACGCACGTTTCCTGCATGGAGATGTGTGTTTAACAGCTACTGTTAAGAAACTAATGTAAACCTGTTGAAATGACAGTAACAAGGTTGAAACGTCACAAAAGCTCAGAACAGGCCAAAACGCACGTTTCCTGCATGGAGATGTGTGTTTAACAGCTACTGTTAAGAAACTAATGTAAACCTGTTGAAATGACAGTAACAAGGTTGAAACGTCACAAAAAGCTCAGAACAGGCCAAAACGCACGTTTCCTGCATGGAGATGTGTGTTTAACAGCTACTGTTAAGAAACTAATGTAAACCTGTTGAAATGACAGTAACAAGGTTGAAACGTCACAAAAGCTCAGAACAGGCCAAAACGCACGTTTCCTGCATGGAGATGTGTGTTTAACAGCTACTGTTAAGAAACTAATGTAAACCTGTTGAAATGACAGTAACAAGGTTGAAACGTCACAAAAAGCTCAGAACAGGCCAAAACGCACGTTTCCTGCATGGAGATGTGTGTTTAACAGCTACTGTTAAGAAACTAATGTAAACCTGTTGAAATGACAGTAACAAGGTTGAAACGTCACAAAAGCTCAGAACAGGCCAAAACGCACGTTTCCTGCATGGAGATGTGTGTTTAACAGCTACTGTTAAGAAACTAATGTAAACCTGTTGAAATGACAGTAACAAGGTTGAAACGTCACAAAAGCTCAGAACAGGCCAAAACGCACGTTTCCTGCATGGAGATGTGTGTTTAACAGCTACTGTTAAGAAACTAATGTAAACCTGTTGAAATGACAGTAACAAGGTTGAAACGTCACAAAAAGCTCAGAACAGGCCAAAACGCACGTTTCCTGCATGGAGATGTGTGTTTAACAGCTACTGTTAAGAAACTAATGTAAACCTGTTGAAATGACAGTAACAAGGTTGAAACGTCACAAAAAGCTCAGAACAGGCCAAAACGCACGTTTCCTGCATGGAGATGTGTGTTTAACAGCTACTGTTAAGAAACTAATGTAAACCTGTTGAAATGACAGTAACAAGGTTGAAACGTCACAAAAGCTCAGAACAGGCCAAAACGCACGTTTCCTGCATGGAGATGTGTGTTTAACAGCTACTGTTAAGAAACTAATGTAAACCTGTTGAAATGACAGTAACAAGGTTGAAACGTCACAAAAGCTCAGAACAGGCCAAAACGCACGTTTCCTGCATGGAGATGTGTGTTTAACAGCTACTGTTAAGAAACTAATGTAAACCTGTTGAAATGACAGTAACAAGGTTGAAACGTCACAAAAGCTCAGAACAGGCCAAAACGCACGTTTCCTGCATGGAGATGTGTGTTTAACAGCTACTGTTAAGAAACTAATGTAAACCTGTTGAAATGACAGTAACAAGGTTGAAACGTCACAAAAAGCTCAGAACAGGCCAAAACGCACGTTTCCTGCATGGAGATGTGTGTTTAACAGCTACTGTTAAGAAACTAATGTAAACCTGTTGAAATGACAGTAACAAGGTTGAAACGTCACAAAAGCTCAGAACAGGCCAAAACGCACGTTTCCTGCATGGAGATGTGTGTTTAACAGCTACTGTTAAGAAACTAATGTAAACCTGTTGAAATGACAGTAACAAGGTTGAAACGTCACAAAAAGCTCAGAACAGGCCAAAACGCACGTTTCCTGCATGGAGATGTGTGTTTAACAGCTACTGTTAAGAAACTAATGTAAACCTGTTGAAATGACAGTAACAAGGTTGAAACGTCACAAAAGCTCAGAACAGGCCAAAACGCACGTTTCCTGCATGGAGATGTGTGTTTAACAGCTACTGTTAAGAAACTAATGTAAACCTGTTGAAATGACAGTAACAAGGTTGAAACGTCACAAAAGCTCAGAACAGGCCAAAACGCACGTTTCCTGCATGGAGATGTGTGTTTAACAGCTACTGTTAAGAAACTAATGTAAACCTGTTGAAATGACAGTAACAAGGTTGAAACGTCACAAAAGCTCAGAACAGGCCAAAACGCACGTTTCCTGCATGGAGATGTGTGTTTAACAGCTACTGTTAAGAAACTAATGTAAACCTGTTGAAATGACAGTAACAAGGTTGAAACGTCACAAAAAGCTCAGAACAGGCCAAAACGCACGTTTCCTGCATGGAGATGTGTGTTTAACAGCTACTGTTAAGAAACTAATGTAAACCTGTTGAAATGACAGTAACAAGGTTGAAACGTCACAAAAGCTCAGAACAGGCCAAAACGCACGTTTCCTGCATGGAGATGTGTGTTTAACAGCTACTGTTAAGAAACTAATGTAAACCTGTTGAAATGACAGTAACAAGGTTGAAACGTCACAAAAGCTCAGAACAGGCCAAAACGCACGTTTCCTGCATGGAGATGTGTGTTTAACAGCTACTGTTAAGAAACTAATGTAAACCTGTTGAAATGACAGTAACAAGGTTGAAACGTCACAAAAGCTCAGAACAGGCCAAAACGCACGTTTCCTGCATGGAGATGTGTGTTTAACAGCTACTGTTAAGAAACTAATGTAAACCTGTTGAAATGACAGTAACAAGGTTGAAACGTCACAAAAGCTCAGAACAGGCCAAAACGCACGTTTCCTGCATGGAGATGTGTGTTTAACAGCTACTGTTAAGAAACTAATGTAAACCTGTTGAAATGACAGTAACAAGGTTGAAACGTCACAAAAGCTCAGAACAGGCCAAAACGCACGTTTCCTGCATGGAGATGTGTGTTTAACAGCTACTGTTAAGAAACTAATGTAAACCTGTTGAAATGACAGTAACAAGGTTGAAACGTCACAAAAGCTCAGAACAGGCCAAAACGCACGTTTCCTGCATGGAGATGTGTGTTTAACAGCTACTGTTAAGAAACTAATGTAAACCTGTTGAAATGACAGTAACAAGGTTGAAACGTCACAAAAGCTCAGAACAGGCCAAAACGCACGTTTCCTGCATGGAGATGTGTGTTTAACAGCTACTGTTAAGAAACTAATGTAAACCTGTTGAAATGACAGTAACAAGGTTGAAACGTCACAAAAGCTCAGAACAGGCCAAAACGCACGTTTCCTGCATGGAGATGTGTGTTTAACAGCTACTGTTAAGAAACTAATGTAAACCTGTTGAAATGACAGTAACAAGGTTGAAACGTCACAAAAGCTCAGAACAGGCCAAAACGCACGTTTCCTGCATGGAGATGTGTGTTTAACAGCTACTGTTAAGAAACTAATGTAAACCTGTTGAAATGACAGTAACAAGGTTGAAACGTCACAAAAGCTCAGAACAGGCCAAAACGCACGTTTCCTGCATGGAGATGTGTGTTTAACAGCTACTGTTAAGAAACTAATGTAAACCTGTTGAAATGACAGTAACAAGGTTGAAACGTCACAAAAGCTCAGAACAGGCCAAAACGCACGTTTCCTGCATGGAGATGTGTGTTTAACAGCTACTGTTAAGAAACTAATGTAAACCTGTTGAAATGACAGTAACAAGGTTGAAACGTCACAAAAGCTCAGAACAGGCCAAAACGCACGTTTCCTGCATGGAGATGTGTGTTTAACAGCTACTGTTAAGAAACTAATGTAAACCTGTTGAAATGACAGTAACAAGGTTGAAACGTCACAAAAGCTCAGAACAGGCCAAAACGCACGTTTCCTGCATGGAGATGTGTGTTTAACAGCTACTGTTAAGAAACTAATGTAAACCTGTTGAAATGACAGTAACAAGGTTGAAACGTCACAAAAAGCTCAGAACAGGCCAAAACGCACGTTTCCTGCATGGAGATGTGTGTTTAACAGCTACTGTTAAGAAACTAATGTAAACCTGTTGAAATGACAGTAACAAGGTTGAAACGTCACAAAAGCTCAGAACAGGCCAAAACGCACGTTTCCTGCATGGAGATGTGTGTTTAACAGCTACTGTTAAGAAACTAATGTAAACCTGTTGAAATGACAGTAACAAGGTTGAAACGTCACAAAAGCTCAGAACAGGCCAAAACGCACGTTTCCTGCATGGAGATGTGTGTTTAACAGCTACTGTTAAGAAACTAATGTAAACCTGTTGAAATGACAGTAACAAGGTTGAAACGTCACAAAAGCTCAGAACAGGCCAAAACGCACGTTTCCTGCATGGAGATGTGTGTTTAACAGCTACTGTTAAGAAACTAATGTAAACCTGTTGAAATGACAGTAACAAGGTTGAAACGTCACAAAAGCTCAGAACAGGCCAAAACGCACGTTTCCTGCATGGAGATGTGTGTTTAACAGCTACTGTTAAGAAACTAATGTAAACCTGTTGAAATGACAGTAACAAGGTTGAAACGTCACAAAAGCTCAGAACAGGCCAAAACGCACGTTTCCTGCATGGAGATGTGTGTTTAACAGCTACTGTTAAGAAACTAATGTAAACCTGTTGAAATGACAGTAACAAGGTTGAAACGTCACAAAAGCTCAGAACAGGCCAAAACGCACGTTTCCTGCATGGAGATGTGTGTTTAACAGCTACTGTTAAGAAACTAATGTAAACCTGTTGAAATGACAGTAACAAGGTTGAAACGTCACAAAAGCTCAGAACAGGCCAAAACGCACGTTTCCTGCATGGAGATGTGTGTTTAACAGCTACTGTTAAGAAACTAATGTAAACCTGTTGAAATGACAGTAACAAGGTTGAAACGTCACAAAAGCTCAGAACAGGCCAAAACGCACGTTTCCTGCATGGAGATGTGTGTTTAACAGCTACTGTTAAGAAACTAATGTAAACCTGTTGAAATGACAGTAACAAGGTTGAAACGTCACAAAAGCTCAGAACAGGCCAAAACGCACGTTTCCTGCATGGAGATGTGTGTTTAACAGCTACTGTTAAGAAACTAATGTAAACCTGTTGAAATGACAGTAACAAGGTTGAAACGTCACAAAAGCTCAGAACAGGCCAAAACGCACGTTTCCTGCATGGAGATGTGTGTTTAACAGCTACTGTTAAGAAACTAATGTAAACCTGTTGAAATGACAGTAACAAGGTTGAAACGTCACAAAAGCTCAGAACAGGCCAAAACGCACGTTTCCTGCATGGAGATGTGTGTTTAACAGCTACTGTTAAGAAACTAATGTAAACCTGTTGAAATGACAGTAACAAGGTTGAAACGTCACAAAAGCTCAGAACAGGCCAAAACGCACGTTTCCTGCATGGAGATGTGTGTTTAACAGCTACTGTTAAGAAACTAATGTAAACCTGTTGAAATGACAGTAACAAGGTTGAAACGTCACAAAAGCTCAGAACAGGCCAAAACGCACGTTTCCTGCATGGAGATGTGTGTTTAACAGCTACTGTTAAGAAACTAATGTAAACCTGTTGAAATGACAGTAACAAGGTTGAAACGTCACAAAAGCTCAGAACAGGCCAAAACGCACGTTTCCTGCATGGAGATGTGTGTTTAACAGCTACTGTTAAGAAACTAATGTAAACCTGTTGAAATGACAGTAACAAGGTTGAAACGTCACAAAAGCTCAGAACAGGCCAAAACGCACGTTTCCTGCATGGAGATGTGTGTTTAACAGCTACTGTTAAGAAACTAATGTAAACCTGTTGAAATGACAGTAACAAGGTTGAAACGTCACAAAAGCTCAGAACAGGCCAAAACGCACGTTTCCTGCATGGAGATGTGTGTTTAACAGCTACTGTTAAGAAACTAATGTAAACCTGTTGAAATGACAGTAACAAGGTTGAAACGTCACAAAAGCTCAGAACAGGCCAAAACGCACGTTTCCTGCATGGAGATGTGTGTTTAACAGCTACTGTTAAGAAACTAATGTAAACCTGTTGAAATGACAGTAACAAGGTTGAAACGTCACAAAAAGCTCAGAACAGGCCAAAACGCACGTTTCCTGCATGGAGATGTGTGTTTAACAGCTACTGTTAAGAAACTAATGTAAACCTGTTGAAATGACAGTAACAAGGTTGAAACGTCACAAAAGCTCAGAACAGGCCAAAACGCACGTTTCCTGCATGGAGATGTGTGTTTAACAGCTACTGTTAAGAAACTAATGTAAACCTGTTGAAATGACAGTAACAAGGTTGAAACGTCACAAAAAGCTCAGAACAGGCCAAAACGCACGTTTCCTGCATGGAGATGTGTGTTTAACAGCTACTGTTAAGAAACTAATGTAAACCTGTTGAAATGACAGTAACAAGGTTGAAACGTCACAAAAGCTCAGAACAGGCCAAAACGCACGTTTCCTGCATGGAGATGTGTGTTTAACAGCTACTGTTAAGAAACTAATGTAAACCTGTTGAAATGACAGTAACAAGGTTGAAACGTCACAAAAAGCTCAGAACAGGCCAAAACGCACGTTTCCTGCATGGAGATGTGTGTTTAACAGCTACTGTTAAGAAACTAATGTAAACCTGTTGAAATGACAGTAACAAGGTTGAAACGTCACAAAAAGCTCAGAACAGGCCAAAACGCACGTTTCCTGCATGGAGATGTGTGTTTAACAGCTACTGTTAAGAAACTAATGTAAACCTGTTGAAATGACAGTAACAAGGTTGAAACGTCACAAAAGCTCAGAACAGGCCAAAACGCACGTTTCCTGCATGGAGATGTGTGTTTAACAGCTACTGTTAAGAAACTAATGTAAACCTGTTGAAATGACAGTAACAAGGTTGAAACGTCACAAAAGCTCAGAACAGGCCAAAACGCACGTTTCCTGCATGGAGATGTGTGTTTAACAGCTACTGTTAAGAAACTAATGTAAACCTGTTGAAATGACAGTAACAAGGTTGAAACGTCACAAAAAGCTCAGAACAGGCCAAAACGCACGTTTCCTGCATGGAGATGTGTGTTTAACAGCTACTGTTAAGAAACTAATGTAAACCTGTTGAAATGACAGTAACAAGGTTGAAACGTCACAAAAGCTCAGAACAGGCCAAAACGCACGTTTCCTGCATGGAGATGTGTGTTTAACAGCTACTGTTAAGAAACTAATGTAAACCTGTTGAAATGACAGTAACAAGGTTGAAACGTCACAAAAGCTCAGAACAGGCCAAAACGCACGTTTCCTGCATGGAGATGTGTGTTTAACAGCTACTGTTAAGAAACTAATGTAAACCTGTTGAAATGACAGTAACAAGGTTGAAACGTCACAAAAGCTCAGAACAGGCCAAAACGCACGTTTCCTGCATGGAGATGTGTGTTTAACAGCTACTGTTAAGAAACTAATGTAAACCTGTTGAAATGACAGTAACAAGGTTGAAACGTCACAAAAGCTCAGAACAGGCCAAAACGCACGTTTCCTGCATGGAGATGTGTGTTTAACAGCTACTGTTAAGAAACTAATGTAAACCTGTTGAAATGACAGTAACAAGGTTGAAACGTCACAAAAGCTCAGAACAGGCCAAAACGCACGTTTCCTGCATGGAGATGTGTGTTTAGCTACTGTTAAGAAACTAATGTAAACCTGTTGAAATGACAGTAACAAGGTTGAAACGTCACAAAAGCTCAGAACAGGCCAAAACGCACGTTTCCTGCATGGAGATGTGTGTTTAACAGCTACTGTTAAGAAACTAATGTAAACCTGTTGAAATGACAGTAACAAGGTTGAAACGTCACAAAAAGCTCAGAACAGGCCAAAACGCACGTTTCCTGCATGGAGATGTGTGTTTAACAGCTACTGTTAAGAAACTAATGTAAACCTGTTGAAATGACAGTAACAAGGTTGAAACGTCACAAAAGCTCAGAACAGGCCAAAACGCACGTTTCCAGCATGGAGATGTGTGTTTAACAGCTACTGTTAAGAAACTAATGTAAACCTGTTGAAATGACAGTAACAAGGTTGAAACGTCACAAAAAGCTCAGAACAGGCCAAAACACTTTTTTCCTGCATGGAGATGTGTGTTTAACAGCTACTGTTAAGAAACTAATGTAAACCTGTTGAAATGACAGTAACAAGGTTGAAACGTCACAAAAAGCTCAGAACAGGCCAAAACGCACGTTTCCTGCATGGAGATGTGTGTTTAACAGCTACTGTTAAGAAACTAATGTAAACCTGTTGAAATGACAGTAACAAGGTTGAAACGTCACAAAAAGCTCAGAACAGGCCAAAACGCACGTTTCCTGCATGGAGATGTGTGTTTAACAGCTACTGTTAAGAAACTAATGTAAACCTGTTGAAATGACAGTAACAAGGTTGAAACGTCACAAAAGCTCAGAACAGGCCAAAACGCACGTTTCCTGCATGGAGATGTGTGTTTAACAGCTACTGTTAAGAAACTAATGTAAACCTGTTGAAATGACAGTAACAAGGTTGAAACGTCACAAAAAGCTCAGAACAGGCCAAAACGCACTTTTCCTGCATGGAAATGTGTGTTTAGGAGCTACTGTTAAGAAACTAATGTAAACCTGTTGAAATGACAGTAACAAGGTTGAAACGTCACAAAAGCTCAGAACAGGCCAAAACGCACTTTTCCTGCATGGAGATGTGTGTTTAAGAGCTACTGTTAAGAAACTAATGTAAACCTGTTGAAATGACAGTAACAAGGTTGAAACGTCACAAAAGCTCAGAACAGGCCAAAACGCATGTTTCCTGCATGGAGATGTGTGTTTAACAGCTACTGTTAAGAAACTAATGTAAACCTGTTGAAATGACAGTAACAAGGTTGAAACGTCACAAAAGCTCAGAACAGGCCAAAGCAACGTTTCCTGCATGGAAATGTCTGTTTAGGAGCTACTGTTAAGAAACTAATGTAAACCTGTTGAAATGACAGTAACAAGGTTGAAACATCACAAAAGCTCAGAACAGGCCAAAGCATGTTTCCTGCATGGAGATGTGTGTTTAGGAGCTACTGTTGAGAAACTAATGTAAACTTGTTGAAATGACAGTAACAAGGTTGAAACGTCACAAAAAGCTCAGAACAGGCCAAAACGCTTGTGTCCTGTATGGAGATGTGTGTTTAACAGCTACTGTTAAGAAACTAATGTAAACCTGTTGAAATGACAGTAACAAGGTTGAAACGTCACAAAAGCTCAGAACAGGCCAAAACGCATGTTTCCTGCATGGAGATGTGTGTTTAACAGCTACTGTTAAGAAACTAATGTACCCCTGTTGAAATGACAGTAACAAGGTTGAAACGTCACAAAAGCTCACGGGACCCACAACGATGTCTTTTGGGTCACAGGACCCGTGACATTGTCCTTCGAATTCCTGTGGACCCGTGGACATTCACTTGATCGTATTAGTTCTGCTACCTCGCATCGTACCACCTTTGAGTCCTGGGATCCTGCGAGTGGCGTGTAGTTGTAGTAAAAACCGGAAAGTCAAAGGCGAGTGAAAAGGGAGGTTAAAAACAAACACCAAAGGCTTGACCTCGGTCTACTAAACATTTTATTATACGCACACACACACACACACACACACACACACACACACACACACACACACACACACACACACACACAGACACATACACACACATACACACACACACACACAGTATACACTGTCGTCACATTTGTATTGTCTTCTTGTTGTCGTCATTTTACGTCATCTTGTTTTGGACCTTGTACACTTTTTGCACGTGGCTCGGCACAGCTGGGTGCAACGGCAGCATGGCCCGTCGTTTGACTCTGGAGTTGAAGCTGCATCGGATTCTAGTGGGCGGCACTATGTCCCGCTGATGCAAAGGTACAAAAGAGAAAAAGTACAAGAAGCCCAGACAAACATGTTGTGACAAACAACAAAGAAGAAGAAGATGGTAGTGAAGACAAGGAGGACAAGCAGGATGAGGAAACATATATGTCAAAAGACGGCAAAATCAAATGGTCCTCAAAACGTATCATCCCAGTTGCCCTAGACCTCATCGCCACGCCACCGAAAAGGACAAACCCGACCAAGAAGGGCACACGATACACGCTACTGCTACTGCGCTGCTGCTACAGAGCCCGGGACCCACAGAGTATGCCGCGGAACGCGTCCACAACATAGTCTCTGCGTTTGGCCTGTTTGTCACGCAACAAATCGAAGACATGGTTGTGGTCGCCACAAACCTCGAGGGTCAAAGGAGATGTGCCACAGCCAGCAAGTGGAAAGAGATGGACGTCACGGACCTCGAGCCTACCTCAGGTTGCTGATATTCTTTTGAGGTATTGCTTTGTTGTTGTTGTTGGACTCAAGTCGTGGGTGGCCTGCGACGCCGGCTTCAGCTATGCGTGGCACATGCAGCTTTACACGGACAAGTCCGTGAGCGGCACGCCGAGAGAAATCTGGCGCCCGCGTGGTGCAGGACGTGACCGAGGGCCTGAGGCCCTCACTACGTGACGGCGACAACTTTTCACCTCCTACGCGCTTGCCCAGTGGCTGCTCATCAAGCGCCACCTCACCGTGGTGGGCACGATGCGCAAAAACAAGCCCGAGCTGCTGCGCATTGCTCGCCACCAAGGGCAGCACGGTCTTCTCATCCAAGTTTGCCTTCACGCCCGTCGCCACTCTGGTGTCCTACGTGCCCAAGAGCCACAGGAACGTGGTGCTGCTGAGGTTGCTGCACACAGGGGATGCACGCGTCGGCTCTGGCAGACAAGCCAAATCCAACATCATCCTCCACTACAACCACACCAAGGGCGGCATGGACAACCTGAACAAGCTTGTGGGCACGTACAGCTGCTGCAGGAAGACGGAGCGCTGGCCCTCGCCGTGTTCCACAACATCTTGGACGTGTCCACCTACAACGCCTTTGTGCTGTGGCGAGAGCTCAGGCCCGAGTGGATGCGCGGCAAGCTCAACAAGAGGAGGGGTTCCTCGAGCAGTTGGGAAGGGCGCTTGTGAATCCGCTCATCGAAAGACGGTGGCGTCTGCTTCGACGGAGGCGTCCGCTGCGCTTGTCAAAGTCATTGTCACGGCAAGGAGGTCCTGCGGTGGTGGCAGTGGCGGCGGTGGCAGTGGCGGCTGCACAGTCACAAGGGGCCTAGAGGAGGATGGGGATTCTGAACCGGACACGCCAAGAGTGCACAGCAAAAGGAAGCGGCGTCAGCTCTGTCCAGAGAGAAAGGACCGCAAATCACACATTGTGTGCTGTAGCTGCAAGAGATACATCTGCGGGAGCTGCACGCGAGCCTACTACTGCCGACTGTGTTTGCCCGTAGCCTCTTGGCCCGCGTGGACGAGGCCCCGAACAAACCTTGAATCTGTTTTGAATAAACACACACACACACACACACACACACACACACACAAGGCTACAAAACAATTTCTGCAGCACTCAAGGTTCCAAAGAGCACAGTGGCCTCCATAATCCTTAAATGGAAAAAGTTTGGGATGACCAGAAGTCTTCCTAGACCTGGCTGTCCAGCCAAACTGAGCAATCGTGGGCGAAGAGCCTTGGTGAGAGAGATAAAGAGGAATCCAAAGAGCACTGTGGCTGAGCTCCAGAGATGCAGTAGGGAGATGGGAAAAAGTTCCACAAAGTTAACTATCACTGCAGCCCTCCACCAGTCAGGGCTTTATGACAGAGTGGCCCGACGGAAGTCTCTCCTAGTGCAAGACATATGAAAGCCCGCATAGAGTTAGCCAAAAAACACATAAAAGACTCCCAGACTATGAGAAATAAGATTAATTAACATTAATTCTAAGCAATATGTGTGGAGAAAACCAGGCACTGTTCATCACCTGCTCAATATAATCCCAACAGTGAAACATGGTGGTGGCAGCATCATGCTAAGGGGGTGTTTTTCAGCTGCAGGGACAGGACGACTAATTGCAATTAAAGGAAAGACGAATGCAGCCGAGTACAGATAAATCCTGGAAGAAAACCTCATCCAGAGTGCCCAGGAACTTACAGACTGGGCCGAAGGTTCACCTTCCAACAAGACAATGACCCTAAGTACACAGCTAAAATAACAAAGGAGTGGCTTTGGAACAACTTTGTGACCATTCTTGACTGCCCCAGCCAGAGCCCTGACCTAAGCCCAATTGAGCATCTCTGGAGAGACCTGAAAATGGCTGTTCACCATCCAACCTGACGGAACTGGAGAGGATCTGGGCAGCTGTGGCTCAGTGGTAGAGCGGTTGCCTGCCAATTGGAAGGTTGATGGTTCAATCCCTGGCCCTGCAGTCCCATGTCGAAGCATCCTTGGGCAGAACACTGAACCCGAGTTCCCCGATGCTGTACATCGGAGTGTGAATGGGTGTGCATGTTTATCTGATGAGCAGGTGAAACCTTGTACGGCAGCCTCGGCCACAGTGTATGAATGTGTGTGAATGATGAATGTATCCTGTATGATGTAAAAGTGCTTTGAGTAGTCGTTAAGACTAAAAAAGCACTATATAAATACAGCACAAATTTGGCAGAGGGTCCCTAAATCCAGGTGTGAAAACTTATTGCATCATTTCCAAGAAGACTTGGCTCTTGGCTGTACTAGCTCAAAAGGGTGCTGCTTCTACTCAATACTGAGCAAAGGGTCTGAATACTTATGACCATGTGATATTTCAGTTTTTCTTTTTTAATAGATTTGCAAATCTACATTTCTGTTTTTTTTTTCTTTCAAGATGGGGTGCTGAGTGTACTTTAATGAGAAATAAAATGAACTTTTTTGATTTTTGGAAGATGGCTGCAATGAAACAAAGAGTGAAAAATTTAAAGAAGTCTGAATACTTTCCGTACCCACTGTATTTTGATATACTGTAAGTCGAGGCCAAGCTATGAAAAAGTGTGACTTATAGTCCAGAAAAACGGTAAATGAAGATGGTAAAAATTCCCAAAAGGCATCAAATGACAAATTAGACATTCATATAATATGTCACAAAAAGTTAGATTGTATTTGCATCATTTACACTTTCAAAATAACAGAAAACAAAAAATGGCGTCTGCAAAAGTATGGGCACCCTGCAGAGTTTATAGCATGCACCACCCCTTTGGAAGCTGAGACCTGACAGTGTCATGGATTGTTCTCAATCATCATCTGGAAAGACCAGGTGATGTCAATCTTAAGGTTTTAAATGCCCAGACTCATTTGACCTTGCCCCAACAATCAGCACCATGGCTTCTTCTAAACAGTCTAAACTAGAAAACTGAAACTGTAAATAGTTAACGCTCACAAAGCAGAAGAAGGCTATAAGAAGATAAGTGTTTTCAGATGCCAATATCCTCTGTTAGGATTGTAATTAAGAAATGGCAGTCATTAGGAACAGTGGAAGTTAAAGCAAGATCTGGAAGACCAAGAAAAATATCAGACAGAACAGCTCGCAGGATTGTAAGAAAAGCAAGTCCAAACCCACGTTTGACTGCACGATCCATCCAGAAAGACCTGGCAGACACTGGAGTTGTTCTACACCATTCCACTATAAAGAGATACTTGTACAAATATGGTCTTTGTGGAAGAGTCATCAGAAGAAAACCTTTTCTACGTCCTCACCACAAAAATCAACGTTTGAAGTTTACAAATGAACATAAAGACAAGCCTGATGCATTGTGGGAACAAGTTCTGTGGACCGATGAGGTTAAAATAGAACTTTTTGGCTGGAATGAGCAAAGGTACGTTTGGAGAAGAAAGAGCACAGAATTTAATAAAAAATAAACTCTGTCCAACTGTTAAGCATGGGGGTGGATCAATCATGCTTTAAGTTTGAATTGCAGCCACTGGCACAGGGAACATTTCACGAGTTGAAAGAAAAATGGATTCAATAAAATTTCAGCAAATTTTGGATGCTAACTTGATGCCATCTGTGAAAAAGCGGAAGTTAAAGAGAGGATGACTTCTACAAATGGATAATGATCCTAAACACACCTTAAAATCCACGGTGGATTACATCAAGAGGCATAAACTGAAGGTTTTGAAATGGCCTTCACAACCTCCTGACCTCAACATAATTGAAAATCTATGGATAGACCTTAAAAGAGCAGTGCGTGACAGACAGTCCAGAAATGTCAAAGAACTGGAAGACTTTTGGAAGGAAGAATGGGCGAAGATACCTCAAACAAGAATTGAAAGACTTTTGGCTGGCTACAAGAAGCGTTTCCAGCTGTGATACTTGCCAAAGAGGGCAGTATGAGGTATTAACTCTGCAGGGTGCCCAAACTTTTGCAGACGGCATTTTTTTGTTTTCTGTTATTTTGAAAGCGTAAATGATGGAAATAAAATCAAAATTTTTGTGACATATTATACAAATGTCTAATCTGTCATGTGATGCACATTAATAAAAAATTTTACCTGGGGTGCCCAAACTTTTGAGCCCCACTATACCTTATGTTATGTAATGCAAAATGCATTACCAGATGGCCTCCATGTATGATAGACCATCCAGGTTTCCAACCCGTTTGCCTAAATGTGTTCTCGCTGTAAAGCAACATTTACAGGGCTGACAATGGTCCTTTACAGCTACAGGATAGAGCAGTGAGTTTTCTCTGTAATAACCTACTTACATTCACTGTTCATACAACATAATATACCAAACTTAGCCAATGCCACTATTTCAGATCATATTTTTCTTGAACATATAGACAAGTATTTCCTAAGCAAATGCTCTATATTACAGAAATTCACATGAAAATTTTACAGATACTACAAACATTTATTGACCCATTTCATTGTACATATAAATACAGTGTTGACAGATTCACTGAATCCAAATTAGAGAAATGTGAACACAGATATTATAGAACTTATTGACTACCAATGTTTTTCTTCTTAGTGGTTACAGGTTTGTAGCCTTTAGGAGTTTTGTGAGTTGGTGCTGGGGCTTCCTTGGTCCGGTGGGATGTTTATCTTCAGAATCTCGTCTCTACACGATGATGGGTCAACAAAGACTTTCTCCATTATCACGTCCATCAAATCATCAACATACCATCTCCTCCTATCGCTTTCTGCAGGTGTTTCTGGCTCTGGATCTGTGGTTGGAGTCACCTGCTGCCTCCATGTTCCTGCTCAACACCCTCTGCTACAATTCTCCATGTCTATTTCTGTCTGTCTGTGTCTCACTCTCACCCCCAACCGGTCGAAGCAGATGACCGCCCACCCTGAGCCATGGTTCTGCTCCAGGTTTCTGCCTCTTAAAAGGAAGTTGGCCTAGTGCTTGCTCTTGGTGGGAACTGTTGGGTTTCTGTAAATAACATCACAGAGTACGGTCTAGACCTGCTCTTTTATGAAAAGCACAATGAGATAACTGTTGTTGTGATTTAGCGCTTTCTAAATAAAATTGAATTGAATTGAAATTGAATATCCTGTGCCAAACACACACACACACACACACACACACACACACACAAAAGTGAATCACTCACTAGTATCATTTACTAGACTGTTCCAAAACTGTTCATATATTGACATTTTGCACTTTGAATTTTCTCAGGTATTTAACATGCTCCAATGTGCATTTTCGGGTTCATAATTGTATTTAGAGGTTGTACCACAATAAGTTTTTGTGGTTTAATTTATAAAGTATAAATAGTATAAAGCCATATTTTTATTGTACTGCACATTGCTGCAGATCTGTTTTCACCCTGTGTTTAGGTCTCTGTCTTAGTTACAGAGTGAGACATCTCAGACATAACGTGTCACAAATTGACAAGCGTTTGTCTCTGAAGTAAAGGCTCAACTACATTATAGCTGTGAACAGTGTTTTCTGTTGGATATATTAAGTTCTCTGGGATGGACTTTGAGCTTCTTCACTTTAAACCTAAAAGTGTATAAAAAGATATGTAACACATTCATGGAAAGGAAAACCCAAAAAGCATACCGAGCAGTTTACGTAAGTTTATTTAATGTGTTGAAAGTACGATTGCAGTACTTTGTGTCATGTATGATGTAAATGTTTGTTTTTGAGTCAAAAATAATAAGGGGGTCACGTGATGACGGTCTAGGCGACGATTGGTTTTGCGTGAGCTCCGCCAACACCTTCTATATATTTTGCATTCTCTCTTAAACCACGTTGTCTTCTCATAATGCCAGTGCAGTAGTATGACTCTTGAACACTTCTGGACAAAACAACATCAAACAATGCCAAAGGAAAAGATTAAGCCGCGACAGCCAACCGTCAACATGGATATGGAGCTAGCCCAACATGGCAGCGAGCATGGTGAAGACAGTGAGGAAGCAGAACTTGAACCCGGACTCGCTAAAGCGCTGGATTTGATGGCCACTAAACTAATGGCAGCTATTGACAACAAACTCGACCATCTGGCTTAAACCGTCCTCTTTCATGCTACCAAGCTGAAGAGGGCTAATGACTGCTTGGATGAAGCAGGGGCTAGGATGGTACAGTTTGAGACCGCTAACGAGCCGCAAGCTAATTGAATAGTAGCAAGAACTGGCTCACCGCTCTAATGCCCAGGCCCTAGTCTGACCAGTGACCGCGCCCTGTCATCATTCGGTTCCACGCATTCCCAGACAAGCACAGAGTGATGACAGCAGTACGGTGAAAAGCAGCAGACAGGGATATTATTCTGAAGGGAAGGAAAATATCAATTAATATCTCTATTTCGTAAACGGAAAGAGTTGATGAATAAAGCCACACAACATCTCAGACAAATCAGTGCTGATTACCCCATGATCATCCCTGCAAAGTTACAAGTGTCACTGAATGGCACCAAGAAAACCTTCCTCCCCGACAGAGGCTCTGGCCTTCGCAGCCAGTGCAGCACGTCAGGAATGACGGACTCTCCGATCATATAAGAGCTAAGTTTGGACACTCGGTCATGTATACTTGTGACTATACTCTTTATGATAGAGTAAATAAGTCATGTGAATGATTATTCGTTATCATACTATGCATTAATGCATACACCAGTGTTCATTCAATGGAAGTCCAGCTGGTTCAAGAGTAGATGATGATTCACATTTAGAGGCTTATAAGCTGAAAACATTTGTTTATCATGTAATAATTGGGTGTTGCAGTGAGCCCCGGCCAACTGGGTTATGTCACTTGCTTTGTTTTTTTTCTGTTCACGTGGTGTGATAAACACAATCAGAACAGCAATCCCCCCGCAACCTAGGGATGGACCCCCATTATCCATTTTCTTTTCCTTCAACATTTCTTTTTTTGTATAGTTTTCTACTGTTATGGTTCCATATGTTCTGGTTCTGTGTTACTTGCAGTTCATGCTCACTACTGGTCTCCCACATTCAGTGTATCATGTTGATATATTCAGGTAAACTACTTAAAAAAATGCCCCTAAAAGCAGTACCATATAATATAGGCTGTATAAAACTGCATCTCTTGTCATCTGTATGGATACTCAACTTAGTTCATTATAATTGCCAATAGAATGATGCCATGTAATAAGTTACATCAACCAGAGGGAGTTTCAGACAGGATGGAAACCTTTTTAGAAGGACTAACTCTAACTAATTAACCATCTCTGATTCCCAAAAACGTGAATTAAATGCTCCCGTCTCCAGGGAGGAGGCCTTTTTGGCACCAGGGCCTGACGGCCTGAGCAGTGAATTTTATCGGGAATTTCAAGATGTGCTTCTAGACCCCTTCTTGGAAATGTTGGAACATTATTTCATCACTGGTAGCCTCCCCCATTCACTAAGAGATCACCTTAATTTAAAAAAATAAAATAAAAAATGGGAAGTCTCGTGAGGACGGTTCAGGATACAGGCACAATGACAATGACAATGATTTGCTTTATGTGCTGGAGCCTGAAACTTCTGTGTCACGCCTTGTTGATGTAATCAGTCTGTTTGGATGTTTTTTGGGTTAGAAAATCAGTTTCTCAAAATCTTTGGCTATGTCAATGGGAAGCCTTAGAGATAAAACTGACACACTATCCTCATCCCCATTCAAATGGTCCATTACAGGTTTTGTCTACCTGGGCATTCACATCACACCTTTGTTTCATGAAATGTCTAAGGCTAATTTTAACCCCCTCCTAGACTCTGTAAGGAACCTGCACAGATGGACTTCACTCCCTTTGTCATTGCTTGATAGACTTTCTATTATTAAAATGAATATTTTGCCAAGATTATTATACCCCCTACAGATGATACCTCTACTTTTGTCAGGCAAGGTACTGAAGTTGCTGGCTGAGTGACTTCCTTTGGAATAACAGAACTCCCAGGCTAAAAGTAGCAAAACTACAACTCCCTAGTTCAAAGGGAGGTCTAGATCTTCCCAGCATTAGATGGTATCAGCTAGCATCCCATTTAAGATGTATAGAAATTGGGACAAGGAGGATCCCACTTCTGATTTGTTGAGTTTAGAAAAATCACAGACCTCAGGCTCCCTGTTAGGACTTTTTGGCCTTCAAGGACTTAAAGTCAGCCAGGAGCCATTGTAAAAACAACCCTATAACCCTATGATCTCTAATCTAATAAATCAAAACCATGGTTTACTACACCAAAGCTTGAAGGGAGGTCTGGACTAACATCTCCATTGGTTCCAATTCAGGGCAATCTTAACTTCTGGTAGATGGTGGGTATAATACTTGGACATCTCGAGGGATAAAGAGGATGCGTGATTTGTTTCAGTTGCACCCATGCTATCATTTGCACAACTTTGAGAAAAGTATGATCTCCCCAGGCATGACTTTTTCAAATACCTGCAGATTCAATACTTCATAAAAAGGGGAACTACACTCAATATTGATGCCACTACATCTGCAGTTGAACAATTGCTCCTCTTGACCCAGCTATGAAATCCATTACTCGCTTTTACAATGTTTTAAGAAAGACTGGCAAGGTAAACTTGGTATAGATATTGATGGGGACAAATGGACTAAGATATGGACTCAAACAAAGAAAATATCTGTGTGTAACTGTGCCAGATTGCTGCAATTTAATATGTGCACCTTTACAAATCTCTCCTAACTGGTATCCTGCACTTTGTGTTGAACGGTAGTGGGGTGGTTACTGAAACTGACTAAAATATGGCACTCCCCACCTACAATATGCCTATTTTTCACCATCCACTACTGATGTGTATGTTTTGGAATTTCACCCATTTGATCTCATCACAACAGGTCTTAGAAGACTAACCTAACTTAACTTAATTATTATTTATTAAATCAAATTAGGTGCGATTTTGTATTGTTTTGTATTGTATCTAGACTGGCAAGGCAAAGAGAATGATTCATACAAATTAATAAGACAGGTCTTCTGTAACAGAAAAATGGTGTTAAAATACATGGTTTTCAAATAAGACTTAGCATATGGCCTCAATTCTTCAATCCAATACTTTCTATGGCGGTTGCCTCTGTTTGAGTGACAGAAACAGCTGACGTGCGTGAGCGTGTGTTCGTGTGCATTCATGTGTGCGCATGAGCACAGCAGGATGTGTTCACCACAGATCAGAAGGTGAAAAGGAACTGCATCAAGTCATCTGATGTAAGGTCGAGTGAGCACGGAAAACTCTCCATCATACCTTCACAATAAAAGTGTTAAATACGTTTGGGAACTTTAGTCAAGCAAAAGTGGATTTCTGGGAAATTTGAGAAAGTTTTGAAATTTCACCCATTCAATATCATTAATAAAATAAATGGTGTGTTAACCCTGATTACAGAACATAACAAACGTTCTTTTGAGGATACCTCTAAACATAAAGCATTTACCAACAATATTAGATCTTTTAAAAGAGAAGCCTAAAAAGTGTATATATAAAGTGAAGTACAGTAATCCCTCGTTTATCGCGGGGGTTACGTTCCGAAAATGACCCGCGATAAGTGAAATCCGCGAAATAGAAAACTTTTTTTTTTTTACAATTAGCAACTATTACATGTATACAAATACAGTGACTCACGTGTAGGCCGTTTCACTGCTCTTCAGACTGGGCCGCTGCATCCTGACTGCGCTCTGCAGTGTTCTCTTCTTCTGGCCGCGGTGCAGGTGTGTTTGTTCGGGAGAAGAACATAGTGATAGGCAGCTGTTGTCGCTCTTTTTTCTTCTTTGCAAAAAGATCCTTGTACACCGACATGCCACCATCGATTACGTTGGAGAACTGTAATGAACGGCTCATCAAAGGGTCCCATTCCTCAGCTACTCGCTTAAGTTCAGTGGCCATTCGCACCATGGTTGCTAAGCGACCAAGCGTTAGTCCTCTCCCACTGTGTCAGCAGCACTTGCTGGGGCCCGGCATCCTCTCCCTCTTCCCCGTCACTGACAGCAAAGTTTTCATACAGCATTCTCGCTTTTGTGCAGATAACGTTTGTATCCAGGGTTATGTTTTTTTTCCTGCAGTCATTAATCCACAGAGCTAATGCCGTCTCCATCCGTACCATGGTCTTGTTGCGGACAGTTACAACCCTTTTTGCATTCGTATTAAAATTGACTGCTGCTGTCGTCCTTATGTTTTTCCTCCTTCTTTATGTAACGAACGGAAGATTCATTGATTCCGTAATGGCGAGCAACGGCTGCATAGCTTTTACCTTCCCTTAGCATGTCCAGAAGTTTAACTTTATCTGAGATAGATAGCATCTTCCGCCGTTTGGGCCCATCCGCAGGTGCTTTTGTCGGTCCAGGCCGTTTAAGCGACATTATGGGTTTAGGAGATGTTCGAAATTACAAGATAATTTGGCCAACTTAATGTAAATTTGCCAAGCTGTTTTATGTACGTACACATAACTGCGAGACGACAAAATGATAGCACAATTCGTAGCATGTTTTGATACAAGAAGCGGGACTGAGTTTTTAGCCAATCAGAATGCAGAGCACAATGCACCAAAAAAAAAAATGCATTTTGAAAATCCGCGAAATAGCGATCCGCGATAAGTGAACCGCGAAGTGGCGAGGATCACTGTATCTATTATATATATATAGTTGTTATTCTTATTGCTTCTCATATCAAACAATTATATAGTTCAAAGAAAACTCCCAATGAATTCCATAAGGTTTGCTGTTAGATGTCATGGTGTTGCTAAAAGGATGTGGTGCACCCGATGTACCAAGGCTCCGTCCTTTAATAGTCTGACAGTCTCACAACAGGCTGGTGGGTAGCAAAACAATGGCAGCAGCTAGACCCAGCAAAGAGGGTCTGATCCCCATGGTCCGATCCCGGACCACGCTGGCTCCTCCCCGGATCAGCAAACTCTCTGTGGCAGCAACACAAAGTCTCCTGGGATCACTGGCTCTAGCTGCTGCCATTTCTATAAGCTAGCCAGCCGTTAGTTAGCCGCTGTTGCTAGCTCTTATAGATAAATAGATTTTTCAGATATTTTACTTTACTATTTATTTTTTGTGCCGACATTTTACTTTTACTCCTTACATTTTAACACAAATATCGGTACTTACTACTCCTTACATTTTACAAAATTGGCTCGTTACTTTTGCTTCAAATAGTTTCAGTGGAGTTGCGGTTATTATTTTTCGTGTCATCAATCTAATTGGATGGGAAAATTGCAGTTGACGCACCACTACAAGACGACTCTACAGATTCTGCGGCATTCATTCACAGCAAATCATTGTGGTTTGATGACGGTACCGTTAGGACGGCAGCATGATTGAAAATTAAGAAAACGGAGAGCCCAGAGATTCGGCAGACAAGCAGCAAGACATTCCCTATCATCCTTGGCCTTATCTGAGAGAGATGTTTGAGATAGTAGGCATCAAGAATGACTCCTTTTGAATGTGCTGGGAAACTTCTTAATTAATGTTTGTTTAGTAATTCATATTGTATCCTTTATTTTCTTTCCAGAAGCCATATTTGAGCACACACACATACTGTACGTGTAGATTCCTTTAAATGTTAAGGGGAAGATTAAAAAAGAGACACTCGATCTGTAAATTCTCACAGAATCACAACTGGATTCAGAATCTTATGAAAGGTGCTCTAAGCAATGTTGGGTGTTGATGTTCAAAGTATTTTCAAACAAAATGAGACTACCTGGAACACTGGAACACTGTTTGCGTACGCGTTATGGTGCAGGTGGGCACAGTTTATTTTGTTGCCGTTTGTAGACCGGGCTGTCTACAGAGACCGTGTTTTTACAATGTGTTCTGGGGACTGGCTGCTCGTGGATAGTGAGGAGATGTTTGCTGTACGTGTCAATTTGGACTCCTCACCATCCTCATCCTCCTCGACCTGAGTGCAGCATTTGACACTATCTGTCACACCACCCTCCTCAATAGGCTATCTTCCATCGGCATCACCCACACTCCGTTAGACTGGTTCACATTTTACCTCTCTGGCCACACCCAGTTCATTCAACTCAAGTCTTGTAAATCCATTCCCTCCCCCGTCACTTCAGGTGTGCCCCAGGGCTCTGTCCTGGCGCCCTACTCTTCATCATTTACCTGCTTCCCTCGGCAATATCTTCCGCAAATTTAAATAAATAAAAACCTGGCTCACCCAAAACTTCCTCAAATTAATCAGTAACAAAACCGAGGTTCTCCTCATTGGCACCAAAACCACTCTTTCCAAAACAGACAGTTTTTCTTTCACAATTGACAACTGCTCCGTCTCACCCTCCCCCAAGGTTAAGAGTCTGGGTGTCATCCTTGACAGCACATTATCCTTTCAACCTCATATCAATAACATTACCCGGTCTGCCTACTTCCACCTACGTAACATCAATCGCCTCCGCCCCTCCCTTACCCCCCACACTGCTGCAATCCTTGTTCACAGTCTTGTCACTTCCCGTCTCGATTTTTGCAACTCTCTCCTCTTCGGTCTCGCTAACAAATGCCTCCATAAACTTCAATTGGTCCAGAATTCAGCTGCCCGCATCATTACTCGAACCTCCATCCACCGCATCACTCCTGTCCTCCAACAGCTCCACTGGCTCCCGGTCCAGTTCCGTATCAAATTCAAAGTCCTCCTATTAGCATTCAAGGCCATTCACAACCTCGCCCCCATATTTGTCTGATCTCCTCCAGCGTCCCACTCCTCCCGCTCCTCAGATCCTCTTCCTCCATACACCTCTCTGTCCCCTTCGCCCATCTCACCACCATGGGGGCAGAGCATTCAGTCGCTCTGCTCCCCATCTCTGGAACTCATTATGCTCCCAACTCAGAAACATTGATTTATTCCCCCATTTCAAGTCTCAACTAAAAACACATCTGTTGAAAACTGCCTATTCCACCTAAATGTCTATTGCTTTGCCTTTTCCGTTGTTTTACTGTATAGTATCTGTTTTGCTGTTGTATAGTATTTGTTTTGTTGTATAGTATTTTTTTAGCTGTTGTATAGTATTTGTTTTGTTTTGTTGTATAGTATCTGTTTTGCTGTTGTATAGTATTTGTTTTGTTTTGTTGTATAGTATCTTTTTTGCTGTTGTATAGTATTTGTTTTGTTGTATAGTATCTGTTTTGCTGTTGTATAGTATTTGTTTTGTTTTGTTGTATAGTATCTGTTTTGCTGTTGTATAGTATTTGTTTTGTTGTATAGTATTTGTTTAGCTGTTGTATAGTATTTGTTTTGTTTTGTTGTATAGTATCTGTTTTGCTGTAATTTATGAATTCCCTGTGCGGCGTCCTTGAGTGCCAAGAAAGGCGTCTTTAAATAAAATGTATTATTATTATTATTATTATTAATTTAAAATGTAGGCAATGGAATATATAGAGCCTTTCATACAAGAGTCATTTGCAAGGCTACTTTTACTTTTATACTTTTAGTAAATTTCCAAGCCTGTACTTTGTTACTTTTACTTGAGTAAAGAAGTTAAATCAGTACTTCTATTTTTACCAGAGTATTTTTAACACAAGTATCTGTATTTCTTCTTGAGTAGTGTGTAGTACTTTTGCCATCTTTGCTTGCCCCTGCCCTGCCCCACAGAGGGACTGTGCCTAGCCCATTGCTTTGGTCTGACTATGAGAAAACCACGCCCCATATATTTAAATATAGCAACAAAAATGTTGAATTATGAAGAAAAAAAGTCTCTGTAAACTAATTAAAATAGTAAATTGTGATTTTTAAAATAAAAACTATTCATTTACGTATTTAACTACATTTTGAATCATTTATGCTTATATTTACATTTTTGTTTATATTTTATGTATATATATATATATATATATATATATACAGCATTATTTGTTTATTTTAGAATTTATTTCTCATTTACATATTTTTAAAGCTTCATAGCCAAAGTTATTATTATTTTTATTATATTTAGCCTAATAACTTACATTGCATTCCAAGCATTCTAATACCAGCTTTCACTTCCCAGTTTCCTGATTTTAGACTTTGGTGCACAAATCTGTCCAACTATATCAGTTGTTTTGAATCTACATGTTTTAACTTCATAAACGGATTTCTATTTATGTTTTTGTCTTTTTAAAAATTAGTTGTTGGGTAGCTCAAGAGGGGCTTTATTTTGAAAAACGTTAGCGGAAATAGTTTTGTTTAATCTGTCTGTTTTGGCGCATCTCAGGAATAGGTAGGTAATCATTTCGGTTGAGGATATTATGAGAGCATGCACGTACCAAAACACAGATAATTTTATATAGGCTAGGCTACTTATACAGTTTCTAATGGACTAACGTTAACATTGGTTGTCAAGGTAAGTTTCCTATAGCAGTACTACGAATTTTTATTTTGACAGCAGAATCACGATGTGTTAGACTGAAAAGCACATTTAACGTTAAAGGCAGCTAAAATTAATTTCCCCTCATGAATCAAATAACGCTACAGAGACGCTCCTCTGGGTGGTCACGCAAGTTAACTGTTAACGATAACGTATGTTTAATTAACGTTATATGTAAATATGGAGGCCTGGCTATCAGCTACACTGAGCACGTTAAGGCAAATTTAACTTTTAGGGTTTTTCTGCACTTGTTGGCGTCATGGCCACAAGTCGAGCCTGGTTTGGTTGCAGAACAGAGGGAACTACACGCCAGGCTCCTCTTAAAATATCGCAAATTGTCGCGGCTTTGACAATTCGGCTATAGCTAAGTTTCCTTTATCTGTTCATATGAGTAGAGATATTTTTTGTAAGTGCTTTTCATTTCGGGTCAAATCTTTGACACCATACGGCACTGAATTTTTATCAAATCCACTTCTTGTGAAAATTCACTAGGTGACCGTATCCTCAGTCACAAATATGCAGTGGGAAGGGCGGTAGCGGTAATGTTAGCTGTAAAACAATTATGAAAGTCACGATTTTATTGCAATTGAATGCGGACCACACATATGCCGAATTGATAAGAACATCTTTGTGAGTTGTTAAAGGGGTTGAATTATGTTTTCCGGTTTATTTCTGTTTGCTGATGAGCTAGTTTTTAATAAATGACAGATTTTTAAATTGAAATTCGCCCCGGCCTTTCAGCATTAAAGAGAAGTCATCATGTTGCCAAGCAACACCTTTTTAATACTATGTCCATATTGTGTTTTATGTTAAAATAGCCTTCTTCTCAACCTCAACCTTTCACTAAATTAACTGATCGGTTGAATCTGGGATTTCTGTAAAATTTGAAAGCCTTTATTCTGTTGTTTACTGATTCACACAATGAATAGAAATTAGCATAGGAAATCCCTGTTGGCTGCTGTGGTAGCCTACTACATGTGCAAATGGACTGCTATCCACCCTGCTGTTTTAGTTCTCATTCATCTTTCACTGCCAGTATGATGTGAGGATGTGTTTTGCAATGGGAGAGGGGATATATTCACTTGTTGGGTGTTTGGTCTTTCATAAAGCGGTGCTGGGTGTTTGTGTGCTTTGACTTATTATGCATGCTTTGTTGACCCCTAGGCTCCTACTGCTGTCCCCTTGGAATATAAGCAGCCTTATGACTATTTGGTGAAGACTGCTGCCAAGATGGGAAATAGATTATCAGATCATCACCCCCTTTTCCTTGCCTGCCGTCCTTCCAGGCTCTCCACATTGTCATTCTGGGACTGGACTGTGCCGGCAAGACCACTGTACTCTACCGCCTACGTTTCAATGAGTTTGTGAACACTGTCCCTACTAAGGGGTTTAACTCAGAGAAGATTAAAGTGTCACTCGGATGTAGCCAACGGACAGCTTCTTTCCACTTCTGGGACGTAGGTGGTCAGGAGAAGCTTCGCCCTCTGTGGCGCTCATACACACGCTGTGCTGATGGCATCGTGTTTGTGGTGGATTCAGTGGACACTGAGCGCATTGAGGAGGCCAAGACAGAGCTGCACAAGATCACACGGCTGGTAGAGAACCAGGGAGTGCCAGTTCTGGTGGTAGCTAACAAACAGGACCTGAGGAACTCACTGAGCCTGGCTGAAATGGAGAGCATGTTGGCTCTTGGCGAACTCAGCACTGCCACACCCTGGCACCTTCAGCCTGCTTGTGCTATCATCGGTGAGGGACTGCAGGAAGGCCTGGAGAAGCTGAACGCCATGGTCATGAAGAGGAGAAAGATGCTGCGGCAACAGAAAAAGAAGAGATGATGTGCTAAGAGGTGGAACTATAAAATGTAAGCTGCATACAATCTGCTGGTCCATTGTGACTAGTTATTTGGCTGCTGTTTTAACAGTGATTGGCAGAGTTTGATCCTTCCTGTTGAACTGTGTATTCAGGTCAGCCAGTGTTTGGCTTCCACAGAAGGACAGTGGGATTGATTTTGATCCAAGGACTTTGGATGTAAACAACCCTGTCAGCAACAAGTCATTCATCAAGGACGTCCAGTATTATGCTATAGCAGCAAGCTATGGAGTTTACACTAAACTATTTAAAGTGGACAATTAGCTGTTTGTTTTAATATGTGTTGCTACCAAAGCATATGTTAGAGCAATTTGATCAATCAGCTGCGTATGTCAGTATTTTGTATCAATGTTTCATGTTAGTTAAGAAATTTACATGAGGAGTAAATGATTCTCTAAGAACATAATGCACAATAACCTTAAAACATATTAAAGCTGTTCAAAATGGCTGTTAATGATGGAAACACTTATTTAGTTGTTTGGTAGTATACCTACCATCCTGTGGCCTGATGTTCAGATATTCTGAGCACAGTCATACTGACTAAAACATTAGGTTTCGGTATCTTTAAAATGAGTGTGTTTACCACAGGTTGACAATTGATATGTAGTGGTGGGTGGTGCAGGATGTGATGATGCAGCGAGTGATGGCTGGGTTCAGTAATAAACTTGTCAAACAAAGGTTTATGAACTATTTATTGAAAACAATGACTACATAACTAATTTAGAAAGAAATAATTATTTACATATTAAAGTGCTCATATTATACTTTTTCCCTTTCCTTTATTGTGCTATCTTCTTTGTGCATGTTATAGGTTTACAAAGTGAAAAAGCCCAGAGTCCCCAAGGGCCCCCAAGGAACTTACCATCTCCAACAGAAAACACCGTTCACAAACAGCTCCAAACAGCTCTGTTGTAGTCCAGCTTTTATTACTGTGACAAACAGGCGTCATCTAGCTGCCAGCGTGGCGCTCCCTCATACTCTGCTTCTGACTTGCTAGTACTCCTTACCTTGTTACTGCACATGCGACTCCCAACAAAGATGAACAGAAGTGAGATGCCTCACTTTGTAGCTAAAACGGAGAGCTCAACACACAGGGTGAAAAGTATGTGCTACGGTTAGCAACCTCGTCTCGGCTAGTGACGTAAGCCGTGGAGATTTTGAACAACTCACCCGGAGAATGAAGGCAGAGGACATTCAGAAACCTGATCTCACTCAAAACAGCATGGGTAGTTTTTGTGTCCGTGTGGAAGCACCAGAGACACTATATAACCCCATATCCCAGAAAAAAATAATTTAATTAATTTAAGTATTTCCATTTAAGCTTTTCTATTTTCCATTTACAGTTTTATATTTGATATTTCTCTCAATCAGTAAATGTTACACCACTCATACGGAGACGCAGATAGTAGTGTATAAAAGTTCAATTTTATTCCTTCACCGTAGGATTTATCACACAGCGAGTTCAGGAGTTCACTACTGCGGACACGCAAACATGCCCTCTTTCATTACTCCACGGCATCGACCCCCTGCAAAAATGTGTCTTCTTCTCACATGTACTGCAGCATTTTGCAAACACAAATCACCACACAGGCAGCCCCCCACTGGCAGGGCGAAGAACTGCACAACCGACAACAAAACTACATGCCTCCATGCACTACCAAATAGAATGCAGACAAACCACATGTCATATGCAAACAAAGCAAAACACTTCCAACAAGACCATCTCCAGGTGCTACATAAACAATCTCAAATATTTTCAGTTTAAGCATTTATCTTTCCTTTTTTCTTTTTTAAATTTAATTATGGCATGATTTTTTACTAAAATGAATAATATTTTTTATTTGATCTTGCTTCTTTTTCTCTTTGGACTTTCAATAGAAATGAGGAGCTGCAGCAATGTGCAGTTATGACAAAAGTATGGTGTTTTTTGAAAATTTTACCATGTTAACCTATTCTGGTACAACCTCTAAATACAATTATGAACCTGAAAACGAGCAGAATATGTCTTCAACCAGACTAGATGATCCATATGCAGATGAAGTGTAGTTATGATGTGCTATGTCAATTAAATCTGGTTGATTTGTCAAATAAATTTTCTGGTTCAGATGAAATACCTGATGTGCAGTGTTTCTGCGGTTTATTCTTACAGTTTATCCCACGGCAAGCCACAACAGTACTATTAAATACAATTTAATCTTTAATGTATTATTAATTAGGGCCAGGCCAATACATCTGCCTAGCCGATATAAATATTTATATATACATTTAATACATTAGGTCATTGAAGAAATATTTTTCGGCTTTTATATAGCGAGCAGTGTCAGTACAAAAATGCCAAAAGAAACTTAGTAACTAGGTTATTTAGAGAAAACATAAAATGTTTTTGTTCAAAAAGGGCAATCATCTGATATTAAGTCACCCAATCTCCGTTGCTTGTTAGCTGGGAGCTAACTAGTCAGCTAACATTTAGTTAAGGTATGTTATCTTGCTAGTAGGCCTGGCCAGGGCCTAAAATTAACACGACCACGAGCCAAATGCGGGTCATTTTGCCATTGGCGGGTAAAACTGTCAATCTACTTGCCTAATTGGCAGATAGCCAATAGCCAGAGAATTGAGATTCATTAGTTGTTTTCTTTGCCACTGTTTTCTTTCACATTTCAACCAAGTCTGCTATTTTCTTGGATTTGAGCTGAAAAATTTGTTTTTCTGGACTCAAAGGAGTATTCAGTATGTGATAGCTGTCTGTGACAGGGGAAAACAATAAATAAATAGTTAAAAAAATATATATTCTGAGTGTCATTAATTATATTAATTTTGTTAATAAAATGGCTATGTGGAAAAAGTTTAAAATGCTTGTGTATTTCCTGTTTTACCTTCATGAGGCAAAATAATTGGCTGGTAAAAAGTAGTCAGTAGTCAAAGTTGCAAGACCTTCCTTCACAGCGCTGCGGAGGAGGGTCTGTCTAGTCCACACAGCATTCCAGTATGGGAGAAAATTGCTTTGGTTTATCGGCATTTCTATAAACCAATC